>CM021765.1:152091602-152140568 GCA_011076525.1 Nettapus auritus
GATGAGAGCATGACAATTTCCAGCTAAACTAGAGGATAATTAGAAATGCCCCGTAGCAGGCAAGTCAGTGCTTCAATTTATTTGCTGTTTATTACCAAGTCCCTGCCCCTTGGGTGTAATGACTGTAAAGCAGCACCTGCAGCTTCCCAGTGTTTGATTTAGTGCTGTAAATGGTGCTCAGAGAGTAGATTAAGCTGGAATGTGATCAAACCTTATTTGCAATCCGATTATACAAACTGCTCCTTGCACTGACCAGATTGAAGTAATTTCCCTATAGAAACGTTACACTCACTTTGGTGTAAAAATGATTAACATTTGCAGACTGCAGGTCAGCCTTTCACTTCCAGTGTAATTCTTTATCAGGCAGTATGCCCATCTTTTTCTTGTGTTTGCCACGTTTGTGTACTGTGCGGTATTTAACCAATGGATATAATCAAAACCCTTTTTTTCAGGTCTTGTTGATGAATGATTGTAATAAATAAGCACTCCAGCATAAGCAGATTAAACCATTTTTTTTCTGTTTGATTGTTCAGCAGTATTGACATGCTTAATGATCTAACAGAGAATGGCTGCAGAATGAAGGAATTTCCATATTTTACTGAAAACGGCCATTGAGGTATTTATAAACAAACAGCCAGAATACACGTGGTGCCTTAACTTTGGTGTCGGGTAGAATTTCTGGGCACCCACATCAATCCGACAACTAACCTACATTTCTTTCAAAAAGTGCCTAAATACTCTCTGCCACTACTAATCCTTTCACTATTAAATTATCAGCAACATAAGGCTTCTTGGTCCACAGTAGTCCCTTTTTTTTCTTTTTTTTTCTTTACACTGTATCAGGACTTCTGGATGTGAAAACTGTTTCTCAGACAATTAGCCTCTGGTAATGAAATGCAACCAAATATATTCTGAACACTGAAAGCAAACACTTGGCTCTCCACATATTTCTGTGACAATCAAAGAAATATTTTAGCCTGAAATGCATTATCAAGCCTGACTTAACTACCAGCAAAAACATGTTTTGTTGTATAACATTTTAAAGCTGATTTTCTACAGACATTTTTTGCTGTAACCCTTTAGAGACCACGGATTCACAGATCACCCCATGCACACACTCTGTATCCTCAACTGGTAATAGGGAGAGTGTGTGATCAAAATGGCTTTTGGAAAAGGATTTCTGAACTGGTTTGAAATATGCACCAGCTACAGGCATGCAGGCACCATGCAGCAATCCCCAAGTACGCCATGCAGCCCTTTGCTGCCCGGTACCCACATGCCCATCTGGTAGCAGCCAGCAGCTCCTCCCCTCTCCGCTCCCCTGCAGAAGTCCTGGTGAGGCAGCACCACATTTGTCCCAGCACGGCTTGCAGGCTCCAGCCTGAAAGAGGCCATGTGCAGATTTCTCTGACAGATGTATCTTTTGGCTGTTTTTGTGATACCTGAAAGATTAGAATTAAGTCATGCCAGAAATATCCATTTATCTTGAGCATTTTTAAGCTTCCTTTACAACAAGCGTGGAGGAAATTAAAATCTGCAAGACAGTGTGCTGAATTATGGGTTTATTTGTATTCCTTCAATTTTATTTCCCTATTGGTAGGAGAGAAAATTGGGTCTTGATATCTCTCTTGGGCAAAGTCAGTTTTATCCCAGCTCCACCAAAAAGAAGTCCAGTCCTTCCACCTGCTGCAGAGCATCTGATCAGCCAGCTACCCCGAAAACAGGAGGCTTGGGCTTTGTTTTCCAACATGTTTGCTGAATATCACAGAAATACAGGTAGAGACAAATATAATAGAATGAAAAAGCAGCTTTCCATGAAAGCAAGTGAAGGATCCGATGAAAACTTTTCCTTGGTATTATGGCAATAATTCACTTTCCTTTGGGCAGAGCTGCAGACCTGCACTGGGGGAGCATACCATGCAGGGATGCAGGGATGCTGCACTAAGCACTTGTTTCTTCAGGACAGCTCCTTTTAGAAAGTCGAGGAGAAGCATGCTGATGGCCCTGACATGCAGTCACGTTGCTTAGTATTTCACAAATGAAGCAACTTTCCTCCTATCCCTGTGTGATGTTGAGAAGAAATTACAACGAGTGGCTCTTGCATTCATAGCAGGAGGGAAAGTTAGGCTGCAAGCACATCCTTGACACTGTGACACCCGGACTGCTGGAGCCTCACGGAGTGGGTGGGCAGCAGCAATGCACGGCTTGTCTGGTGGAAATGCATCTGAAAAGCAAGGATGAGGTGTGCACTCATTTTTTTATTTTTTTTTTTAATGTGATGCATGAGCAGTTGTGAGTTAATATCAATGGGGATTTAGACTGGCCTTGAAAACAGTCATGCTGGGAGCTGCCTTATATCAGTAGGAACTTGTACATCTGTGTGGGGACAGAAGGTAGAAGTGCAAGTGTCTGGGCCTGCAGCTGTCCTTTGGGGAACATGGGACTTCAGTTTTGGTGGGAATAGGTCCCAAAAATGATCTCAGTAATTGTCTTTTATCTTGGCTAACTATTCTTTGGTTTAGTGGGAAAGGGGAAGTGTAGGCCATCCTTTGGAATGCCCATTTTTTGTTTGTCACTTATTACCGAAAAAAACTTGTGTTCTAAGCAGCACAGGAATTGAGGCCGCCGGGCTAAATTGCCATATTGTGTATCTCCCCATTGTACCGTCTGTCTCCCCACACCCTACTCCCATGGACATTCCCCTCGTCTTTTATCTTTATTTATTTAGGCTCGCAGAAGAGGTTTTGCAGTGCTTGCAGCAATCCCCAGGGCCTGGCTGCAGCCAAGGAAGACCGTGTCTTTAAATTTTACCTACACATCCGAAGGGGTGTCTGGAAAGCCTGTGTGCCAGAGGGCTGGAGCGGTTCTGCCCAGGGGACTGCCTCTTCCATCACAGTGCTCCCATGGCCAGCAAGGGGGACAGCCTGTGAATGGTTTCAAGACAGGTGATGGCTTCTTGTTTCCTCAGCTGCAGAGAGTGCAGAAGTGTGTATTTTGAGTTGCATGTTTACCAGAGAGGTTATTTGTATGTGGCGGTCATTAGTCCACAGTTGTTATCTCACCACAGCCTCTGTTGTTTCCAAACTAATGGGAGGCTGTCCTGTGTTTGCAGTGGAGCATATGGTGAGTGCAGAGGTAAATTTAAATGCCTAGGACAAGTGATGACAAATGTCCCAGGGAAAGTTTGCAGGTATGGCTAGAGGCTGAGGAGATGCAGGATGGGTTTGGGAAGGTACTGGTCTTCTGTTGTCCAAAAATCAGTCCCCTCTGAAGCTGTGCCAGTCAGGCACCCCAGACCCAATTTGGCATACCAAATGTGATGTGAAAACAGGAGGTGGGCACTGCCAAGCCAAGATTTGAACCCAGAGGATCAGAGTTTTCAAAATATAATTAAAACGCACATCACATATAATGGAAGTGAACTCTGTGTTGTGTGCATTGAGGTCAGTCATTTTGACTGAAAAGGCCACTGGCTGTATTTTAACAGTTGTCCTTCCTTCTCATGGCCAACATTTTGGACACCTACAGCTACAAATGGCCTTGGTTGATAAGCAGTCACCTGATGCCATGACAAAAATTAAAGCACTCTAGCCCAGGGTGGGGGCAATGTCATAGCCACTAAGATCTCAAGTGCTGTAGGCCAGACTCCCATTCTTGTTGCAGACCCTCCGTGTCACTCAACTCAAAAAGGAGCAGTTTTGTATCAGACGCCTTCATTATTGCTACCCTTGGTTGAGTTCAAGGGCAGGTTGATGTGTAGTTATCAGCTGCTTGTAAAATATTTGGAGTTGCAGCCTAATATAGCTTAGCTGCAGAGGGATCTTCAGAGGTTCAGCCTCACTGCAAAATCCAAGGGAATCATCAAGAGATTGAATCTTATGATCCACCACTAACCCAGAGCACCTGGTCCACTGCATCTGCTCATAGCTTTACAGACTAGACCCCCTCCTACCCTCCTATGGAAAAAGCAGCACTGCGAGAATGGCCCTGAAAAGGTCACTTTGCTTTTGCTGTGCTTTCCTCTAAATCCAGGACTGAGTTTTCCAGCTCTGCGGACTCCAGGATCTAGAGAAAGAGAAAACACCTGTTCTGGGGGTTCAAGTGGGCCTTCACAGAAGGCTGATGTGGTTCTTCCTGGACTGTCTACCGTGGACCCAGGCTGCTACATGCACCCAGCAGTGCAAAATGCAGGCAAGATTAATCTTGAATGAAATCAATTACTGTAGAAATGACTGCTCAATGCCATCAGAAACTAATTGTTGGCCTCAGAAAAGAAAGATCTCAAAGTCAACAGTCAAGGCATTGCCATTAAATGCAGTGAAAGACTAAAGCCAGAACTGTCCTAGAGTGAGGAAGGAAGTGTCAAATTGTGGCACAAGTGCCCATGATACTGCAGCTGTTCCCATCACTGCCACACAGGCAGTGGTGCAGCTGGTCCCCTTGGATGTGGGCAGGGGGCTGAGAGAGGGGAGGAATGCATGCAGAGGAGTGCTCCCTGATGTCTGGGAAGATGGAGATCCTCTTTTAAATAAAGAGACTAAAAGTGCTGGTCTGGCTCAGCCCAACAACACAAAGCTGAGATGTGACTGCTGGCTGTAAATACGTCAAGGGAGGAAAGAACAGGGTAGGAGGAGAGTGATTTAAAGGACAATGTTAACACAAAATAAATAGGGTTGAGCTGATACTTGCTAAGTTTCAGCTAAAACTCAAAGGACTTTGAGAGTCACAAAGTTCTGGAGTAGCTATCAGATGTGAAAGAATGAGCCATTTCTTAAAAAGCAGGAGAACAGTTTTATTAGATGTGAGGTGATGTTCACAACAGAGGAAGTTCCTGTTCCCTTTCTTTTCCAAGATAACCCCACAGATATCTGCTGCCAAACTAAGGGACTCTCATGCAGGGCATGGAGGCTTTGCAGCCCACCCTTTCCTCCCTTGATATGTGTTAGCCCAAATGAATGTTAGCGAGCATCTGGGGGCTCAAGTAAGCCATCTGTAGCAATGTAGATTTCCATGCTGTAAGCTCAAGAGAAATATCAGCTATGCTTCTCAGTACTAGAAAGCCTCTGTAGCTGAGGCAGACACAAAGGCACGAAAAGTAGGCTTACAGACACTTGCACTACCTAACTGCTCTCCTGCTCTGCCAAGGTCCTGTCCCAGCAAGCGCAGCACAAAACTGGGGAGCAGGGGCTGGGAACAGCCTGTTCTGAGGATGTTCTCAGGCACAAGTCAGCAATCTGGAGGCGATTCCCGGATGACACAGTGTTAACAAGCCTGGAGTGAAAGACAGGTGGTACTGCCATAAATAATAAAAAGAAGAGGTGGAGCACCAGATTCATTTGTACAAGCTTCAGTGTTAAATTATTACTCGCCCAGCCCCAGCGTGAGCTTTTAAATGTGAGCTAAATCATTTTCTCCTAACACTTCTAAAAAATGCATTGTTTGGCTTCATCTAGATGAGTTTATGGAGACTAACGCAATCCCTGTCTTGACAAGCTGACAAGCTAAGAAACTGCTGTTAAAGCCAGCTAGTTATTACAAATATCAGCAGCAAATATCTCGATAGCGTGAATGCACAGTCTGACCTCTAACCTGTTGCACTCAGAGAGATCACTGCAACCCCGTAAAGACTTCAGTGCACATTCAGCTGTAAATGGCATTTAATGTGATCTCAATATGGTTTCAATAACTGCCATTTTTACATTGCATCTTTCTTCCATAAGAACAATGAGATGGCACCATGATGTAGAGTATCATACACATCCCAAGAAAGGGGTGACTCCTGGGCACTAAGGCAGGCGGTAACAAGCCAGTGCCACCCCTTGTACTACCCAGCGGGAGAATGTCTTGCAGCAGATTTCAAAATGTGAAGTACTTTATAGGTTTAATATGAGTTTGATCTGTCCATTCTATTGCTCTACTTCCTCAATTTAAATCTGTTTTGCAACTGGAGCTCTCATTCTGAACGGGCATTGCAGTCTTGTGCACGGCAAGTGGCTAATCTTCTCCATCAACACCCAGGATGTGACACAAGGGCAGAGAAAGTTTTCAGTTTGAAAAGACCAGTTTGCAGGTCTTTTGTAAGAATGGAGTTTCAGGACACACTTTGCAGAGAAGAGGGTGGAAAGCCCTTACATAATCTGGTAAGAGACACAGGGATGTGTGTGGAAGGCACAAACGGAATAGCAAGCTTGGTGCTGCTGTAATGAAGAGAACAAAGATGAATTTGGCAGGGAAAATAGCCTGAGATACAGGAAGGTGAGCATGAAAAACTTCCATGCTGTTTTGTTAGAAGCTGGGTTCAGAGGAAAAAGACTTCTTGAAGGTCATGAAGACATCTGTCCCAAGAGGGCTTTTTATTTTTTTATTTTTAAACAGTGATAGTGCCAGGGTAGAACTGGAGGGGTGTAAAGTAGGTCTCAAAGAAGAATGCAGGAATTATGAGAGATTTTGAAAGGGTGGATAAATGCTTTTACTATCAGAATGAATCTTAAATGGACAGTATAAAAGAAACAATTGAACACGAAGACAGCCTAGGTATGGCAAGAGGCCGAGAGGGAAAAGTGAAGGATGTCTCCATGGCTCTGAGTCTGAATGAAGAAACAGAATAGGGTGTTTTCCACAGGAAGGAAAGTGGTGCAGTGGGAGAAAAAAAAAAAAAAAAAAAAAAAAAAAAAAGATTACAAGTGGGATTTGATTGTGTTAATTGTGGGCTGTTGTGCAGCAATATATTGTAGTGTTTCAGTGGAATGAGGAAGCACAGGGGACAGAAAAGAGAAGAAAGTCCTTGCATCCTTAGTGGTGGCCGAATCCATGGAAATTTAAGGCATCTTTCACCATGACATCTCTGCAATGTGACAAATAATCTCATAGACTGTACTGACTAGGCGTGGGATTCAGCTGCCTACACTAAGGCGATATGAGTAGCCTCCATCCAGCTGCTTCTCCCAGTACCCAGTAATTTGGTTGTATGTAGCAGCACTATGATGACATCTTTAATACCTTACAGCAGGCTCAAAGGACATCAGACATTTCTGCCTATGCAGTGACATCTCAGTCACAATCTTCATTGACCACAATGGAAACCTGAAACACACAGGTAACATTAAACATCAGCATTGTAGTCTTTTAAATTTGGAGGTCCATGATCTCAGTTGATTTTCACTTTAGAGAGCTAAATTAGTTGACATGAAGGTATCAAGCAGGGGTACCTTCTATGTGTAGAATTCTGTAGATGACTCTCTTCAAATCTTCTTTAAAATGTGAAATTGGATGAAAAAGGATAAATGTGTTCAATTTTTTTGGAGAAAAACAGAGAGGAGTTTGGGATTGGATTGATGTTTGGCCAACCTGTTCCCTTTCATCTCTAACTCATAATGTTGTTATCTGAAACCAACTCTAATGTATGCCTTTTCAAATCCTGATTTATGAATTTCATGGTTTGAAGCAAGTATGACAACTCCAGCATGTACACATAAATGAGATACAGTAAGATTTGCAGTCTGTGGGGCTATTTGTTATAGGATTGTTGATTCCTGTGCAATTCCTATTTGATAGGTGCCTAGAGTATAAATGTTAAGTGGCAACTTCATTATTTTATGTCTTCTGTCAAATAAGGTCAGGTGATGCCTCGGTTGTCTTGACCTGTCACTGCCTGCAATGAAGACAGCTGACTGAATCTAGATAGGCAGAAAACTTCTTGACCTCTCATGTCACGGGCATGCTCTGTCCCATCACAAGTGACAGAAAAAGGCAGTATCCTAAGTACTTTCCTTGGTCAAATATAGTGTCTATAGATATTCACAATGCCATGGCTTAGTGCAGAACATCGCTGGAGGCATACTCAAATCCCTGGGCACTGACAATGCCATGTCGCATCCATCAGCATTTCCTTGTTAGTCTTCTAAATTACCTTCTTCTGAAATAACTACCTTCTTACAAGAAAGATTGAGAAAAAGAGGAAATTAAAAAGGGAAAACAAGAATAAGGAAGGTGATAAAGAAATATAGGACAGGTAGGGACATGTCATTCATTTCAGTCTTCTGCTCACATGCCACTTAATCTACTAAATAGACTCAGAGAGTCCATCTCAAGTGCTGCTAGTATTTTGCCTACCTTCTTCCAAATAAAATGCTAATCCAAACTCTCTGCCTTCTGAGAGCAGAGAACCCTCTTTTCCAGGCAAAATTTACCGTGGCCAGCTTATAACTATTTGTTCTTTTGCCAACATTCCCTTTAGGTGAAGTAACTCTGCTCTGTAAATATGTCAGCGGGGTAAACATCAACAATAGAGATCAATCACATCTTATTATAAAGAGCTAATGAATCCAGTCTCATCTAGATCCTTATATGGGAACAGAAACACTTTTCCTACTAATAATTCTCTGATTGTGTGATATGGATTTTTCATGAACGTTATGCCTAAAACTGTACATTCAAAATGAGGTTCTACCAAAGTCCTGTACAAAGTACAGATAGGGTGTTTTTTTGTTTGTTTTGTTGTCTTTTTTTGTTTTTGTTTTTTGTTTTTGTTTTCCACACTGCTGGAAATACCTTGACTTATTCAACTTTGCAAATGGGTGACTTGAAATCAGAATCTGCAGCCACCCTAAAGGTCTGGAAAGCTTGCAGCTTAAATCATCTGCAAGCCTTTACTGTACAAGGTTCTCCCACAAAAGTGGGATCTACAAGTGTAGCTCCTGCAGAAATTCCACCCCCCCTCCTTTTTTTTCCTATTCTGACTCATTGCCAGGTCTCATGAAGCACCCACGATTCAGCTGAAGAGAGTTTGCATGCAATCTAGCAATGAAAGCAGCCAAGACATGTTATGAAACATGTCACGCTTGCTGTGGTGTCAGCTAATGTTTCTGAAAATGAAGAGTACCCTGTTTTACACCTTATGAATGTCAGGATAACTTACAAGTAAAGATAGTATCTTATTAAAGATCTGTAAATGCTATAGATAACTATTTTGCACTTACTGTATTTTCCTCACTCCACACTTTTGACACAGCTTATTAATTATTAAAAAATAGAGGCAGCCCTTCATATAAGTGAAAATCAGAAGAACAGTTTCTCTGTTCTGAGGTTCAGGAGTGTCATTTCACACCTGCTTAGTAAGCGACCCTTAAAAGTCTTGAAAATCCTCAATATACATATGGACAGGCCATGGATGTGAGACCCAGTCACAGCAAAGTTACAGAAATACATTATGCAAAGAGGTAAATTTTGTCTTTTATCTGCTTCTCAATAGCAGCATGTTGCATGAAAATAGAAAGATCACCCACCTAAAAGTACAGACAGCTCAGCAAAGCAGAGGGTAGTGCAACTGCCCTTCATAGTAAAACACATCTTACAGACATTAGTCATTCAAAAGTATAGACTGGATGAAGCATGCTTATATCTTTTGCCATACTGAGGCACATGTTTGTTCATTTACAAAGACATGGGCTGGCAGCACAACAAACCACTTACCTTTCACTCATGTATGTTGGTGGGGCTGTCCTGAGTACTACTGCAGTCTCCCGAGCTCTGTAAGTTATGATGTCAAAGACCTTTACATAAATACATTTGAAAAAATAGCCAGATTTTGTCATGATGTGGAAACGTGTAAAAAAGATTTTTTATGATTTTAAGGATCGCTAACCCCAGTAAAATAGGAAGTTAGGGAAATTTTGACTAAAAGACATAGCTTGTTCTAGCAAAACCTAATGCTGCCATTCACAAAGCTGAAATAGATGTCTCAGCATGATTATCTTGCTGCCTGTCCTCCATCATACCAGAACTGTTTTCCCTTCATCTCGGATGATATCTTATCAAAGAGAAGTGGAGTGAATGGGCCAACCTAGTTTTCAGTTAAGGTGGTGTGTATCAAATGAAATGGAATTTCCTCAATGAATAATCAGCATAAAGGAATGCGTTAGAGCATATTTACAAATAGCTGCAGGTCACCTTTAATTTGGGCATTACTGACTTATTCACGCTCCACTTTATAGCTGTAAAATTTTCCTGACATAAATTATTTCTATTGAAAACAGGAGAAAAATACAGTGGCATATATCTGGCCTGGCTCTTAGTGAAACATATATAAAAAGTAAAGTAAATTTCTCATTGCTGGTTATATAACAAGCTGTACACCTTGACCAGAAACAAACAAACAAACAAACAAAAAAATCCATCACAGCAGTGCCAGCATCTTATTTACATCACCACTCACAACCACCATTAGGCTTTATAAACTATGTGTATAAAAGCACCATGCAGGCTCTTGGCCCACAGTTCTGAACCTCCTGGTGTTCTCTCCTGTTGCTGCACCATCTATCACTTGTGTCTTGTAAATGGGAGTCAGCTGAGCATCCCTTCCCATCTGTCAGCTGTAAAAGGTAGTGACCTGCTTCTGAAGGCATTTCCACAGCCATGCATGCACTGGTAGGTGCGACGATGAGGGAAGAAACCAGAAGTTATGATTGTGAGCAGCCTCAAACCCTCTCTGGCCCACTAGGTACAATGTACTAATGGTACTGTTGTACCTTGTTTTCCCTGTTGTCTTCAGCTTTCCCTTTCCAATTCCTTGTGGCTCAGAACAAATTTGCAGTGAGTCAAGGGCTGGGGTACTATTGCTCTGACCTCCATGATTCCCAAGTACAGAAGGTATAGATCAGTAAAGAGAAGAAAAATTATAATGCAGCTTTGAGTGGCAGGTAACTCCTGCAGATCTTTAAAAAAAGTAGTCAGCCACACACCAGGAGGAGGGAGCAACTTATAATCTGCTGTACACAAAAAGAGAATGCTGTCTGGGAGACACACAATATCAGGCTTTGATAAACATTTCCCACTCTTCCCAGCTGGGGAGGTGTTCATTTTCAGTGGATAAAGACAACTTTCATCTCGCTGTATTTGGCTATATGCTGTAACGTAAAGTGAATTATTCGGCTTCCTAGTGTGCAACCCCAACCCCCCCCCCCCCCCCCGTAATACTTAGAAGATATATGGTTTTTGGTAAATTTGCATGATACAGTAGAGAAATGGATTCTACCTGCCACAAATTCTCAAACTGAAATCCATAAACATTAAAAATACATCCTCCCTGGAGTATGCACTTCAAGTTTCTAATTGTCAAAATGTTTGCTCTGTGACAATTGATTAGTAAATAACTGAGCACCTGCATTACTTTCAGAAATTCCAGCTCTTTCATGGCTTGTATCCACAGCTAACCTCTAGAAAGGTGGAATGGATTATGCTTTCTATAGCTTCCATTTCAACCAAAGCTGGGACAGAGTAATTTAGATGGACTATGGCTGGATACAGAGTATTTTGACTTCCTTAATAGGTATAGCCACCATTCAGGCCCAGGTTTAATGGTGCTGTTGACTACACTAAGGTTAGGTGGCATCTCACCACTGTTTTTAAGTGTCAAGAACCCACACCTGTGGCACTTTAAAATATCTGTGCTCTTCCTTTCCAAACACTGTCATCACTTACCATCGCTCAGTACCCTAACAGGCAAACCAAGGCTGTCACCCCGGAGCTTCCCCAAGCTTTACCCCATCCAGCAGCAAACCTCTCATAACGGCAAGCACTCAAAACCCCAAAGATGTGTACAAATTCCCGGTGGGCAAATACAGAATAAAGTCCCTTGCATTAAGTCTCATTCCTGTCTTTAATACTTAGAGTTTGGCTTAAGCCCCAAAGCATGACATTTAAGTTAATTAAGTATTAAAAAGTGGAAGTGCAAGCTCTGAGTATTCTGTATATTTCTTGAAGAACACCAAGTGCACCGACACGTGGAGTGGGCTGGTCCCAGGGGCCACTCAGATGATGGAAAGTCTCCCATTTGCTGTCCACAGGCTCAGGATCAGCTTTGACATTAACGTCTTGTCAATAAGGAGGAAGAGCAGGATCTGGCCTAGGGTGCAAGCCAGGGGGTAGACTGGCTGCTCTGCTCTACCTTTGTGAGCATGCTAGCGAGATTGCCTCTGTGTAGAGGTGTGCTCTAAGTGGTAATTACTGTGGCTCACCAATGATCTAAGGAGGCATAAGTGATGGAAAAGGGAAATTTATTAGTATGTATATATTCAGATTCCTTCTCTCAGCAAGATTTATGATCAGGAGTGCCTGGACAACTACTGTGGTTTCATTCATCTATGTGAGGTATGTACAGTATATTTACAGTAGCCATTTATAGATTGCGAGCTTTTTTCTTTGAAAACTTTAATTTAATAACTCCTAATATCCTCAGTCTCTTCCACACACCCTGTGCTTACCGAACTAAAGCCTTCTATTTCCTTCTGAATAGAAACCACTCCTGCCCAGACCTTGTGCAGCTAGGGATTTGAGTGCAGTAGACAATTTCAAAGACTGCTCTTTCTATTTAACAATCAGTGCATTAGGCTAAAATATTCACACAGATGCACTAGCAATTGAAAGGGTGTGCAGTGTAGTGACAAGGTCCTTCTGTTACCTGGAACTGTGGAATGATGAATGAGCATTAGTGGAATATTCTTTTGGCCTTTAGGTTTACCTTGATCTTCTCACAGAATGCAAATTGACATTATACCCACATTTCTATAGTATTTATTACTGTGGTCATGATGTGAGGGCTTTTTTTCAATATGAATAGTGTAAAAGGGGAAACATATTACTGCAAAGAGGCATTATTGTGCTGGGAATGTATAAACAGCTGAGAAGAATAGAGCGACATGCTCATAATGGAAACTGAAAGCTCTTCATTTTGTCCTGATTGTCTACCCTTCCTTTTTAAACAACCTTCCTTTTTCCTAGCTATCAATACAAAGTTCTTTTTGGAAAATGAAGTGCATTCATGCTGCCTGAAAGAAGCTTTTAAAGTTGATCTGTGCCCACACAAAAGGGAGGCAGTGTTTGAGCACATCAAGTTGAGGAAGCAAACTTGGTCAATGTTCATTACTCATGGCTTGACACTCTGAGCCTCCATATCATTTTGTAAAGAATCAGATAAACTTTCCTCGTGATAAACAACTGAAATAATTTTTCTTAGCTGTCAAATCCTTTTCTCCCATTTCCAGCCTGTTCTCACACTCTTCCCAGCTCGTAAAAGCAACTGAGCACAGCTCTTTGGACTGATAAATGGGCTCCTTTCAATTGGTGGCAGGCTTCAGGAAAAAGAGATAATCCTGGATAATGTGGACACAGTTTTCATTTCATGTCACCCAATTAAACTGCAATTATCCGGAGTGCAACAGCAGAAAAACTGGAAAGAATGGTTGGAGAATGAGGAGCCCTGGCTCCCTGGGACTCTTTATACTACACACATTAGCCTAGATTTGTTCTATTCTGATAATAAAGTGCCAGTCTAAGCACTTAGCAGCACACAGTGAGAGACAGCCCAGCTGCAACCTGTAGCTCAGAGAGAAATCCTCTTGCAAGTGCTCTGGGAAACATCAGTTCGACCCAGGGTAACTTTCTGGGAGACTATTTGCATCAGGAACCCAACTCCCGTGCTGTAGTTAATTACATCCAGAGCAATATGGTCAGGAGGTGCTCTGAACAGCATGGCAAAGCTCAGATTACAGGTAAAACAAGGACAAAAAAAACTTTTTCTGAACATGACTCACAGGAGCACTGAGAGCCAAAATAGAGCAGATATCAACCATTTTATTATGAAGGCAAACTGCACTAACATATCTTATCTCTTATGCATTTTGGCTGAGATCTAGGGCAGGATGAATTTAATATGTTAATATGTCTTATTAAGTTACCGCTCTTGCAGTAAAGTAAACTGGATAATCTAACAGATCTGTTTTATCTCTAATTACCATGATCCTGGTAAACTGCAATTAAATAAACAGATAGAGTTTTAAAGCTTGTGGCCTGGTGCATGGGAACATTTTAGTAATTGAAATGCATCTATTTGTTATTATTGCTTTATTTCATTTACCTAGCACTGTGAATGTATGGTGACTGTGCTGCAGGAATGGGCTGCAAGCGCAAGGTGACATCTAAAGTGACTCCTAAAAATAAAAAACTTTGTTCTTGGAAGTCCCTACTCTTAGCCCTTGAATTTCTGATTTAATTTTCTGCTATGTGGAGGGCCAGCTGGGGCTACCCCAGGTTGTGAAGCACGTTAGGTAATTTGACCTGTTCCTTCTTCTGAGAGGCAAGCGGGGCTGTAGGGCGCTCCATTACAATGTATAATGAACACAGAGAGAGTCACTTTTGCTTGGGGCCTCTTTGCACAGTGGGAAGCAGCAGCTCAGCTGAGAACCAGGGCCCTCAGTAGCAACACCTGGGGGAGTGAGCAAGCTCCCAGGGCAGATGCTGTGCCTCAGTGACATCCCAAACATGGGCCACCAGCCTTAGGGCAGTAAGTCAGACACACCTGCCCTATCTCTGGTGCACAGGGGGCAACAAGGACAGGATTTCCTAGTTTAGGCCCAGAGCTCTCCACCACAACCATGGGACACTCTTAGGTATCACTGAAGTCTTCACTAGGTGCCAGGCATTGTGTTTTTGTGAAAGCTAATATTGAGTGATAAACCTTTATTAGCAAGTCACATAACTCGTAAGTATGTAAAACTTTCACAGGGAAGAACAGGCAAAATCTAAGCCTGCGCAGTGATGAAGTGCAGGAATCCTGAATGAAGCCCAGGTACTTTACAGGCAGGTATTTTTCAGATTGGAAACATTCTGTTTCACCTCAAATTTTCAGTTTGGCCCTGTATCCAGGTATTTACCAAATGGAAAAATGTGTTTCCCCATCCCACCTGGGAAAACCCCAGGTGCAAAAAGATTTGGATTCTTCAGAGATGTTAATAAAATTGGGATTTCCCTGTTTCCAAAATAATACCATGCCTCCCACACTCTTTATTCCATCCCTTCGCATTCCTACCTGAATCAGGTTCTGGGCTGCTTTGAAGATTGCTTTTCTGTTTAAAACTTGAAAGGTACCTTGTTCCTTATGGACCCTATTTAAATAGCAAAAAGCTGTGCCTTGATATACACAGGAGTTGTGGAGAGGAAAGCGTGGCTGCAGCGGAGACACGGGCACTCACATCCACATCTGATGTGAATGGAGCTGCTCAGCTCCTCTGCGAAAGGGGGACTTAAACCTGTAGAGGTATACTTTTTAAACTGCAGCAGCTTTCTTTTAGCTTTTTTTCTGGTGTCAGGAAGCCTCTACGCAGCTCTTCTACAAAGAAGGGCAGTCAGAAGAGCCTTGGCTGGTATTTTACTGGCAGCAGCAGAGTTAGCATGATTTTAAGGAACAAAAGCATTTTGCTTCTGGAAGCTCCCTCTCAGGGACATGGTCAATTCACCAGTGACTTGATCCTCTGAGAAACTGATTTAGAACTTTTTCCAAAAGCCAGTCCCAGGAGTTTTGTTTAGCCAATCCTAACAGTTCAAAGATGGGCGGGAATGAAGAAGCTGGGGGAATCTGCAGGAGGTGCCAAAGACTGATACACATACTTAGGTAAAGGAAGGTGATTGCATTTGATTTAGGGAGCAAAGGCTGGGCAACAAAGAAAAATAAATCATTATCTTGATTTAGGAAGAAGGTCAAGTGTTTGAGCAATGTTAATCACTTGCCATGCCTGAGATCTGTCCTGATGAGAATGTCAGCACATTGATTTTATTAAGTGACATTTACCTACATAAAAACTGAAATTAGGTCCTGCATGTAACACCATGTAGTACCTTAGTCCATTAGCACAGTGCATGATACATACAAAGTGTATTAACACCACGAGTTAACAGCATATAGCACAATGTAATGGAGAATTATGTTGCATATGCTCATTATGTTGTTTGTGTCACTGTGCACACACTAAGAGGAGGTCCATAACGACGCAGCTCTGCAGTCCAAACAGGTAGGAAAGACAAATTCATGCACAACACCTGGACAACTTGCTGGGCACAGAACATGGGCTTTCCAGGTGTCAGCTCAGGTACCTCCCAGGAACTAGACACTGCTGGGCAGGAGATCTGCATATCACTCACATAACTGTTTTATCGTCTATTTTCTTATCTTAGGAATACAACAAGAACGTAAAAATATCCAAGACAGATGCTGACTTCATTTAAAGGTAGGGAGAAAAAGGAGTCACGCCTTCATAAATGTCTCTGTTTCCTCATTTCTTTCTCCAAAGAGAAATGCTATCACATACTAATTTTCAAGAGAGGTTACTACATGAAGTTTATAAATCCCTTTGAAAATATACCTATAATATATGTTTATATTTTTTAAAAGATTCTTTAAAACATCATTGTGACTGATTTTTCATTCCAGTGTGGAAAAGACTAAGTCAGTCTTTATGAAAGACTGGATTTAAAATTGTTGTATTCTCCATAAGGTCCTTCCCTCCATTTCTACCTATTAGCAGCTTTTTAGGAAGGAATCAGAAAGCCTGGGATAGCCACAATTTACCTTGTAGTCTGCCATGCCCCATAAAGTTGTTCAGGGAGGAGAAATACTACCTCCTGAGTATGTAGCTTCACCAAAATATCAATGTGTACTTCTCATGAGAGCTTTGTTAGATGATGGCATTTTTCTTGACTACCAGGAGTCATTGTTTCCGTCAGAAAGGAGCAGTGTTGGATAATTTCACCCCCTGCTTTCTCTTTGGTTGCACAGTGGCCAGAAACAGGAATTAGAGACCCCCCAAACCAGGCTGAGGCCAATGCTCTGAATGGAGCAGCCCTGTCTGAATCTGATGCTAATGAGATCAGGAAGAGAGGAAAGGATGAACTCCAACCCTGGGCTGCCAGGCAGCTCGTCCTGTGTCTGGGGCCAGCAGGGTGAGAGGGAGGCAGGGGGGCCCCCGAGGTACCAGGGATGAGGATGCTGCTCAGCTGGCAGGAAAGGGAGCAAGCATCTCACTTATCTTAATAGCTCCTTTTGTTCAGGAATCACAGTAGCAGCCCTTATTTGCAAACTTGAATAAGTATAATGCACTTGGAGCTATCGCACAGGTGCTAGGCACCAGCGATTTTTCTCCTTGGCTGTACAATGACTGCTTTTTTTTCGGGTTGCAGGAAGGAACTGGAAAGACTCATTCAGACAAAAGTGCTGGCTGCACATTTGGGCAAAGTGCTGACTTGCTTTTGTTGCCGTGTACGTGGTGCCATCTCTGAGCCCGACGATGATGACCTAGAAGGTGATCTGACAACGAATGTTTCTTTTGGAAAATGTTGACTATTGTAGAAGCTCACACACTCATAATGAGACTAACTGCTTCCAACAGATAATTGCCTGGCAGTTGCTCTGATAACTGGGAAGATAAACAGGCTATTTTTCCCCTTCCTTTAAGAACTTAACAAGAGGCAAAAACAGAGCCTTGAGCATCTGCAGGCAGAAGTAAATCAATAGTAAGAAGGAGCATTTGAGAAAAATAGATGCATGGGTATTGAGCCATTTTTTCTGAGAAGTTATACTCAGCGAGGGTCTGTCTTGCTGAATTTATATGGGATTATCCCACCTTGATCCAACTTTGCTTACTTGCTTTCTTTGAGAATCTGGCATTAGAATGTTTGATTTTTTGGGGAAGGTTGCCTGCCAAATACTATGCTCTCTGTCTTTCTTTCTCTCTCTCTCTCTCTTTCTCTCTCTCTCTCTCTCTCTCTTTCTTTCTCCTCTAACCATGGTTTACAGTTTGTCCAAACCCACAAAAGAAGGTGCCTATTGGATGTAATACTATCCAATTTGTGGATAACATCCTTTTCTTCATACAGCTCTGCTGCCCTCCTAGTTCACTAGGTGCTGAGGGACTGTAAAACTTACTAGGTTGAATTTCTGAGAATGAATAGAGAGTTATGAAATGTCTGTAAAGTACTTACCTCTTGAAATGGGCTAAGATCATATTACATGCTTGAGGATTAACAGTTTGAGGGACCTTGGAGCATACGGCTTTGTAAAGCACTTCTGCTTCTACACAGATTTTTTTTTTCTGTTTCTGTGTTAAACTCTGTTGCAATTTAGAAGATGAAAAAGTCCACCACCTGTAATTCAGGAAGAAGTGAATTAACCCACAATTAGAATACTTGAAACTAAGTTTACCCTCACACATGAATACGCAGCCTCTTGTTAAGGTTTCTAGAAAGCTAAAAAGATGCTTAGGGGCAAAAGAAATAAGTCTGCAGTTTTAAAGAGAACATCTTTTCCCAATTAATAAGGAAGAAGGATCCAGCATACGCTTATGTCTTTTGCTGTCTGCTTTGTTGTGATTAGTAGCCTTCTTTTGGTGTAAGATGTTATCTCTTTGTGCATCAGGCTGTCATTGTAATAGCAATTCTTACACATTGCTATTGTTGTGAACTCAGATATCCCTGATTAATATTGAGCACCTATTGTGCTAGGATATCTACAAACAAATGCAAGAATGTATTTGCCAGTGTTATCCGCTATGATTATACATCTTTTATTAATTATTTTAAGTTATAGTGTTACTGTGTGCTTGTGATATAGCTTATCGAAAAAGCCATTTCTTCTCTCTGAAGAGACAAAAGCTATTTTCCATTAAATTTTATTTTATCAGATTTTGCTTCTTGAAAAAATGTTAGCGAGCTGATTTTTTTATTATTATTATTTTTATTCTTTTAGAGAAACCAGACAGCCAAATATTTCCTCATTCGTAATGTAAATGTGGGAGGTAATATTGTTATTCATAACTTTTCTGAACGAAGGTGCAATATTTGGTTACAAGAAAAGTAACCAAGTAGTTACACTGTTAAAGAAAAATATTCAGGGTAGTTGGAAGATGATTTCCCCGTTTTCCTTCAGAGAAAGATGGGGATATAAGGTAGTCAGGCAAACAGCCCATGGTGGTTTTAGTCTATAGCTTATCATTTTAAACTCACTCAAGATCTGGAAGACCAAATTCAATTTTCCTTCCTGCTTAAAAATTTGAGCAAGGATACCTCAGTAACTTAATTTAAGTATGGCATAGGTTTCTCATTCTCTCCATAGATCCCTTCATCATAAGTCATTTAAATAAGTCATTAAATAATTACATTTGTACTGGGGCAAGATGCAGACCTCCACAATCTCTCTTCCCCTGAATGAGGAGGCAGTCTGGGTGGGATCTGCCTTCCAACTCCCACCACAGTCACTCGGCTGGAAAAATGCTTAAACAGCCTTCGAGCAGGAGAGGAAGGAAGACTGTAATGGGTGAATGAGTGGGGATCCAGGCATCAAAGAATCAATGGCTTTTACAGCCTTAATTAGACTCCTGTTGTGAAGCTGGAACGCAGAGCACTCTCTGTCTTATGTTCATCTGACCCTGCAAATCCAGAGACCGTGGTGGCACTGGGTCCTACCTTCAGCACCAGCTTGGAGCATGGCCCAGCAGAGTCCTGCCCACCACCTGATGGCTGCCTGCACGGGGTGGCAGCACTGCCGGCAGCAGCAGCTGCAGGGCTGCTGCACATAGCTGTGGTGTACACGGAAACTAATGGTAACTGGAGTTGCTGCTGCTGTTTTTATTTTGGCTAGTTGGCAGGCGCCTTGCTATTCTTTAGCTTTTGAATTAGGATGATGTAAGAGGCACAAATGCTATGCTAAACACTCCACTACAAGGTTTATCCAAAAAGGCTGTTGGTCTTGGGAGAGTTACCCAGAATCACAGACAATTCGGAACCAATTTCATGGGTAGTAGACAAGTTCATGAGCTGAAGATAGGGGCTGGTTCCTAATTCTCTGTGACTCTGGGTAGCTGACTTTCTAGAGGCAGACCATGCTCTGTCGGCAGGAAGACAACAGCGCATTGAATCTTTGTGCTCACATTTGCACCCACAAAGGTGGTGTAATGTGCCCACAGCCATGCACAACCCTCCTCTCAGGGCTTGCTCTCCCAGGAGTCTCTAACAACCATTGTTAAATCCATATGCTTGAACTGCCAGGCAGATGCATCACCCCCATATGACCCTGGCTTTCTGTAAAGCAGGAGGAGGAAGCTCGCTTAGGAAAGTGTGTCAGAAACAGAGGAGCTCAAGTGCTGGTTGTTATTAACATACCACACTGAACACACGTTCCTCCTCATCCTTAAGCCCTCCATGATACCCAGTCTATTGTGATGGTTGATAACTCCCTGTCTCTGAGCTCATTCTCCAGGTTTCATGCTGGCTTCCTGCATGCCTTCAGTTGTTACGCATCTGCATCCTTTCTTAAAACAGTTTTGAGGAGCTTTCAAAAATGTTAAACCTAATAACTTCATGCAGGGCTAAATTTGAAGCACCTTAAGATCAGTGAAATTGGTAGATGAGAGAGTGGCCCCTCCTCCAGCTCAGAGGTCTCGTACTTCTGTGGGTGGCTCTAAGTAGCCGCTGCCACATCACTTAGTGTCAAAGCCGAAGGCCAGCGATGTGCTGTGGTTGCTACCCTCTCAAACTCTGGCACCTGACACTGGGCACCTTGCACTGTTTGAGTCAAAGGTTGAGCAAGGGAGCAAATCCTGATTTCGCTTAAATATCTGGGAATACTGAAACTTTATGGCACATGCAGCAGGTAGCTTTGTTTTTACTGTTTTTCATGTAAGTATTGGAGAAAATTGTATTGTTATGATCATAAGACTCTTAGAAAAAGTGTTTTGCACACCAGCAGTCTCTGTCTCTGGTCTACCTCTCTCAGAGACAGAGCTTCTCTCTTTCTGGGGAGAATTGGGCAATTTCAGTACCTGTAAAACAGTTTGCTGACCACGCAGACAAAAGCACACGTTTATCTCTTACCTTGAACATGCTGGCTGCCCTGCCTGAGGACATGCCTCAGAGCAGCCACCGAGGCCCCAGGACAGTGGGGCTCAGAGGGCAGCCCCACGCAGGCAGCACATTGTGCTCTCAACCTGTACCCCACACACCCATCACCCGCCACCCTTTGGTGACACCAGGCTTGGTGACACCATGCTCAATGACACCAGGCTGGCTTCCCAGCCTGGAAGGCGCTGGCTTTGTGAGCCCTGCTCCCTCTGGGAGATTGGCAGCCAGGAGTGCTGGGGAGTGACAGGCCCCATAATGCACCCTCGCTGCCAAGATGGAGAGTGTCACCTCTGTAACGGGCCCGGCTTTCATTAGCCTGAATGCAATTGTGCTAGGTTTAATTTTTGGAGTGTTTGCAGTTTTTCCAGCAAATAGCTGTTTGAACACAGTGTCCCCATTATATCACCACAGTCAAAGAGAGGAAAGATAAAGGCATTGTGCAAAGTTTCTGTGGCTTTGCAGACAAGGATTTATGTACTGGAGAACTCTCATCTGGCAGTCAATTTGCCTTTGTCTTTCAAAGTAGTGGAAGTACCAAGGGAGTATGCCCAAGAGTTTTATTTGCTATTTACCAGATTACTGAAGTATCAGGCATCTTTAGATCTGCTGAGAAGAAAAATGCTTTCAAAACGATTTTGCAAACTTCTACTGGGGCTGCGGGGAGAGGCAAGTGAAACCCTTGAAATGCTACCCGTTGAATTGCTGGAGGGGTGCGTGATTGAGGAAACAGCTTGAGATTGTACATTTTCACGAATTTAAAATGCAGTCTGTCATAAGGGTCTGTATAGTAGAGAAAAAAGATAAATGCTTCTGCCACTGTCTGCTTTAGAGGGGTATCCATGTGAATGAGAATAGCTCTTTCTGGAGAATGCTGGCCCCTGGTCAGTGTATATCAGGGTAAGCCAAGTTCAGAAAAAATCAACATTTTCTTAACAGGCAATGATGAGACATTAATTTACAGCTCCTATCAGTTTACATCTCAGCTTACAAGAAGGAAGAAATATTTCAGTTAGTGAAGTTGGTCCTGGCAAACATTTCCCCCCTCAGTCTTTCCCTAGTATTTGATTCTGACTGACACAGTTAAAATTGCAGGGAAGGCAGAGACTAGAAGAAGAAGCTTTATTGTTTGAAAACAGAACTGAATGGTATTTATCCAACACTCCTAAAGGTGGTTGAGAACCGAGGGGACAGCTGCTTAAAAAATATGTAATTTAGCATGATATACAACTACTGTACTGGAGAGATTGCAAGATAAGTATGTTGGGCACTAGATCATCCTGGAATTTGTACAAAGGTTAGCTTTGCTAACATGACAATTAACAGAAATAAGTAATGAAGCAAACTGATTCAGATGATGTTGCTGAAACAAATCAGAACAGAATCTGTCAAGGAAAAAAAAAGGCCTTTAAACCAGAGTAAAATATGACCCACTGATTTCAAGTTATCAATAGGGACCAGTAAATTCACTGGAATGACTGACTAGCTTGAAGCCTTACCAGTGCCTGAAGCCAACATTTACGAAGTTCCAAAAAAAAAAATACGTACCTGAATGCCTGGCATCCATAATTCTTGTAATTTCTGATTCCAGGTAAAATATTATGTGAATGGCCATTTCTGTAGCTAGCTCTGACAAATCCAAGAGCTGTGAGGTATCTCATTAAACAATGCTTATTTCCCACAGAAGATGTGAGACTAACTTTCTGCTGTGTTTTTGCTATCTCATTTCAGGGAAGGTTTCTGAGCCTTTTCTTTCACAGGTGTAGGTGGTGTCTGTGTCAGTTTCTGAAGAGTTGGTTCCTGGCTAGGCTGCTTAACTGGCCTCTAGCCCCAGAGCACAGTGCACAAAAAGACCCCTTTTTAATATATAGTTTTAGACATTTTCCTTTGGCCACACAGGCCTTACCTACTGTAATGTGAGGTTTCCTCTTCCCAGCACCAACATGGAACAGCCCAATGTCCTGCTCCAGAAAATATCATCAGGCCTGTTGGGAAGAACAGATTTTTGATCCACCTCAAGCTCTGTTTCAGCCAGAAATGAAGCAGCCTATATGAAGACATACCTAAGGCCAGTATTGTGCCAGTACCACCATTACTTTTGTCACAGACATGATATTGATGGTTGCTTCTGTTGGCCTGAGAGACACTCTCTCGTGGAGAAGGGATGGACAGGAGGACAGTCATCCCATCTGCTGCTGTATCTTCTTCCCTGTGTGGTTCAGAAAGTTCTGCTGTGGCAGGCATCTAAAGTATTTTCATCTGGTTCAGCAGTCACTGAAACAGGTTATGGGTATCTGCAAAACATGTCCAAAAGATCTCAAAAGGAAAATGAAACAAGCCAAGAATGTCTTTTGTGTGAGGTACTGGTCTAAGGCTCAGAAGATGTGGAAGATCCATTGTCACCTGGCCAACAGATCTTCATTGCTAATTTAGCCTCAGAGCTATACTACCTCTCTGTACTTCGTTTACCTTCTGCTCACACTGCCCCTTTACTTTATCTCTTTAGGAGATATATGCCATGGGGCATTGATTATGTATCTCTATGTGAATATACAGAGTGCAGTGCTGTGGTAGATCACTCTGGATACTACCAGTAACAGCAAATAATAAAACCAACTGTGATAACTTTGGCATCTGTTTTTAGAGGAGAGACACCCAATAGGTATTCCAAATGTAACTTCTTTATAAAGTCTGCACTATCACAAGTAACAGCCCTCTTCTCCTGGAGCACACCCTTGATTCTCCTCAGCACTGCATTCTCAGGCTTTTCAGGTAATAAGGATAACTTCACTACTATAAAAGAAGATGCAATCATTGTCTCATTTTTTATGTAATTTGGACAAAAATGTTAACTACACATTGTTAGGGCTGAGCTGCTTCTGTGGTATAAGGTAATTAATGCTGTTGGGCATTGTAGAATTCTACCCTTATCTAAGCCTTGGTTTCCCAGGTTTCTGCCTGGAAAATGTGGTGCCTTGGCAAAATTAAACTGAGGATTTATAGTACAGACACCTTAACAAAGGCCTAGATTTGTATATGTTGCTTTAAACCTGTATTTCCAGTTCCAAAACTTCATAATAAAAATGATTATATTAATCTGCTATAAATAACTGGGTTGAAAATTACTTGACTTTGGCTACAAAACAAGAAAAAAGTATTTCAGGGAACATATATATAGCTATACGTACATGCACGAATATATAAAAAGCACTTTCTGTGATAGGTTCAGAATTGCGAAGAATATTACACAGATGGAGAGGCTGATTTATTCTTTCTGGAGCAACTTTAAGGCAGTCTGGATTTCCTCTCCTCTCTTGTTTAGAAACAATGCCAAACAAGAGGTTCAAGAAGATCTATAATAAACTTCAGCTATTGATCTATCTTCTACCTGAACTTGACCCAGATCAAATATATCTTTTGCAATTCAGCCACTTTAAGACCTTATACTCTGGTGTGTCCAAATGGATGTCCCATTTATCAGGCCCAGGAGTGAACAGAGTACTAGACTTATGCTTAACTTTCAGCAAGTATGCAAGTGCTTCACTGGATAGGACTTTGTTCAAGTATGTGCATTTGTGAACTAGAGGGTTGATCCCATACATTTAGTGAACCTTTAGATAAGAGCAATACAAAAAACAGAGGCATCCCTTACTCCTTTCCCTAAGACCTCAAAACAAACAAACAAACAAACCTAAATGATTATCTGGGTAAGAACTATTGTTTTCACCAGAATCAAAAGCAAAGTCTGTGAGAACGTGTGTAATGAGCACATGGTGCTTATAATGCAGCTGTGTCAGTGCCGTGAGTGCTGGACCCTGGGCTTGGACCATCATAAGCCCAAACCTTACATATGTGGAGCTCTTTTAGAACAGAGCCAACATATTTGTGACTTGCTCTGAATTTACTATGATTTGTGGTGTACCATTATGAATCTTCAAAGTGTCTACGAACATTTCACCAAGCCTTCTCTCTTTTTTTTTTTTTGGGGGGGGGGGGGTCGGAGAGGAGGTGGAAGAAAGGGATGGTTTTTTGGATGTTAGTATTCATTATTTATGTCTTGGCTATAGCTCTTTGGGACATACATTGTCCTCTTAACTTTTTGGTGCACCATAGCTTGAGTCTGGGTTACATTCTCCAGTAGGGCAGTCTGGTGGTGCTGCAACACAAACAGCAGATAACTACACCATGTTATAAATTATTTGTTACTGATAGTGGCTCTCCCAATAAGTAGCAATGAAGGATCTGACCTCCAAGGTCTGCTACTTGTCTGAATCCTCAGTGGATCCGCAAGGGGCTGATGGAACCAGGGGTGAAGGGATAAGCCATGGCCAGAGGTCCAGGAATACTATTTTCCAGAACTGCAGCTGTGCTTGCTGCTACAGACCAAGCCATTTCTTCTTGAGGTTGCAGCGGGCTCTGCTACTTGCTGGGGTTGGATGAAAAGCAAGAACGCCCCAGTCCTGGTCTGTTTTCCCCTCTGTGTTTCAGGAAGCATTCAGGGAAGGATGGAGAGATGCCCTTTGTCTTGCAGAGTCTCTTCTCCTGTGCACCCACCCACAATGGGGTGTGATCATTTGGGAGGGTGATGTGGTGGGGAGCTGGCACCTCTTCCCTACCTGAAATCTGCCTCAGCAGGCTCCATGATGATTGAAGAGAAAGTGTTTGGCACGTTCTCCTGTAGGGATGCAGATTCACAGGTACCACTAAGCTGTGACAGGACAAATGGTGGGAACCTTTTCTCTCTCTGAACTGGGATGAGAAACTGTCCTCAAGACAATTCACAGGACTCTATATCTGAAAGTGGAGACCTTCTGGAGAAAGAGCAGCATCTGTGAGGAGTCAGAATCTGGCAGTCCTTTCCTTTCTCCTCCATGGATCTGGAGAAGGAGAGCAACTTGGCTCCTCCGTTTTCACAGAGTGGTTTTCTAATCCCACTTAGCCAAAACCATGATTAGCAAGGAGGGAATGAGCCAGACCTCTTTCCATCTGGAAAATCACCATCTTGTTCTCCATGCAAAGGAGGAAGGGAAAGTATCAATCTGCTCCTTACGATTAGCTCACCATGACAAATATGCAGTATGGAGGCCTGACCTACAAACTTCTCAGGGTCTTTTGTAGCAGTCAGCAAACAGGAAAAGACAAATGTTCTGCTGCTGAGATCGTAAAGAGCTTTGCCTTGGGAGTGAAGGAGGATGAACATGCTACCTCTTGGGCTTGCCTTCCTCGAAAGGAAAAATATGTAGTGCTAGTTGGGGGAGCAGTCAGATCTGGAAAGCCATATGCTGGTTTTGGCTCACTGAAGAAAGCCAGCATCTGGTTCGGCTCTGTTTCAAAGTTAAAATTTCTAAAATGGAGCCAAATATTTAAATAATATTAATAATTTTATTTCCTGAATATTAACTATGGTATATGGTGAAATAACTGCTCTACCTACAATAAAGGTTTTTTAGGGCTGGTGAACTGCTCAGTCTCTCTGTCAGCATTTACTCATTGTGCAAGCCAACTATGCAGTGCATGGCGCACCATTTTGACCATGCATTGACTGCTTAATTAAAAGTACTGCTTTTAAAAGAGCAATAAATTTGGTATTTTTCTTTTTAATAACTGCCATAATAATCACTGTACTAAAGAGGAGAGTGCTAAGAGTGCTAAAAAGTAGTAAAAATTTATGAAAAGCATACAAGCTTACTAAAATATTAGTTAAAAATTCATTACACAGTATGTCATTTTGTGTCAGGATGCACACAAACACTGTTCAGAGCTATTGGGGAGGAAGCTAACACACTTTGTGGAGCCAATACTCAATGCCAATTTCCATTAGTTATCTGGCATTCTCTTTTTCAAGTGGGTGGGAGCTTTGCAAAAACTTTGCAGGCTTCTCTCGTGTTGGTGAACACCCTAAGTTTCAAGTTACCTGGATTTCTCCAAAGGGTGTGGTATGTGTGTAATGCTTGGAAGGTGAATAGAAGATCCAGTGGGATTCTCATATTTATCTTACAGAGGGCATCTCAGGCAATCTCTTCCAGAAAGCCTTCAAGAATCCCTTTCGTTCTGTAGTGCCAGAATGGTGTGATTAGAGTAAGTGATCCTGATTATGAGAAAGGGTCTCAAAGCAGTCCACTTCAGATCAGGGAAGTTTCATGATTTTGCCATTTACAGACGAGAATCTGAGAAGTGCACAGGTCAAAGAACAGCTTTTTAAATATGGATTTACGACATAAAAATGCAGTGGTTGGGATGATTACTTTCAGACCTCTCCTAGTCATGTGTGGTAACCATCTGAAGACAGGCCTTTCACCTCCAGAAGGCCTTCTAACCACAGGGCCACTGCTGGCAACAACAGGAGACAGAGGAAGGAAATTTCTGCCAGGTTGGCATGCAGAGAGGATTGTCCTGAATCAGAAGCCCCAAGGTTCAGAAATTATGCCCCACATGAGATGCGCAGGGGGAGGTCGGTACCTCCCTCTGACCGTAAAGAAGTGCCCTTGCAGAGCACTTCAAGGTGACTCCAACACAAATTCCTCTCCAAGATTTGCCACTGACTAGTTTAGGCAAGGCTCTTCTCAATTTTCTGGCTTGTCTGACTCCCATTCTTTCTCCCTAAGTTTTACACAGTCAACTCCCAATTACCTGTGGGTGGTTTATCCAGGGGGCTGATAAACCATGGATGTAGGGATGCACAGCCAGCTTGGATCTGGCCGAGCATGTTAACTCTTACAAAGGGTTACCACGCTGCTGCTTGGGCTGGCTGGGTTTCACCTCTGTGTCAGGGAGAGCCCAGCCTATGGTAGCTGGCTATGTACAGAGCTGGCTGGGCTCACTCTGCCTTGCCTTCCCAGTTCTGAGGGAGCAGGGATGCAGGCAGAGAGACACACAAGACCTCCTGCATGGAGCCAGCATCACAACAGAGCAAAGCTGGCTGGTCCTGACAGAACTTTTGGAGAGTTACAGAGATGTCTTGGTGCTGGGACCTCAGTGCTTTTTGCCATGGCAAGACTGGTCAGTGGGGTGCTGCGTGCTGTTAGCTCATGGTACACGTACCCAAGCTGATGCAGCCTCCTGGATCCTGCAGGGAGCAGGAAGAGGTGAAGAGGCATCTGAAAGACTCTGGGCAGAGCTGGACATGGCCAGAACTGAGCTGGAAACAATAAGGCCTGCCAGATGTGCTCTTGATCCCTACCACATGTCCTATCCAGGCTTTTCTGTTATCTAGAATACCTCAGGCCATATTGCCCCAATAACAGTGCCCATATGGGCTGTTCAATTCAGGGGTGACTATTTCAGCAGGTGGCACATCACACAGAGGGTTAGCTGCTGCACCCTTGAGCTTTGTCTAAATGCCTGTGCTGATTTTGTTCACCATGCTTCACATCAGACTCCACTATTTCCAAATGCTGCTCTAAGTGGCTTGCCACAGGCTGCAGGACAAATCAGTGCACAGCCCGAATTCAGGCCCAGGTAATACATGTGAAAAATCTCCAACACAAACTGGGAGCTCTGTGGGGGCTCCTCGTAGCATGGGCTAGTTGGTATTCATCTGGAAGTGCTGCTGTTGTTATACTGAAATTATGATCTGAAATTTTTAGAGGAAAAATATTTTTAACTCTCATTTACTCTGTTTTCCCATTTCCTATACTTTATTTCTCTTTGAAGGACAGGAAACTTGCACTGATCCTAAAGCAAAATACCAATTTAAAATATCAGACTCAGACATGCAGGCCAGAGCAGATGCTGACTACTCATAGAGCAGTTGCATCTGGATACATTTGATATCATGTCCTCACATTTTTATGCTCAGTTTTTACGCTTGTCAGCAGATTACTTATTTCCCAAATGTGGTATTTCTGGATTGGACCTGACAGTCGTGGCACAGTGCATGAAATCTACTTTGGGAGCATGGGATGCTCAAGCCATATGACCCATAAGTTAGTCTCACAGGGTAATGTAAGAAAAAAAAAAAAAAAAAAAAAAAAAAAAAAAAAAAAAAAACACTGGTCTTTCACATTACACAGCTAGAGAAAGCACAGGTCTGTTTTTATCAATGACTCTCTGGGCTGCCTTCTGCCTGGATGGCTTAGAAATTTTCTATTTCATCTTGGTGCCCAACGGTGACCTCAGTGTTTTCAAGAACAGAACAAATAGCTGATAGAAAAAGGAGTTAAAGTAGCCTTACTGAACAAATAAATTGGCAAGTGTATCTAATAATTGCATGGGTTCAGCATTTTTCTGCGATAAATGAGTAAACTTTAAATGTATCTCTGAGATGTACTATCAGGCATTGCCATGGGCAAGTTTTATCCAATGATGAAACAGCAAGGCCTTGTGAGATAAAGATGATAGAAGGGGTACTATCAGGTGGCAGCTGGGTAATTACAACTCTCTATTTGGGCTCTGTAGTGATGCTGCATGTGATAAGTGGAGAATAATGAAGAAAAAGGAGTAGTGATAATACAGGAGCTAAATGGTAGAAAATAGCCTATCATAGCCCACAGCCCTCTGAGTGCCTATGGGGACTTTGAACTATCTTCTTCAGTTTTCAACCACAGAAAAAATACTCTCTCTTTCTTCTTCCTTTGCTAAATTTATGTCTGGTGGGACAAAAGGGAAAACTGAAAGGAAATCATGGGTATGTGAAGAGAATATGACCTTTGCAAATAACGCTGAAGGTCACTGTGTAATTATTCTAAAATAAAAGTATCCTGTAATCTTGTCTGTACCCACAAAAGATGTAAGACCATTTTTTAATGTGATTCTGAGCAATTTTGTTGGGGATCATGGTTTATGAAAGGTCAGTTAAAGTATTTCTAATTGTATCTGGTCTAGCTCTTTGCTCAGAAGAACATAAATGTCATTTGTTATGATAGAGTCAAACACTGATTAAAGTGAAAGACTGTCAAAAGACAAACTCATAACATGTAAACAAAAATACTATTTCCTGAGTGAAGATGGGCTCTTATACCTTTAAAACAAAATGCAAGAAGGGAAAATATCCTGGAGCTGATCATTGAAACTGTAATTCTTGTTTTGTTTTGTTTTGGTAGTGTTTTTGTTGTTGTTGTTGTTATTGTTGTTTTTTGTCTACAGATAGGAATACCTACTATGGTTCCTGGTGAGCTTGGCCCTCTTTTCAGCTCTCTGGATGACTGTCTCAGTATATTTTTTACTCCTCAAAGTGAGTTAATAGTTCCACAGCACCTCTTTCACTTCAGAGTATGGTATCTAAATGTCAGTTACAGTGGAAGTGATTACATACATGTGCCCATATGTGAGAAGAGTGCACTTAAATAACTGCAGCTGAAATGTGAGCCACAGTTTTTACTTTTTTTTTTTTTTTTTTTTTTTTTTTTTAATACTTAACTAAACAGCTAGAGTAAGAAGGGTATGGTGTATCATCCTTTTCTTTCTTTTTTTTTTTTTTTCTTCTTAAGACACTAAGCTGGCATTACCATGGACCTGATGCAATGTGGCACTTCACTTCACAGAATGGGAGGTTACATCAGCACGGTGTGGGGCATGAAGCACTTAGGAATGGAAAGATTTGAAATGAGACACTTCTTCATACTGCAAATGGTGATGGTTGTTGACATAGGCATTAGTGAACCTAGTAGTGAGATCAAGGAATTTTATATAGAGCCCAGATTTGGGATGCATGTATCTTATGTTAGTAATACTGTGAAAAACCTAATCAACTGTAGGGGGGAAAAAAAGAACCAAATTCTTGTTCTCATCATGACAGAACCTGACTGGAAGTATGACAACAGCGTTTATGCATTACAGAAATGAATGGCATGTAATAAAATATTTACAGTTGAACAGAATGCTTGCTTTTAAGCTGAAACTCCACAACTGAATACATAAGGAAATTTGCACACACTCTAAAAAAGCTCTTGAAAGCATCTACCTGATTGTGATGGTTCCCATTATATAAGTGCATTATAAAGTTCATTCAAATTTTCTAAATATTCAAATCATCTCTGTGTTTTGGTGAGGCACAGGAATGACTCACACCAAATTCAACTCTTCATTTGGTTTAAGATAAAGCTTCCAGGAAAAAAAAAAAAAAATAAACAGATATATATTACAAATCAGAATTTATCAGAATTTCACAGTGGAAAAGAATTATTAGGCCATCTCAGTCAGCAAGTGTAGTTTTTCAATATTGACTGTCTCCCACTCCCCTGGAGTAATGGAGCTTCGTCGTTGACAAAGTCCTTATTTATGTAAAGGCCACTTGTGCTCTGGACATGTAAGTAAAATACAGTTCTGATCATGTGGCTCTGCAGAGGTTCCCAAACAGTGAGGTTCCCTGGGACAGGATTCATCTCACCTACGTTTGCACATCTAAAAGTTAGACACCCAAGCCTGAGTTAGCCACCCTGGATTTTCTTTTGAGTCAATGGGGAAAAATATGCACCTTCGGAAAGCAAATGATGTGACCTGTGTCAGACATCCAGCTTAAGGAGGGATCAATCACCCTCTGGAAATGCCTATTCCTCCTGACTGACTACAAAGGGAGCCTGTGGTGACTAGCTTAAACATTTAACTTTTAGATGACTGAAGACAGGTAAAATAAATTGCATCCTGACTTTAAGGGAGATTTGTGCCCAGGGAGATCAAGACAGGTCTCTATATTTGGACATTTCTCCCATTTTAAATCATGCTAAGTGCTTCCCAAACCACAGTGATGAATAAACCCATTGTCATTCATCTCAGTTAGTCTGACTTGCATTTCACTCATTTTTGGCTGTACAATGCTTACACAGAGGTTTTCAGGTGGCTGTGATGACTTAGTGCCCTGCTGCTTCTTCTACACCCTGTCCTCTGTTGGTCATTTGTACGGCCATAGAGTGAAGCAGATCAGGACACTGATCTGGCTGGAAAAAAAAAAAAAAAAGGAGGAAATACCACAAGAGAAGCATCAGGGCTAGAAACTGCTTCCAGGCAGCCTCCATTATATGCCTTTGTTTTCTGATATCCATTTTTCTGGACTTGACACTAAAATCCTTACCAAGGCTTCACTGTCTTTCCTGGGTCTGGGTAGCTTTTTCCTCATCAACCTCATTGCTCTTCCTCTCGTGTAACCAACAAATAGCCTTAGGGCTATCTTCCTCACTCTACTTCCTCTTTAAGCAATGTACTTAATTTGCGGGGCAGTAGAAAACACCACTAGAAGAATCAAGGACTGTTTGCCAGTCCCATGGCTCAGACAGTTATTTATTGGCAGGGTGCAATGTTTTCCCAGAGACTGAGGATCCACAACCTTCTCCACACTTGTAGTGGCATTGTAGAGGTCCTGCCCCTCACTGGCCATTCTGGTCTGCCCTTCTGTTACCCTTTGGTGTCCAGGTCAAGCTCACAGCTCATAAACAAGCATGGCAGTAAAGCTACTTAAAAGGACATACCGATCAAAGAAAATACACTATCCAGCTCTGAAAATCCAGGGGAAACTGTTTAATGGAAGAACTGTCCCAAGAACTGGAGCATGCATCAACAAGGGATTTTTGTGTGTGTGTGTACAGAGCACATCTTGGCACTTCCTTGGCCTACCAAGAAATTAACATTTTAGCTCACATCATGACTGCATTTTCAGAGTGGATTACCTGGTTGTCAGCACTAGCTGTGTGTTGTTTCACATCATGTTTTGGCATGCATCAGCTGTGTGGCGAACCTTGCGCAGGGGACGTGGTCCAGCAGTGCATTTATGGCGCTCCTGCTGCTTACAGGCATTCAGGCCCCAGATCCCTGCTACAGACGGCACAGGGATACCCCCTCTGAACTGCCCTAGTGTGGATACAGAGTGCTCAGCACCAATGTTTTACTCTAATTAATGCTCCTAATGGTCCAAATGACTCTGCTAACACAGGCCTAGCCTGTGTATTGCCCAGTGTGATCAAAATAGTCTCTATTTCATATTTGTCTCTCTTCCCAAGGCCTTGGAAACAAAGTCGGAAAACAACTGTTACTTCTGCAAAATGAATCCCAAATCAGAACCCAAATCTGCATTCAATGTGGTACAGGAAGCATCAAAAACAGTTTTAGCTTTGTGGGCCTAGTGTGATTCCTATCAAAAATTAGGAGTTTTATCCTCTCTGTTTACAGTCTTAGATTGTATCCTTGCTCATTGATTTTTGGCATATTCATCAATAAAATGTACACCCATTATATACCAGTTTCACACCTGTATTTTATTTAAGCACCAGCAGTTTATAAATATGAAATCCTACACCATTATTCTTGCTCTATGCTGCTTCCTGATCTCTTCTTCTCTTCTTTTTTTATGCATCTTCTTTTACCTTCTGAAATTACAAGGCCTATACCAGGGAAATGAAGTCAGAAATTTTCATAATTTTTAAGTGTATTCATAAAGGCAAGAAATAATCTGTTCTCCGTGTCCCTGGTAGATAGGACAAGAATTGATGAGCTTAAATTTCAGCAAAGGGGATTTAGGATAGTCATTAGGAAAAACTTTCTAGTTAAGCCTTGGAATAGATTGCCTAGGGAGCCTGTAGGATCTCTATCTCTGGTGTTTTTTCAAGAACAGGTTAGACAAGTGTCTGTCAGGAATGTCATAAGTATGGTTTATCTTGCCTTGAGGGGGTGGAGGGAGCAGATGACCTCTCAAAGTCTCTTCCAACCTCATTTTCCTGTGATCTTATGTTTCTCTTCCACGGTATTCCAAATGCTGCATTCGTCTCTCTCAATACGTCTCAGTATTTCTAATAGAGTGCTATTCCAGGACTGAGATCTGAAAATTCATAATCCTCTGAGACCATAGCTCACTGAGAAGTGTGTCTTGTTTATCCATTGACACTTGACACTAGTGCAAACAGTAGTGTTCAGCTGTTGACTCAGATTGGAATGCTTTTGATCATATTTTGCCCTATTCACAATTTTTCTAATAAAATATCATCAACATTGGTAAATCTAACATACTGTTGAACCTGAATTTCAAACATTAGTCAGGATGAAAAACCTATTGCTATCACCATTAAGACCAATTGGTTTACTAATACCGTCAATTTTTGAACACTTCATTTTGGTCAACAGAGATTCTCAAGAAGGTTTAACATGTCGTGTCCCGTCCTCTCATCAGACAGTAGTTCTCTAAAACTGACTGATATAAAATATCAAAATATATTTTCCTATTAAATACTTTACTGAACAACATGATTATTTTAGACCCTAGAAAATCACAGTAACATAGCAGTGCAGACAGAGCAATTAACAACACAAACTCCTGAAACATGGGGAAAAAATTGTTTTGTGATTGTTCTCCTACACTGAGTTTGTGTTGTGGTAATGTGGTCCCCATTCATATTTTCTTCCACGCTACTGTTCCTTGCATGACTACTCGGTGATCTTCTGCAATGCATTAGTTTTTACCCACACTCTCTACAACAGTCTTTTTGGGAGGTGGGGAAAGCTGACCAAAGCTGTTTGTTGAGAATGCAGCCCTCCACTGCAAATATGGAGATATGTGGCAGTAAAGAGCTTCTGTCCTGCACAGCACTAATTTAACAATTAACCAAAAGCCACCTTCCTCATGCTCTGTCCAGCTCTGATGCCTGGCTGAATTAAAGGATTACTCCTAAGTCAAAAGTTCTGGCTGTGCTATGCTATGTGATAGGATAGGACTCAATGAGGAGAGCTGCTCTCCACATCTCTGAAAGATATCTCCTATCTTCTTTGAAAGCTGTTATACCCTCCAACTCTGCTGAAGCTATTTTAGTTAAGCTACAACAACTCAATTGGCTAAATCCTTACTAGTGATATGTAGTTAGAGATCACCCAGAGCTGATACTGGGACTGTGGATCTTGTCCTTAAGAAACTTTAAGATCTTTATTATTTTCTCAGAAATGTCAGTGGAAAACATAATAAGAGCAATGGATGGGCAGGGACTGATTTGTCAGCAATGACATCAATTCAAATGTGCATCAAAACACAGTGGCAGAGATTCATTTGGCAGAGATGAATGACAAAAAAACAGCTCTCCCACAAAAATTCTCATTCTTGATGTACAACAGGCGATTATTTCACTTAATCAAATTTTCAATTAAGCTGCCTACAGTGTCAGGAAGCCAAAAAGTCATTTAATAGACAGCAGTTAGAATGGGCTGGGAGAGGAAATATTTAAGCTGAACTGATCCTGATGGGATTTCCCAAGCTCAGGAAATTCTCACATAAAGGACATTCTGAGAAGCAAATGACTTGGCTTTAAAAGGATCAGATTATTATTTTTTTTTTCCTAGATTTAAGATCTTGAGTGAAATCAGAAAATTATTTATTGCTTTTGCAATGCACACAGATTTTACACCTTACAAGTAGGTAGACATTCGGTAATTATGATATAGAAATGGTTTGCCTCTTAAATTAGGGTACAAATCTGAAGAACCTAGGGTTCTTCTTGAAAATGTTTCTCTGTATCAGACGGGAAGTAACAGAGATGTCCATATCATTTCATAGTGAAGGCTACTTGAGTTATGCACTTTTGGGTAGAGCAGATGTGAAAAGCAAATGGGGCACTTGTCAGAACACATGCTTTCAAATTCCTGCCCTGCAGTAGATTCAGTCCATGAATTCAGAGAGCCGTTTAGGTTTCTAAACGTAAAGCCATTTTAGGTGCCCCTCTTAGTATATCGCCCAGCCTCCAGCTTTGCTCTAGCAGAGTACGTGCCTCTTGAAGGTCCTTTCAAAACATCTGCCAGCCCCATGCAGATGTTTTAGATACCTTTAGATGTTTGCAATGGCAGTAGATGCTTGTATTTAGGCTCATGAATTGCACCCTCGATTTGTAAGTGCTCCCGTTTCCTGTCTATAAAATGATAAAATAAGCCCTGCTTTCTCCCAGCTTCAGTCTGTTCCAGCTCTTGCAAAGCTGACATAAACATTCATAGTTCTGTGAATGCTCAAAACATTTCCAGTGTAAAACCCACATGGATTAGGTTGACGCCTGTGCTCAGAACTTGTCATGAGATCCTTAAAGGAAGCAACCATCTGCCTGTCTGCCCTTTGAGGAAGGCTAATTCCCTCCTGCAAAACATCCTTCATAGTGTGGTTGTGGGCTACAAGGTCTGGCCCCACACGCTGGCAATTGGTGTTGAGATCTCATCTGCAGAAGTTGCAAACCCTCTGGAAAGGGGGCTTTTCTCTATTGCATATATGCACAGGGGTGCCTGCAACAGGCCAAAGCCTCAGCTGGAGCCTCAGAGCAGTCTCTTAATAGGACTAAATCACACCAGTTTCAACTCATTAATTACATACAACAAGACATTTGTATAGTACAGCATGATTTGCCAATAATATAAAGCTGTTCTTTGACTGACTTCCCAACGAACAGAAAGTTCTGCTAAGAGTGAAATTTCCTGGGCTGCAAAGAGCTTCAGTAAGGTATCTTTCATTTTAAAATGTCAATCTTCTGCTTATTTAGAGGTATTAAGCAGACCTTCATTCTGGTGGCTGTTTTTCAGATGCTTCAGGCTCTCTGACCATCAGAGATTGGGAACATTACCCATTGTCCTTTAGAACTGGGATTTGTCGCTGGTGACAGCCCATGGTAAATGCCCTGGAACGAGAAGATATTCCACAGAAAATGTAATTGCACCAAATTATTTCAGAAGGCGTCTGTTTCAGAGGGCTCTACATTTCAGTGCTTTATTTATTGTTTTGATATAAAGAGAAAGCATTTAATTTCTGGTTTTATTATTTTATCATGTTAACTTTCTACTGAATTTTACTTGTTGCATGGGGAGTTTGTTCTCAAAACAAATCTATTAGGTACTCAATTTGTAATGGTTTTATTGAATTTCTGATTGTGTTTTTCCCTCCAGCTGCCTTCCATTAAGTACGTCTGTCCCTTTGATTTAAATATTTCCTGCCTAGGAATTGAACACTAAGAAGAACTATAGCACTGGGATACCTCCTGCTCCATCCTTTTTAAACATGTCCTACATAATTAGTTCAGTCACTGTAAGATGTTGGCAAGAAAGTTCATATGCCACCAGACCTGGGTTCTCCGTTGTGCATATATTTACCTTTTCCTGGGCTAGCTGAGATCAAGGGGACCTAGAGCAAACCTGAATATCATGAACTGGAAAAGTTGCTCCCACTTTCCATACTGGCCTGCTCAGGGATCTCAGACCAGTGGCCTCCCCTCAGTAAGAGCCCAGAAAGAGCTTCAAACTCTCCGCCTCACACTTATTATTTAAACGAGTAAACTACTCGGTGGCTAGAAAACAGCCAGCCCTGGCATTTTGTTGGTGGCAGTAGAGGCTGCTGAGAGGAGTCCTCCATCCTAGACAGCAGTGCTGGGGTCTGGGAACAGAGAATAGTGATCTTCTGCATGACTTTAACAAAATTCTTTTGTTAAGAATTAACAAAATTATGAATAACTGTGGGGAAAAGTAAGGCAGATCAGGCATAGGAATGGAAAGCTGTAGAAAGTTACCATGTTGCCATATTGCCATGGCCATTTTCCCTCTGAAATTGAGATGTCAGGCACTGAAAAATCAAGGAATTTCTGAACGGTTTCATGTCTTTCACTACTTTGTCTTTGGAGAGATCTATGAGAAAAAAAAAAAAAATATATATATATATATATATATATGAGAAGTTTGAGGCATTACAGAAAATAGCATTAGCCACTCATCTCCTAACAACAGGCAATGTGGCAAACTGGGCCTCATCTGAAGGTACTGACGTCAAGAATATGACTCAGATATACCTGCATGTGTTTCAATCACTTCTCTAATTACAAAGTAGATAATCTCTAAGTGTTAGTATTCTCAGGGGAAAAGTTAATTTACCTGCCAATCAGTCTGTAGATTCACCTTCCAGCTTTGTTATGAACTTATCCTGAGGAATACTTCCACTACTCCATGACATAAAAATGTTTAATGTTCACAGTATCATTGTCAAAGTGAAATTCCCCACTTTGCAGTGTGTTGCATTAGGCTTATACGAGATGTTAAGTATTGTTCATGAACATACACGTTCTACAGTTCCCATCACCACAGTGCCTGTACACATACCCTACATAAAGAGCAGCCCGGATTACGTCTTTTCCTCCTGCAGGCATTTTCATAATAACTGAGCTGTGAACAGACTCCCGTTGAGGTCATTAAGGGTGAGATAATCTCCAGGACTTTCTCACGTGCAGGCCTGGATGGAGAAAGCAGTCTTGAACCATGGGTTATGTATAGTCATCTTGGACATGGCTTGATTATTCATCCTGCTTTTTACTTGAAGACCTCTGCAATTCTGCAATACATCACCTGATTTTGTAAATACATATTTAAATGTTCCCAAGCAAAATCTTCCTATTCATAAATCTTAAGCCATCCAAACATAACTAGGAGTTACTCCATAAGAGGTTTCCAGACACCGTACATCTAAATGCATTTATTAAGCTAACTGCAAAGAGTTCTTAAAAGATCATTAGTGTCACCACTGCATTCAGTTGAGCTGCGCTGAGTGCATGATGGGGCAGGCTAGATAAGCAGCTGAAATATGAAATGGATAAATGCAAATGAATTTGCACTGACAAACAGAAGCAAAAATTCTCATTCAGTTTCAGCATTGGCTCTTGTGAGCAAATAGTCCTGAATGTGGAATTTGTCAAAATCAGAGCCTCTTAGTGCTTCTCTATCCTTCCCCTTTTATTCAATAGAAATAAGAACTTCCTTGAAGCATGAGGGGATATTCTGAGAGGTGATTGGTCAAAGCTTTTGGGATGCTACAACACATAGTTTACAGAGCTGATGACATTTGCAACATAAAATGTTTGTGGAATTTTAATTAGCTTGTGCAGCTAACTAGAAGAGTAGCAAGGGAAGAATCTGCACAGATGTGACCCAATATAGGAGATGGGAAATTAGAGGTGATGGAGAGCCCTATAATAAAATACAGAATACTGTGCGATCCTAAGAAATGTATTCCTACAGGAAAAGGCTGAAAGTGACAAAAGTGGGTCCTCAAATTTAGACATTTAAATCCACATATATACATTCAAATTCTACTGCCAAAAAGGACTATGATATATTAGAGCTATTACTTCATCACCCAATTACTTCTGTATGGAGCCCAATAACTTCTGTTTGATGAAAGGATAATTTGTGTTTGACTAATGCATAGCTTCTAACATAATATCCAGTCTTGATCTGACAATATCTGGAGACAGAAAATCTATTGCATGGTAGTTAGTCTGAATGGTTGATCCCAGTAACTGTTTAAAAAAATAAAATAATAATAATAATAATAATAAATTAAAAAAAAAAAAAAAAAAACTGTCCTGAATTGACTTAGCTTCAGATTCCAGCCAGAGTTTTGTTTTCTACTATCACTTCAGTTCTCAGTGTTTTCTCCCAGGAAGGGATTTATACACTTAATCTATTCATTTCTCAATTTTCTTTCTAATAAAGAGAGAGAGAGAGAGAGACCTTTTCTTTCAGTTCTTAAATCCCTTTATTCTTTAACACTATCTCCATCTTTTCAATGTTTGTTGTTTATTTGTTTGCTTGGTTTTTAAACACCAAAACTGAACCCCATATCCTAGCCATGGTCTTGCCAAAACAACATATGAAAGTGCTGTCTTCTCTAATGCTGCTCGATACTTCCACATCTGTACAGTTAGGATGTGTCCCTCGTGGCACAATGTTGCACTGGGAGGCATGGTTGAATTCCTAGTCCACTAAGACTGTCGTTGTAGAATACTATCCCCAATGATTTTTGGTTGGCTTATATTTTGCAAACCAAAAGAAGCAGCTTATTTCTTTGCAGTGTTTGCTGTCTTGTTCTTGCCTGACCCTTCAGCTCAGTCTTTCATAAATTTGCAGAGTGCTGTGGATTTTCCTAGACCCAGTCTATTCTGCATTACATTCAACACAGCAGTTTGGATTTCCATCATTAATGCCATTCCTACAGAGATCTCCACAGTTAAAGCTTTTGTACTCTACCTGGGACAACTTCCCACTTTCCAGGCTTGGGAATTCCTCCTGATCACACCTGACACATCAAGTGTGCCTATACACAGACCAGCACACCCTACTGCCATTCCTCTTTTTTCTGCTGTGAGCATGCATTGTCCAGGCTGGAGCCACTCAATGCACCTAAGCCAAGTGTGTGCAAGACCGTGTCCCCAAAGAGCACACAGTTCACATCAGAAGGATAACTGTGATCTGTCTGGGTTGCCCCAATGTGCAAGCTGGAGAGCAGTGCGTCTCAAAAGATGTCAACTACATAATAAGCCTTTTTTTTTTTTTTTTTTTTTTAATCAATATCTACTCTTAGAAGTGACAGAGAGGAGAGACAGGAGGTAAGGGTAAAACAGAGAAGTGAATATAGCATTGAATTGTCTGAGGCTTATACATCAGCAAAAATAAAATTATTGGTAAACCATCGAGAGCAATTATAGGAGGAATGAAAATCATAATTAACCAAGGGGAGATATGAGAGATCCTAAAGGGAAGAGCTATATTTGTTTTGAGGAGGGGGAGCACAGACAACCAAAAACACTGGCTGCAGACTGTAGAGGTTGGGACTTGTACTTCCCCCTCATATATTTCTAAACTAAGCGTTAAGGAGGAATTCAGAGAACAAGGAGGGTTCCTCCAAGGAAATACCTTTTTTGACAATTAGGTTTCTTTTTCTCAACAAACTATTGGGGTTACTTGGAAGAATGGGTGCTGTATTGCTTATGTAGCCTCCAGCTGGGAAAGCATATGAATATTTGACTCCTGCATTGCTCAGTGTAGGCAAGCAAGTTATAACACTGAACGAGGAAGGTGGTGAAAGCTAAAGACCACTGTTGAAGACAGTTTGTCCCTGTCTCATTCAGTAAATCTCATTCAGTAAAGTGCAACAGTTTATATGTTCACAGAAACTTGCAATATTGGTCAAACGCCAGGAATCAGATGTTAAGCAGATTAAAGAATGGACTGGCTCATTAGCTGCAAGTTGAATGAATGCAGAAGATTTAATTTTGGATTGATGAGCTCCAAAGCAGGCTAAGGCTTGCTGATGAAGGAGCACCAATACAACAGTTTGCTTTCCTTGTGCCAGGAGCGTAGTCCCAGTCACTGATGCTCAGCTGCCACAGAAAGGAAGCAAGAGATCCTTGGCTGCAGCAGGCACAGAGTGTTTTGGTTTTTGTTTGTTTGTTTGTTTGTTTGTTTGATGTGTTTGTGTATGTGTAAGAAAGGGTTTGGTGTTTTTTTTGTTGTTGTTGTTGTTTTGTTCTGCTTTTTTGGTGTTGTTTTGTTATTTTTTGTTTTAAACTACAGTATAAAGTATCGCCGAATTATCAGATGATTACCAAACATATAAAATATATGCAATTTGTCTCCTTGGAGTACTTCACAATATTAGCTTTAGGTTTCAGAGTGTTGAGTTTTTAAATTACTCATCACAAACAAAAGAACTACTGCAGGATAGGTGTTGATAATAATGCCTGATAGCTGTGTATAATGTTTTGATTGGCAGAAGAGAGTCTGACTACTACAGGAAGTAATTGGCCAGAGGATCTTGTTCAGGCAAAAATAGTAAAAAATAAGAAATAAAAATTGTACATGAACAGGACTGTCAGGAATATTTTTGCAGAGAAATGGGAAACTCTGTTAACTTGCTACCAAATAAAAAAGGTTTTGCCTTACTGATGGATTTGTGTGCTACACAATGCAAAGAGAAATATGAGACTCTGGAGGCAGGGATGGATATTTGTAGGCAAAAGAGTGGTGTTTTAAGATGTTTTTGTCGTACAGTCAGCTGAAGATAAATGGAAATTTGTGCTTCTAATGAGTTTAAAATGTGAAATGAAGCATGAATACAGGATGGGGTAGAAAAGATAGAAATCATAATAACACTCAATAAAATGTACCAATCATAAAATAAAACAAATAAACAACAAACCTGTATGTCCTTAGTCTGATCATGAAAGCACACTTGTATAACATGACTAGGGGCACAGGAGACCAAGAAAAACAACATTTATTGGAAAGCATTTTCCAGCAGATAAGGAATTTCCTATCAGAGGATAGTATAAAGGCAAAAAACGACTTTCTCCCATCTTCTTTCAGCTCCCATTCTGAAGTTCCATTTCCCAGACTAAAAGCAAAGCCAGATATTTTGATCTCTTTGGGAATCAGTGGTGACAGAAGAAAACACATGAAACACTTTGCTACATAAGGAGACAAAAGAATTAAAGAAATATTCATAACATGGCTGTTTCCTATTGTCAACAAAGGGAGAAATTCCGAGAGAGACAGCTGATGCCAAACATTTTTCAACACTTGATATGTCAGCAAGGTTCTGGCAGGTGTCCTTAGGAAAACAGAGCACTCGTTTGAGCATGTTCAATGCCCCTTTGGGAAACACTGTTCTCTCAGTCTGTGGTAAGAGCCTGGTGCATTTTCACCAAAAACTGAAACTTTAAAAAATAAAAATTAAAATTAAAAAAAAAAATAGATAACCCGCTGATTTTACCCATTGGAAGTTCTGATGTAAAGAAACCCCACGAGAAAGCATAGCAGATGCTCTGAGAAACTTTGGGAAAAATCAGTTCTTCTGTGCTAAATGTAAGCGAAACATAAACTGCAGAAACGAAATTACCTACGTTAACTGGTCAGAGTACAGCACAGTGTGCTGCTGAGTATGGTGCAGACTTTCACACCTCCTCCAACATGTGAGAGGCACACAGAGACCCAGTTGTGAAGGGAACATGCACGAGGGCAACTGCATGACCAGCACCAAGGAAGCACTAGCATGTGAAGACACAAAAGGGACATGGGGTACAAATTACAAAAAAAAGAGAAACTAAAGGGTTAAGTGAGTCCATGACTGGGAGTAAAGACTTCCAAGGGTGAGCTCAGACTAAGTGGCCTTTCCAGATGCTTTCAAGAAGGCCTGGGCACAGATAGCTGAGACCAGAGCTGATACATCCCACTTGCTAACAAGTGGAGTGTTAATATACTCCAGAAGAGCAGGAAAAGCATCAGACTTGGGGTGTAGGTGTTGCAAAGTTCCAACTTGTTATTTATGGGAGGACAGAGTTAGCCTATATTACCATAAACCATTTTTTGCCTCTGCTAAAAGGGACCTGTCAACTTTCCCACCTCTGCCCCCCAAAAGAAGAGAGATTATTTTTCTAGCCACGAGTATATCATTTGCAAATTAAATATAAATGAAGAGATATTTGATGGTTCAGCCACAATCTTGATGGCATCTGACAAAAACACAGGGGAGGAAGTTCCAAGTTTGATTATGTATTTAATAACTTGAATTCTTACACAGAAAATCTTCAAATGTTTTAGGTTTAGTTGAAGGCTAATTAATTAAACTATATCAATTACATAAATTAATTAAGACTAACAACACAGGATATTCGAGATGAGTCCCAAACCTTATTATCAATTTAAGACAGATCTCTAAGAACTGCCAAAACGTAGTGGTACGAGGAGTTTGCAGGAAAGCTTGAGTTTAGACATGCATCTGTTAGTCCCATCTAGCAGACATCTAATAACAGCACATCTTATTAGAGAAATACTGTCATGTAATCATACTAAGATCTGCATTTTGTACTGTTAAGCTCTAGGATAACACCAAGAAAAGCTGAGACTGTTCTTCTGGAAACTGTGGAAGTCAGTACAAGACTTCCAAGCATGGGCATGGTTAATAAGGAACAGCAGGGTGCTTATCTGGCTGCTCATGGATAAAGAGGCAAGTGAAGCACATCAAAGTAAGCAGAATTCATGGTTCTGAGAGCTCTTAGCACACCTTTGTGAGAACAAGAATGGAATTATTTACACATAAGCATGTTTCCTTGAACCCTGAGGTCAAAACCCATACCTCAGTGTTGATGCAAGGTGGGGGCATCGTGGGGCACTGAAGTGCCCAGAGAAGTCCAACAGTGGAAAGAGCAGCAGCATCGTAAGATACTGCGTAAGATACTCATAAATATAAGAAGTTCAGGATAAATGAGCTTTCCACTGTCCAGTATCACAAGGAAGACTGCCTGCAAGGATGTTGCAGGGACTCGTTACCATCTAATCAAAAGATTTGCCATATATTCTGAAGTTGTTAAGCTTAACTGGAAGAGAAGATGAAGGGGTTATATTTTCAAGAGGGTACACCAGGAGCTATTTGAAGCTGGTTGTTATGTTCTTCAGCAATCATGTTGCATGATGCTGGCCAGACTAAAACTCAGATATTGAGGAGAGCGAATCTCTGTCAGATTCTTTGGCTTGGTCATTGCTCAGAAGTCCGTGCTTCTCCTATATCAAAACTAAGCTAGCTTATTGATTTGTCGCTGTTTAGGATCAGCTGCCTGAACTTAGGATTTTTACCATTTTGGAGAACTTCCTGCAGAGCACACAAATGATTTTTCAACAGAGACAACATATCTTCCCTGCTCCACTTCTAGGGAAAGATTCAGCTCTTCCAAATCTTTCTGTGGCAGCTCTCTCAACAGAAAGCTTCTCACGGGCTCCTTAGGGATCTTTCTTTCATTTTCTTTAATACTTATATCCATTCAGACAGAATTAATTTTGGTTGTATTCTTTCTTTTCTCATTCTACTTTTAGATTAGTTTTGTATGCTTGGAGATTATCACAAGATATAGCTTTGCCACAGTTGTGTCTCTAGCTGTCTTGCTGTAGCATTTAATTATTTCTTTAAAAATGTTCTTCAAAATTTTGATGGCTTTTTTTTTTTTTTTTTTTTTTTTTTTTTTTTGTCTCTTGAATAATACCAGTTTTGAGTTTACTGGTGCCTTCCTTCCTTTTTTTGTCTTAGCTCAGGTTGCTTTTTACTCAGTCTCATTCAGTGACAGTTAGCCTGCATCTGAGGTGAAGTCCCCAAAATTTAGTCCCAGTCAGTCCTGACTATAACATTCCTGATAGTAATAACAGTGCTGCTGCCCGATGCATTACTTTCTGATACTTCAAATGCTTGCTCCACAACAAGTCTAGCTACAGCAGACATAGAACCTGAATGTCCTGTGTTATGGGCAAATGCTCCAAACACTGGGCTGCAAGGCAAAGGGAAAAGGGCATCGGATACCCTCTCAAAAGAATCAGTCTGCCATGTTAGGGACCCTGGGTCTCCCTTTGGCTACTGTTCTTTTTCTCCTAAAGGAAGAATTTTTTTGTTTGTTCATTTGTTTGCTTGTTTTCTTTTAACAGCTCCATGTGCTAAATCTGTTGCATTGTTAAAAAAAAAAAAAAAAAAAAAAAAAGTTTCAGAAAAATAATAGAAAATACAGTTTAGCTAACATCCAAATATTTTTCATGACAGCTGTGATTAACATTGCCATGGGAAGGTCCACTCCCCTGAAGACTTTGCTACTATTGCAGAAATTTCTACTAGGAACAACTCTGGCATACTGTACATTGCTTTCAGAAATAATCTAATAATAATAATGTAGCCTATATATATATATTCTCTGGCTGAGAACAAAGAATGTCAAAAGAAATGCAATGATAGACTTCTGATGGGAAATATTGCTATAATTAAGTATTTTTCAGACCTGGTGTTTGTGGAGCATATCAGAAATATTTGATTTCACTCTGTACTGAATCAAAAACAAATTCTCAAATGTCAGCATTTCTTAAGAAAAGGTATCTCAGCCAGTCTGGTCTAACAAGATTTTCTTAGTACTGTTCCCAGGGTTTTCCCTCCTTAAAAGTTAGCATTAGTACCTCTCTAAAGACTTTTTTCTTTTTCTCTCTTCATTACTTTTTTTTTTTTTTTTTTTTTTTTAATATGATGGCATACAATTATTTATTTATTTATTTGCATTATCATATGGAATATAATAAAATTACCAATGGTGTCTTACTGGGCAATCTGATTCACTCTAACCCTTCTGTTTTGTATTAAAGCACCATTAAAAAAAATTGCAGGTCATCTAGACCAGCAGCCTACTTGAAACATGACTAACTTCAAAGCTAGATCAAGTTGCATCATTCAGCAGAGTTTTGAAAAACTCTAGTCCAGTATGATGTGAAAACTTTTAAGAGATTTCAAATTGGGAACTGCATCATCTGTTTACAGCACCAGTCCATAAATAGTGCTGGAAATCATTTTGATGTGTAACATACACAAGAAAGCGTGTTTTCTCTATGAGGAGCACTTACTTTATCTACTTGCATGTGGCTGACATATAAAAATGGCTGACATGGATGTACAAAATGCACAGACTTACAGAAATGTACAGTCACTGTGCTGATCAATACATGCAAAGGCAGGGAAGAAACCCAAACCAAGAAATTCCTTGTTTACTCTGTTCTTTGAACTCATTAGCACAACTACCTTCTCCTGTGCTGGTTGTTCAGACCACAAGTGTCGGAGATCAGGGCTCATACATAGCCTTCTGCATTCTGCAGGGCTGATAATTAAAAAACAAAAAACAAACAAACAAACAAACAAACAAAAAAAAACATAATGAATGCAATACCTCAATAGACACTGTAATTAGCAATACACCATTTATGAGTTAAATGTTTTTTAGGCTAAAAGAAATGAGAAGAATGAAGTGATTATCTCTGTTATTGAGTTTTCCTTCCATTTCCAAATGTATTCTCTAATAAAATCCTAAACAAGGTGCAGGCATGCACTAGTCTGTCATGCTGCTGTTATGTTGCCAAACAGGTAGCATGAATTTCCTTCAGCAAGCTATAAAAAGTGCAGAAGTCAATGAAGCAGGATTTATGGTTAGAGAAAGAGATTACAGAATGAGACTTAAGCACATGCTTAACTGCTTTGCTGAGCTAAGGCGTATATGGGGACACTGATAACTTTAACATTTGCAAAATCCTTCATGATAGCAAACCACCATTAACCCTGAAGTGGTTATATGAAATGACATCATGATTCCATCAGCTTATTAACAGTTTTTATTTTTAATGGAACAGCTTTCTTATTGTATCCTATTTCATATCTTGTAAAGGTGTTGTTTCTATCATTTTATTGTGTAGATAATTTAGACTGATATCAGCGTTTGTCTTGACAGCGTAGTTCTGCAACATAGTGCTACACTTTGATTCTTAAGGAGTAGATAATGAACTTCAAATGATTTGGAAAAAATACATGTGAGAGTTGAAATTACTGCCTTTTTGAAGAAAATAGATGAAAAAATTGGAAGGCAAATATTCAATTAATTCTTCTCTGGTGATGGCCCAGGTCATTATATTTTTTTAGATCTGATTTTAGAACAGACTATATATGCAGTATGGAAGCAGTTTTTCATACCACAGCTGGCTACAGTTATCATAATAAAGCAAGTTAAAGTGGGAAAAGTGTTATAATTACATGCATGGCTTTGCAGCTCTAGGTTGCTGATTCATATCAAGGTCAGATAACTAATCGCAAGAACTCATTCCCAGGAATTCTAAATGATCTGGGCACTGTTCAAGCCACTTAAATAATGAACAGATGACCATGGAGTGTTTATCCAACATTTTACTGCTGGAAATTATTTTTTATGTTATAGTTTTATGATAAGTCAATTCTCTCATAAATTTGATCCAAGATAACACATGATGAGAAAGCCTCCAAAGGTCTTTATTTGTTACTTTTCAGTATGATTATTTTATATATATATATGGCCAGACTGTCTCTTGCATCCAGATCCAACACCACAAAATCCTTGATGCACCCTGATCCTCAAGCTGATTTGTTCTTATGGTGCTACCTATGGATCTGCAAGACATCAGATCCCAGCAGCAGCTGGCACCTGGACTGCAGCCAGCTGTGTCCATATTCCTTTCCACCCCAAAGCTTCCACATTTAGGCTCAGACGCCTTTGTCTCTCCACTCATGGACTTCCAGCTAGCTGTGACATGAGACTTGAAAACTGTGTGTGTTGAGTCTACATGTAATAAAGTTCTACTCATAAAATACTGCCTTTTAAACAAAGAAAGAAAGAAAGAAAGAAAGAAAGAAAGAAAGAAAGAAAGAAAGAAAAAAAAAAAAAAAAAAAAAAAAAAGACTAATGATTTAATGGATTGAGAACTGCTATTGATTTAGTGGCACAGTCTATGTTGTCTGGATATTTATTCAACGAAAGCTACCGGCATTCCTTTCTTAGAAGATATGAGACATTGCTTTCCCAGGGTATCTCCTCCATTTATTTCAAATTTCCCAGGCCCTAAAAATACGGGACTTCTTCCAGCTGTCTGAAGAATGCACCTAATCTACCTCTTCTTAAGGATAGAGTGGTCTGCAGCTGACACACAGCACCGTGAATCCCATGTTGGTTTGCCATCTAATCCTGACCCAAAAGTTCCCAACTGGATCATCATACAGCCCTCGTCAGAGCTCTGTGCATGCTGTCTCAAATAATGGACAACTCCCCTTCCTTGCCTTCCTAAAGAGCTCGTACCCGTAACCACCCACTGCAACACTCCAGAAGTGTGAGATATCCCGTGTCTCTCTGTGACCCCAGTGGGAGTGTAGCCCTGCAACTGCACAAAGAGCTCTAATTTCTCCTTTTTGTACCCACACCACATTTGTTCATGCACAAGCATTTCAAAGAGGCACACAGTCATGCTGATTTCCCAGAAAAGAGTAAGAAAGCTTTCATCATCTGTGATAATGTTCAGCCAGCACCTCCACCCTGCTCCCCCAGCCTCTGTGAAGGGCCCCAGGCACCCCAGCATCCCCCAGCCTGGAAAGCTCAGCCTGGGTTGAGGTCTCCATCCTGCTGGGATATGTGCTGTGGACCATGCCCTGGGGGACCACTATTGCTGAGCACCTTTTCTGCCCCCCTTTCCTGCACCCTTCTGCACGAACTGCTGTGTCTGTTGGCTGCCTGGGTCAGCTGCACTCTCAAGCGGGGAGGATGAAGTTTCCCTGAAGAAGCTGAAGTTCTCTGGGGTGTTCCCTAGGGCCAGAGCAGATTGCACAGCAGGACAATCCTCCTACAGCAGCATTTAGAGCCAAGTAGCCACACTGAGGTTTCTGTGAGAATTCTGCATTTGCAGCTGGCTTGGAAGGAAGTTCATCAGAGCAAAGAACTGAAGAACCAGGAAGAAAGGTAATGATAGGCTGTAGGCCAAGGAGCAGCAATGTGGAGCTGAGTTTTGGAAAAGGATTACTACTATGTTTCAAAGATGCAGCAAGGCAGATTCAAGCCACAGTGTTAGTAGAGAACAAAGTTCCTGTACAAATAAACAAGTGGACATTAATGAATGAGGAGAGTTATTGTAAAATAATAAAATAAAATAAAATAAAATAAAATAAAATAAAATAAAATAAAA
>CM021765.1:152140578-152162475 GCA_011076525.1 Nettapus auritus
ATAAAATAAAATAAAATAAAATAAAATAAAATAAAATAAAATAAAATGAACTCCTAACACTGTTGCTCAAACTAGGAGCATGGCAAGAAATCTCCTTTCTCTCTCAAGGCTCTTCTGTACAACATCTGGACAGGTATTTGCATATGCCCCTAACAACGGTGCAAAGACAGGCACAAAAACAGCAAGAAATGAGAAGTCATAAGTGGCAGATCTGAAAGATGCTTTCAGCATCCAACAGAGTAGTTATTCCCACAAATGACTTGCCAACATCCTGACATGCAAACACCTCTATATTTATACAGTACGTGATTTATATCTTGCCAATTGCAATATACGTCTCTTTAGGGATGGCTTCTCTCCATACTGGCACCAGCAAAGAGCTCACAATATTTTTGCTCTTCAGAGATTAAAAGGAAAATAACTATGTGATGTGTCAAAGAGAGGTAACAGAAGCTGGATACATGTCAACAGAAGCCTTTTAGCACTAAAAGGCAGACGAGGTACCAGATATGCAGATTGTTCTGAAATTCATCACTTTTGAAGATAAACCATGCAATTAGAAGGTTTTTCTTTTCTTTATAGGATGATTTATAACATAGCTTTTCTTATTAAGACATTGTGTAAACACTTTTTCTTCTTATGGTGTTCTACTGTTAAAACACTGTGCAACTAATCCATGCTTATCATTTTCCTCTTTCCTTCATTAGGTCAGTGACCCGTGGCAAATGTGGCAAATTCTGTGTGACAATGCAGAGCCAGAGGCAACCTATGCCCACCAGAATGCCATCCAGGCAGAGCCTCACAAGTGTGTAAGGAAAGGAAATATCCTCCCAATTTTTATAGAGAACTAGAGATAGCCAGGATTTTTCTTGCTTTTGTTGGAAACTGCCAACACATCAAAATCAAAGCTATTTTTAGGCAACATCTTCGAGAGTTTCCTGACTTGGGGCAGATGTTTGAAAATGCTGGAACAAATTATTTTGATTGATTAAGCTAAATCTCACCGTGTCTTTGTGGACTGCATTCAAGAGGAAAATACATACGAAAAGATATGTTATCCAACAACACGTACTGTGCTTGACTCCGATGCTATTTAGAGTAACATGCCCCACATTATTTAAATGCAATCCCTCCTTTTGAAGCTAAGCCATTTTCCAGCATGAGCACAGGAGTCATGGGAGTGGGTGGGAACACTAGCAAGAAGACTAACAGCTCTCGCTGTAAGTGTTCTGGATATGTATTCTGCTTTCTAAAGATACTTGCTGCAGATATTCTTTATTCTACTTGATGGCAAAAAGTGTGGGCTGGTTTCACACCTTCATTTTCCTGTGTAGAAAACAACCGGCACTGAGAAGATTTGTGGAGAGAAACCCCATGTACAGCATCACTCTGCTGGTTATGAGCCTTATGAGGAATGGATAGATGAGGAAGACCTGTGGCTTCTTTTCCTATTAATGACAATTTATGTACTACACATTAAATAGCTGTTGGATAAAATACAAAACATGAGAAGGTGCAAGAACTAAAATCACTACTTTCTCCCTGCCAGTGGCAAGCTCCAGCCCTAACCACAAACGTGTGAAGCGGTGCATACAGCTCTTTGCTCTTTCCAGCCCAGCGCATCCTGGATTCTTTCCTGCACAGTCTCAAAGCTCTCTGTCAACTAAATGCTGCTGTCTTTTTGCCCACCCTTTTTCTTCACCCTCCTGGATCCAGCCTCAGGGGGAATTAAAGTAAAGTGAGCAGGGTGCTCTCTGCCTCGAGCAGCAGATCTAACAAGCAGCAGAAGCAGTGAGGCTTGGCCAGCAGCTTGGGCTGGCCTGAGCCTGTTATGCTTTGCAGAGCTTTTCACAATAACGACTTTGGATCTAAAACCTAAATTTTACCCCAGTTCTGTTCTACGCTCTTGAGTCCTTTCGAGGATGCATCTCACAAGCACCAAGCCCACTGGCTCTGTGCAGCAGGATCTTTGATTTTCCTGCAGAGGACACAGCTCTTTCCTCCTGTGCTCTCATGCAAAGCAACCAACTGGCCTGGTGGAGGTCCACACAACTGCCATTATCCAGAAGAGCAACACTCAGGACTTTGTGTTTTCCTGCTGCCCTACAAAGGCTTAACAGTAACTAATTGCTTGCAGAAGCTGTGGGCTACCTGTAAGATACTCTGTGACTTCAGCCACCGTAGAGATATTGCTCTCATAGGAAATGTTTTGTTTCTATTCTCTTTCCTCCTATCACCTCCTGCTTTGCTCCCTACAACCAACTTCTGCCTCTCCTGTGTTTGTTCTTTGAGCTTATGAGAGGGTAAGGTTTTTCTGAGGCTTCTTTTAATGCAGCAATATTTTTAGGGGTTCAGGCCATATGAGGAAGGGGTTTACACAAATTAAAATTTGAACTGGGATTAAAACTAACACAAGAGAACTGGGAGAGTAATTAATTTTTAATTATGCTGGCAGATCTGAAAACCTGGAGAAAAATTCATTTGACTCAAAGCAAAATGTTACATGCAGTTTTCAGTTTTTATTTACACTTAGATTTTAATTAAAATACAGATTTGAAAACATCTTCTTAGAAAGTGCTAAGTAAAACAGTCATTTTAACAAATGGTTTTAGTCTTTTTAACTGAAAAAATCTTACTGGAAAAAAAAAATCCTCATAGTATTGTGAAGAATGCCAGTTGACTTGAATCTGTGTTTTTGGTGAAATGAAGTTGCTGTTGGTTTTTTGCCCATGTTTATTAATCAGTCCTTACAGTACTAAATGAATATGCTTTATCTTCACAGTTTGTACTGGTGAAACTAAACAGAAGGATCTAAGCAGTGTTTCTTGCTGAAGAAAGGACAGTTTTCAAGCAAGGACTACATTCAAGAAACCTTAGGGCTCTGACGGCTGGTTTCTGTGGCATTTAGCAGTGGTTGCTGTGGGCATTAGCAGTGCCAGCAGTCTGTCCATGCCTCTGCTTGTGGTTTCCATCCACAAAAAAGGGAGCTGTAAGGAACTCCATTTCAGTTTGATATAGCACAATGAGCATCCATCAGCTAGAGTTTAAGTTAACACATGCACGTTCACTTCAGTGTCCTTGCTCTGTGCAGGTAACTCCCAGCAGAGGAGGGCAGGCTTTGAAGAGTTGTTACCGTTTCTTTGCCCTAGCTGCAAGAGTTCCTCTGCTAGTGCCCTTGTCTTTCAAACCATACTTCTTTATCTCTACATGATCAAGGACTACACTGGCTTTTCCAGGACTGAGTACTGCTTTGCCAAAATAAATAAATAAATTAAATTAAATTAAATTAAAAAAGCAAAGCTGATTCCACCACTTATGAAAGTTATATATGTAAATCAAACCCAAGAACCATCCCTTCAAAACTCAGCTTCCTGAAGCTTATGAAGTAAAAATTGGAGCCAGATAACTCTGAACAGAGCAAAACAAATCAGAGATGGTCAAGAACTTCCCCAAATACAGAAGACATTTCTAGCTGAGTAGTGCTTGCTGAGCTCATCCCTGATCTGCAGTCTTTGTGGCATAGGGAGCCTATGGAGCAGGACAGAGCCAGAGCTTTCACTCTGGTTATGCCCAGCCAGTGGTCCCTCAGGGCCCATAGCTAAATGTCATGAAATAGAGCAACTTCTGGGATGTTCCATCCTGATCTGGCCATCCAGGGACACAACTCAGACCTGGGAAGGAATTAATTATCCTCTCCAAACTGTCCCTTTTCCTCCCTGCTCCCCTTTCTTGCAGGTACAGCAAAGGGTTTCAGCCTTCCACTTTAAAGGCCATCAGACAAAGGGATTTAGCCACGTGTTGCAAGTACGTGTGCATGTGTGTATAATTCCTATTGGGCACTATTAATATATCATTAAGTGTAACAGATATTTCCCAAGACCTCTCTAAGGATCTTGGGGATAACATACATAATGAAGGTCTGTATTACTTCTGTAGGGCCTAGATGAGTCTAACCTACTGACTGTCATTAGGAGAAAATAAACTCTGCAGTCACTACACACATGTCAAAATTAATGCAAAGCATTTGTCCCCCATATATTAGCAGATACTTTTCTGTTGGTTAATCAAAACCTGTAATTTGAACCAAGTATTTTCTGCACCTGTGTTCCATCAGGTTTGCATTTGATGTATTTGGATTTGAATGGAAAAAGTATGCAAGATGCTTACACGTCTTAGTAAGATATATTCATGGATGTGAACTTTTGTGTAAAATAAATTAGAGTTCTGTTACATCCCCCAACCAACTAATATTGTTGCCAGAATCTGAAGATGTAAAGAACTCCTATGTAACAATAATGTTTGTACCATAGGCAAGTGGAAAAGCAGAAAAAGAATATTTAATAAGAGACAGAAAATAAAGATGTATTATAACAATTTTTTAAATAAATAAATTGATGATGCGTAGGCTGAAAAAATACACCTCCAATTCAATATAAGCAATGTAGGTTAAAATACTGTATTTATATAGCCCTTTTTTATATGTTTCTATATAGTATTATATTTAATATATACGTTTACCTGTGTAAATCCTGTTTGCATGTTTTTGTGTGAATGCATTCTTGTGTGTATTACAAATTGTTCAAATGATGTTCTCTAACAATAATCTACCTGCTTCAATGGCTTGATATAGGTGTGATAGAAAGAAGAAACAATTATATTTTATATATACATAAGAAGCATGCATGTCCTGATCTTATTCCTCTTTCCTGCCAAACAAGTTTAGACCCCTCACATTGCAGTGCTGATCCACATGGTCCTACCTGCAAATAACAGTAACATTTTAGGTCTCAGCTCTATAAATACTTGGTTTCAGGACTATAGCGTGTATGCTTGCCCAGAGGAAAAAAAATATGAAAAATTGAGTACTTTATTAAAGACCACAAGCAATGTGGTGCAAGCAGTTAGACCCAGCCTATACTCTAAGCCAGTTCTGCAGCATCAGAAGACGGAAGTGGTAAAGTTTCCTACTTGCAGTGGCCTTCTCTGGAACAGGTGGGTTATGTGCTGTTCCAGAAGTTAGCTGGGGAGGATGGTTTGAAGCACCATGCATACGCGAGCCCCATGCCATTTTGAGTATAGTGTGGCTGCCAAATTCAGATCTTCTCTAAGTTGCAGAACAAGAACATCTTCTTATTTCTACATTTCTGGCCCAGTTAAAGTGGAAGGATTTCACATTCAAGTCGCGCTGTGTTCACACCCCAACCTGTAATCAAAAGCCTGAACGTTGAAAAAAGGAACAGAACAAAAATCCTCCACAGCTGCCAAATGTTTAAACAGAAGAGCAGTTCCAACAATGTATTTTTAAAATGTTTCATAAAAGTGAATTTAAAAAAAATTAAAAAAAAATGTTATTCTTTACTGCCTGGAGTAAGATTTCATGGTGTGTTATTATATTCTGAAGTAGTTACCACGTTGTTACTGATACGGGTTGATGAAACAGCACTCCAGCCTTGATTCACTGTGCTTAGGTAACCGAGCAGTGAGTGGAAACCTGCAAGTCCCCTATTCAGTTTGGTAAACACGGGCTTGTCTGTCACTTCTCATTGTTCCTCTTCAAAGTACAGTCGCCACCTTATCTGGCAACAGCTTTCTCTAAGAGTGCTGCTCATGTGAAATAATCTTTCACCATTGAGGCCAGCATTTCCCTAATACAAGAAGAAACATTTATCTTGCTGTTAATGGTTAATTAATTTTGAAAATGTATATTACAACACAATAATAATAAAAAAAAATAAAATAAAAAAAAGCCAAGCTGGACAATGAAGCAAAATGTCCCTTCCTCAAATTGACTCCTATTTAGTTCTTCCAATGTCATCCAAAACACAGATAACTTTTCTTTCATGAATTGTTCTCCTGAATGATTTATACATGTTGTGTTATCTGAGGCCCTTTCCAGATCCCCTTGTGGTTTCAGCCAGCCATCAGCTGCATAATTGTTAATTTTAACACTATAAAAGGTTCTGATGCCGAGGAGATAAAGCGTTGGAGGAAGAATTAATTGAAATGTATCTTCCAATCACACTGGTTCCCTACTTCCAGTTTCACAAAAATTATACATTGGATTTGAGGTTAAAATAAATTTACATTTGTGCTACCCATAAAGCTTTCAGACTAGTAGAAAATAGATAAGTTAATTGTTTCTAAAACCCATAAAGGGTTTACCCTGAGCATAATTCAGGGCAGTCTCCTGTTCATAGCCCACAGCACCGTGAGCAGCCACATAGAGGATTCTTCCCAAGCTGCTGCAGACATAATTGGTCAGGAGATATGTGACAGGAGGCTTTCACAACAGCAGGTGATAGACTGACAGAAAAGGAGCTCAAGCTCCACCAATATTTAATCTGGATATTAAACACTCTATGCTTCCTAGAGCTACAAATATTTTTTTTTTCTCAAATGTCAAATGTTTACTCTCTGCCTGTATGCTTCAAGTGAAGTATTATGAGGTAAAGGTACTAGGTTTTGATTCTTTAATTTATATTTGTATTATAAATATATAATAACAAAACATGCAAAATTAGTTTTATAGGGCTATTCGGAGCAACACAGTTGGGGAAAATGAATTCAGAAATCATGGGACTTGTATTTAATTCACAATCAGATGAATGTAAAAGGCCATCCTGACGTAACTGACTAACCCAAAATAGCCTATGAGTATCAGTTATATTCCTGTTAAGCTTTTGTTTGAACACAATCATTATTAAACAAATGTCTTTTGCCTGGTTCTTTAGACAGGGGTTTCACTGCATGCTGTGTATGTTTTCTGTGTGCAGGGGAGAGTAAAAAGAGGCAGTAAAGTGTAACGTTTACTTCTTCACTCTCTGTTCATGTGGGGTGGGATGCTGTATCAGCATTGACTTTTCACCTCTAAAAAACTGAGTTTAGAGCCTATGTAAGGAAAAAAAAAAAAAATGGCGGTTTCATCACAGGATTCAGCAGATGTTTGTCCACACAATACAGACACCACATTTCTGCCATAAGGAGATACAGTATAAAAACAGCAACAAACTGAGATGAAGGGGGACTGGGAGAAGCTAGGAGGAAAGCTTGCACAGCACCTGCCCACACTCTACTTGGATTTAGTCCATTTTGTGAGTCCTACTTTCATGAATACCAAATTCAACAAACACAGTGTAAGAAAGGAGCAGTATTAGAATCTGCTTTATGCTAAGATGCATTATCACTTGAATAACATTCTATTGCTTAGCAAAATACTCAGTATTTTCCCTCTCTATTAGACCTCTCGCAGAAAATAATAGCATGTTTGTTTTTTCAAGTCCCATAGCAAATGCAAGGATTATACATCTATAATTTTAGGACACAAAGGCACAGAGCCCCAAAGCAAACAAAGATGCCAACTGTGCTGAGAACATACTCAGATATTACACGGCATATTGTAGTAAGAACATAAAAGCGTCATCAAAAGCTCTCCTCAGCAAAGCTCAAGTATGGCATATGGGGCCAGAAATGGGCAAAGTTTAGTCATTATGATTTGTGGAAAATAATTCCCATCTCTCAAAAACCCATGTCTTTAATTGCCTTTTCTGTATAAGCTGAATGTAGGTAGGTAGAACTGTAGGCAGAATTACATTGCAGCAACAGAGCACCAGTGATTTTCTAAGCCTGGGATACTGGGTATTTAATTTTGCTTTTAAATCCATACTGTCATGGGCACTTACGCACACAATAGAAAAGGAGATATGTCCCAGTCAGTTTATAAGATACTATGAAGAAAATGCATAACAGAGCAACCAGATATATAAATAGAATAATACAAAGAAACCTAATCTACTGCAAAGCTATAGTTCAATCCTTCTGCAACACAAGTGCAAAGCTAAACTGCCTTATGAATAGCACAAGAATCCATACAGCCAGAACTATATAACATGTCAGATCAAAAACCTTGAACTATTGTTTATCAACATTATTTCATTTTATGAAAGAAAGAAGGAAAAAATCTAATGACAATATCAAGAAATAAGCATTAGTAAATTGTAATGTTGTATTGAGAACATCTGAGAAATTATAAGCTTTATTACATGTTCTCTCTTTTCCCCCTTCCTTTCTCCCCCTTCTTTACAGCCCACCCCCACCCCTTTTTTTTTCCTCTGTGTGTTTATATGTCCATGACAGAAATGAATATTGAACATGGAAGGTAAATTCCACCCTAGCTTACATCTTGTGCAATTCTAGTGATTTCAGGTCAGTAGGAATTCATCTTGTACCTTTTGACCTGAACATGTAATTGAAGTTGAAGTTCAGGGTCTTGTGAGTTGTTGTTGTTCTTTTTTTTTTTTTTAAAAAAAAAAATATTATTATTATTTATTTATTTATTTATTTATTTTAGAAAGAGTAATTTCAAATGCAATCAGATCTCTCTATCTCTCTGATAAAACATTTTTAATTACAAAAATTTTATGAAGTCCCGTTTCCCTGAGTACAGGAAGATTCAAGTATTCAACTCAAAGACTTTCTTTCCAGTCTTTTCTAATGGACCCAGTCTTCATATTTTGCTCAGGCTCTATCTCATTTCTCTGTTTTTATTCTTGTAGGGCTTTTCTTTCTCTCTTTCACACACACAAGTACACATCCTGCTCCATTAAAAACAATAGTCAGCCAACCCCCTCTCCTACACTATCCAGCCTGTGCAGCCTATGTATGTACCTTGGTTTTGAACAGTAATGTATGCTTTTGTTTGGGGTGGAGGTCGCTATTATTTCATAAAGAAGCTTAACTGTTTCTTACAGCTGCCTTAAAAGAAGGTAGTGGTTACACCCATAGCTTCAATGACATTTCACCCAAGCCACAACACAAAGAATGCAACTCAGGATAGAGTACAGTCTAAGATGTGAAAGACAAATGATTACAGCCAATGATGCAGAACAAGTATTTTTACATAACTGACATAGTACATGACAATTACCTTGAAGAACTAAACATCATTCAATATAAATAAAGACCATCGTCTGCAAGCAATAATAGCTTTGGAGTTTTGGAGACCATGGATAGAAATGTTACTTGACTGTATGTTCTGTCTCTCTGGGATAGCTGGTTGAGGACTCTGCCTCAGTCACTGGCCATTGCTCCATGCCTTGTGAAAGACCTATACACTGAGACAATAAATGCATTGAGCCACACCTAAAAGAACTAGGAAAAACAGCTATAACTTCAATCCAGAATAAATAGGTGTGTTTTGTCTAACTGTGGACGGTCAAGAAAAGTGTTACAAATGATCTGAGGCTGTAGTATTAATGCACATAAATTACAGTGCATTAAAACCTCACGTGGATGCCCTCATTTAGTACTGAAACAGCCTTCTCCAGAAGAAACTCCTGTAGAGTTTCACATTGAAGTTTAAGGATTAAGCAGCAGTGAAACCAAGTTATTTCAATTCTAAATAGGAGCATCTGTGTGCAAATTTTAGAAAGTGCAACTTCGTTTGTTTACTTACATTATCTTAATGTCCAATATGAACACTTGGCTATGTTTTGGATTTGTTTGGTTGGTTGTTTTTTTTCTTCTTTCCTTATTTTTTTTTTTTTTTTTTTTTCTAATTTGTTGGAAGGCTGCATTCAAGATCAAAGTGATTTCTTCATGGACACAAATATGTATTATGGACAGGTTTATCTTGTTGAGGTGGAGAACCTATTTTAATATTGTGTCCTTGAATGCTAATGGTTCCAGTTCGGTTTTGGGTGCTGCTGATAAAGATTGTAATACGGCTTACGTATCTGTGCTTCTTAAATGTGTTACCATTTTTATCAAGGCAAATGATCTTGGAGAACTATTTGTGGTTTCATCAATGTTAGAGACAATGAGACAAATTGTCGACTAAGATAAGTAAATGTGATGCCAGGGATTTCTGCACAGAAATTCACCAGCTCAGTAAGGATCTGGTCCAATGTTCAAACATGTAGGCTATTAATGAAATACTCAATCATTAAGATATATGAAATACAGCAATATCCTGTAACAAGTTTCAATGCTGTGGATAAGTGAGCTCCTCTCTGCTGGGCTTCAGTTCTGGAAAGGTGTCTCATTGAGTTAGGAGGAGCCGGAAACTCGGGAATCCTCATGCATCAGAGGACTTTGAAGAGCCTGAGTTCATGGGGAGAAAGGTGTGGGAAGCTAAGTATCACGAGATTGGGTGTGACTACAGCAGGACAAGAAGCTTGGATCAGTCTGTGAGGAAGATGAGGGATGATATTATGAGAGCTTCACCCCCTGCTCCATCTACTCTTGTATACGTCTGTTCTCCAAACCGACCTGGGCTTCTGAGATAGGGCCCTCATGAGAGCTAGGAAACATGGAAGGAAGTCTCTTTGCACCTTTTATCTGTGCCACCGCTGCCCCTGCTGGCTAGCTACACTACTGCAGTAGAAGCTGGCCTGCCAGCCTGCTGGGTACAGGAACTCTAGTTAGGGTTGGAACAAACGTAGAAGTAATATGTATATTTTCCTTCTTCATTTCTGGAGGTAAGCCACAAGTTTTAGGCTCCATTTCCACAGGCACTGTCACGTTTCATCCCAGCTTTACCCTCTAATAGGGTAAATGTGATGCCTTCCTTGTTTGAATGTCAGTGTTTGTCACAAAGGAGGAGGTGTCATGAGTAGCTTATGCTCATTTCAGGCTGTGCCACCGCTGAAGTGGAAGGACCCATCTTTGTCTTTGACTTCATCTTTCCACCGCCTCTCATACAGCAGCATTAGCAACTGAATGGGTGTTTGTGTGGCTGCTGAAAACTAGTGTCTGCTTTCTTTTTCAGATAGTTATTTTTTAGCTGGATCAACTGACTGATATGACTGCAGCTTTTTGGCACTGGTGCAGAGTAGAAGGAGGTAGGTTCTGGATGGAAGGTTCTCGGAAGGCCTGTCGGTCCTCAAGCTATAATACCAGCACCCCTCAGGGATGCTTCTTCTGGCAGTGATAGTCACTCAAAAACTGAACTTTCAGTTTCTATCAGTACTGCTGTATCTGGACTCTGATCTTCCTTTTGGAAAGAAGTTAGAAGCACTTGCACTGACAGGATGGCATTGCAGTGTGTTCCACGTGCAGCTGTCCCCATGTTCTGTCAAAAACAGGGCAGCAGTGGACTCAGTTCTAGGCTTCGGTAGGAAATACTCATTTTAACAGGTGTATTAGGTGGAATTGTTCCTGGTTAACTCAGGGACAACTGCTCTCTTCGTATCGAAGAGCTCAAATAAGACACTGTCTAAAAAATACTATGGGTATGTTGTAGGCAGGCCTATTCAGAGTGGCATACTCACTGATACTGCTTAAACATTCACTTTGATATTTACTTCCCCTCCGACCTGCCAAAACTGAGATTTGTTGGTCCTTGCATAACATGGCAAGGCTTGTTTTTGCAGGCTTTTTCTGAATGCAAAGAAAGTAGAGTAGAGGAGCAGAGTGGAAAAGTCCTGATTGGGGGTGGGGAGTGAGTTTAGTTGTAGAAGGCAAGAAAACTCCAGCTCTGATGTTTTGTCCAATCTGTGAAGTTTGTCCAACCAGCCACAGCCTTGGACAGGCTCTCTGTTTGAATTAGACCAATTTAAATAAATAATCATTAAAGAACAACAATCACCTGAGCCCTGATTCCCAACCAATACAGAAATGAGTTTGTTATCTACACAGAACTATCTGGTTAGGTTGTTTGTGTCAGCTGAATATAATACCTGGCAAGTTCACACCCAGCTATTTACATCTGTATATTATGATCCAGGAGCAAGTAAACTACAGAAGAATCATACTTACATTAAGTGTGCTTAGCTTCCTCAACAGAGAAATCAGGGAAACAAAATACTGAGAAAAGAGAAGAAACATTTTCTTCTATAATCTTAGCTCTATATACCCTTACAGATAATGTACACATTGAATTATTTCTGATTTCTTGTTAGAATAATCACATGCCCACAAATACACAAAGCATGAAGTTTCAGTGCAATTTGTATTGTTAGACTTCCCATATCCCAGATTCCCCATCGTGTTCAGTCCTGTGTAGATAGTTACAGTAATGATCTTTTATTAACTTGGCTGGAGTAACTGCCATGACTCTCAATAATGACATTAGTGTTTAGGTATTTGTATGTCTAAGCACTTACATAAGTAATCATATCACAATGTCAACTTATTGTACTTATTATTTTGCAAATGTTACAACCGCCACCTCCTGTTAAACACAAAAAGAAAAAGGAAAGAAAAAAAAAAAAAAAAAAAAAAGAGAGAGAGAGAGAAAAAGGAAAACGTCAGAGTGCCTGAAGGAATGCTGCCGGTTTTAATTTATTGTTTTGTCTTAAACTCTATGTGCTGTGAGCCAAAATAAACTAATTGCATCTACACTTTGAGGTAAAACTCCCGTGTTAAACTCGTCTATGCCTCTAAGAAAATCAAAACATCTATAAGCATGTGAGTGTTCGAAGGGGTAGTACTAACACGTACAGGAGACAAAGAGAAAGGGATCTGTTCTTCTGAAGGGAAAGGATTATGTTCTTTCAGTCTTTCCTGCAATAGCAGGAACTGAAAGTTCAACAGGCTCCTTATCTTTAGGATAACCAGTCATGCCACTAAAGAGAGTGAAAGATAAGCAAAGAATAGGTGACTGGCAACAAAGTGGTTTAATGAACTGGCCCTTTGCCTAAGAAGACCTGAACTCAAGAGTAGTGTCAAAAGAGCTGGTTTGACCATTTTAATTTACTGCCTGCCTCCAATGAACCCGGGAGTCAGGTTGGGAGAGCCTGTGTATTTTGGAGGTCTTTGAATTAAGTCTTCAGAGAATAAAGCAAGATTAGTGTATTTGCTCTGACTAAGATCATTGTTTGTTACAGTAAACAAGTGAACTATGTTTTGTTTTCTGCCTTACTATTTTTTACACTGGTGAAACTGAACATACTGTTTTTACTCTCCAGTCACACACAAAACTTGGGAAAAGAAACATCATGATCCTATTCCAGAAATTCCTAATGTTAATGTTGATGTGGATCATATAGGAGGCATGAAGGTGCTTTACCTGTCCATGTAATGACCAGCAGAACAGAAGGACACCAATTTCACATTTTCCATGAGTCAACAGGAACATTTCCATTAATTTTAGTAGGCTGGGCTCATACCTTGTGTTCATGTTTTCACAAACTGTGTTTTAAAGTATGGCTCCAATGACAGATAAGAGCTTTACTGCTATCTTTGACAGATTTCAGTTGAAGCAAGTGAAAGTACATGGTGTTTTTTTTGGTCAAACACAGTTACTGTTGTTGTTTTACTGTACAACACATTAGCACATCTTGCAGGCACATTTGCAGCATATTTTAATAATATGATTATAGCAATAGAGAAAATTATTCATTAATTCATTTTTCTGGCATCTACATATTCGGTTGTTATAGCACTTAAAAATAGAGTGTTTATGCTAAAAAATAAAAAAAAATAAAATAAAAGGGGGATTGTTGAAAAACAAAGGTAGTATACTTTGTGGCTAAGATTTGATTTTTGTCCTTCTGTATGTTGCAAAATAGGTATCAGAGTCTTGATAATTCAGCAAAAGACCATGGCTAGGCTGTCTAGAAGTTTTCATTTTAGCATCATCTCCGGCTGTTCTCTGCTACAGTAAGCTCAAATCCCTGTGAGCTAAGCTAGACCATAAATTCATAGCACATCATCTACTCCACTGTAACTGCCTATCACTCCTTGTTCTTAACTTACAGTGTGTGAGATGGCTTGTACATTTTTCCTCTGAAGGATGATTTCTAGTTATTTTCTTTCCCTTCTCCTGTGTTTACCATACGGTAAAAGAATGTTCATAGGCACTTAGCACTGAGAAGCTACATGGTTGCCTACTTCTTTACTTCAAGCCAGTGTATTCAGGTACCAGAATGACTGAGTTCCATTTGCAAAATGGAGTACAGGCCCAGATAAATCCAAGAAAATTGAACTTTATATAGTCTTTGTTATAACCGTTGTTTAACCATCCTGCTTGGAAAACACTCGAAGCATTAAAAAACTGGAGGGGGTGAACAAGAAACAATACAAAACTCTGTTTCTATCATAAAGCATAAATGTGCTTTAGACCTATTCCATTCAGAGTATACAGATATTTTCAAGGAATTCCAGGCATAAAATCCCATTGAATCTCCTTGAGGGAACTAAAATAAATGGAAATATGGCACCCTCATACTTTAAAGATTTGTGCTTAATTCTCTTTAGGTCTTTTAGAATACACACTTCTGAATCATTTACTTTCTGGGCAAATGAGAATTTCTGGCATGACCTTCTTCATATTCTGTAAACAGCATTTCATGAAGTGTAAGAAAAATATGGCAAGGGAACTGAGAACCGAAGGAACTCCTTCTGGAAGTTTTGATTTATTCTTTTTTTCCCACTGAACTGAAAAGGTGTCACTGAGAACAGTGCAGAAGCCCATGAGAATTTAGAATTCTTTTGCTTAAAGTATGTTCTGCTCTCTGTTAATCTTTCTATAGAATCAGTAACAAAAGTCAGATTTTCAGGATGAAACAGTAATGAATCTTTTATCTTTTACAACACTAATAATAACCATCCCTGCATGGGACAATATTATGGAAGAAAATGAAGTGTCCATAAATATTATAAATTTCCTTGTAAAAATACCCTAAATAAATTCTATACACCCAGGGCTAATTTTGTCACTGACTACTTACACCATTGAAAAATTTTTGCCAATACTATCTAAAAATTACGGCCCTTACTTTTTTCATGCTGCGAAGGATAATGCAATTCAAATAACTTACACAGGAATTTTAATATAAATGATATACAGTAATTTATAAAATTGAATATTATAATTATAAATCTAGGGAAAGCAGTTGGAAGAGAAAATAAGGTTGAAATGATGCATAAAATGTATTTTCAGCAGAGATTTGAAACAAAATAGAAAGGTGATAAAGTTAAAATAATAGCAAAGTTGTTTCAGGAACAAGACAATAATGAAAAGATTATGCTAAGAAGAAAGAGGAGATGAGTGCCAAATAAACAAAGGGGACCAGACAGGGAAAAAAAATAAAAAATAAAAATTTCTTCAGCATGTCTATGGAAGACGTACCTTTTGTCTGAGTACTGAGATGAATTTTCATCACCAGATATTTTAAAATCATAGCTGATGGGGTTGTGCTTCTCTGTAAGGATTAAGATGCCGCTTAGCCCGTGTCAGCCCCCAGAGCAGGATGTCCACCTGCTGCACTACGAGGAGATGATGGCATACATGAGCATTTCAGGCAGTGGGGCAGTGTGGTGGCAGCGGTGCTGGTCACACGCATAGGTAGGAGAGGAAGAGAAAAGACGTGGACTGTGAACTGGCAGAACATCTGGGTCCTGAGGAGCAAAAACGAAAACAGATCCCAGGAAGAACCAAGCCAAACTTCAGTTTCATTCTTCCCATGTCATTGACTCGTACAAAGCCAGCCAGAAGAACTCCTGTTCTAAGGCATGGCCAACCTTGCCAAATTAGTCTAACCTGTTCTTAAAATCTCTCAGTATTCCCACAGCCTCCCCAGGCAAGGGGAGGCTCCACATATCTATCCTCACTGTTCGCAGCTTATTTTTTCTAGTGTTTAACTTGAATTCACATCTTAAGGTGAATTACCTGTTGCCTAGGCCCAGAAACACGCAGGCCAATTCAGTCTCCTCATCAGTGCAACTACCTTTAAATCCCTTCAAGACCATTTTGTCTCCTAAGTCATCTCTTTTTCAGTTTAAGTGACAGCACTGCTTTCAACCTTTTCTTGTAAATCACGTATTTCAGACCTCTAAACAGTCTTGCTGCATTATGTTCCAAGACTCCATGGAACATGGACTTTTGTGAAGTCTAGTACCAGACAAATTGCTGCAACAAAATCATTTACAATGCTGCAGGGACTATCCTTTTTTGGCAAAAGAGCTCAGTGTTGTGTGGCTATCATTAATATTCTTACTGATGTTATTATTAATCAGTTTTCTTATGATATTATTACACCCACCTGTCAAGCACTAATAGGAACAAGTTGTTCAAATACATTACTGATATAAAAGAGAGAGAGAAAAAAAATCCAGACTTGGTTATAATGAAAAAATGTTTGGCTATTAGTATTATTATTGAAACTATTATAAATACACTTAAGTGACAAAAATAAATAAATAAATAAATAAATAGCCAATGCTTATCACAATAAGAGTTAACTATTCAACTGACTTGAGAATACTTGCTAGTTTCAGTTCAATCTGCATGACAATGGAAGCCATTATACATCCTGCTGTAGACTATTAAAAGTGTTGTGAATATAGTGCAAAGTTTATCAGAATCTTAAAAGCTGAGGTAAGGATGGGGAACAGGCTACCAAGAACTCCTCAATCTCTAATTTTTGACTTCTTATGCTCACAGAGCAACCACAAAGTGGAGGGGCTCCTTTCCCAGCAGCATCCTCATGGGAAGCAGAAGCATCCTGTCACTGCCCTCAGGTAGAAAAGCTTATCTCCAAAGCACGTAAAATAAATAGATATAAAAAGCTGTCAGCTGTCTAAATCAAGAGCACTAAATAACACTGATTTTATGCCATGTGGGTGCAGATGATGCTGGCTGAACTAGACTCTTCTCAAAGCACAGTCCCATCAACACTTGAAGAGCATCTTCCAATTCAGTCTCACCTGCTTCTCCATGGAAATCAAATGACAGTGAGTGAGATTTGCTTGGAAAGCTGTTGCACTGATGATCTGAACTAAAATGCAGTTGCAGGTGCTAATGTAGGTGTGGGGTGTATGCATGGGCATCCTCTGCCATTTGGTCACTAGAAGTAGCTCATGACCATTAGCTTTGACCTTTCCCGAGTAACTTGGTATTGTGATTCCTCCTAGCTGAACAGAACCCAGAACAGAACTGGTCTTACAAATTGATAAGCAAGACACTGTCAATAAAGAAGAGACTGTGAATTTATGTCCAAGAAGGGATGTAAATTCCTTCTGTTAAGGGTCTCTTTTCATTACTTGTTTGTAGTCAACTAAAAAGTAATTATAATGAAAGAGCAAAGACCTATGCTTAGCTTTTCTTCAGAGAGGAATGGCCCAAACATTTAACTCTGATCTTTGTTTTAGTTTTTTTGTGTGCCCCTACATATCCTGGAGTGCTTCCCAAAGGTACCCAGACCACAATCTTATCCAGTGAAATAGAAGAGCTTGTCTTCAAAATCGCATGGATTTTTTTAGGAGCTGTCTAGCACCCATGACTAATAAAACAACTTTGGGTGGTTCATAGGTATGAATCGTTCCTGAACAAAAGTGGTCATTAAAATGTATTTATTCCAGGAAAAACAACACAAAAAAAAAAAAAAAAAAAAAAAAAAAAAAAAAAAAAAAAAAAAAAAACACCTCTATGTCTCCTGGACAGCCCTAAGAAGTGAAACAGTAAGACAAACTGATGATTGTCAGTTTACAATTTAAATTGAATTGAAATGTAAAAATATTCAAAGATCCCTCTCCCTCTGGAAAAAAAAATAAAAATAAAAATAAAAATCTCTTGGTTAAAAAGTTTCGTGATCTACTCAAGAACATATGATCTAATTTCTCTTTCACAGTGAGGCTCCCTTTGCAGAAGAGGCTCCTAACCATTGGATTAAAGGGCACTAGTCCTCCCTTTTTAGCCACTCCCTGGGCAACAGAAAAGGTGAATGAAAGGGGCAGAAGGTGGGTGAGCGAGAGCAGCCCAGAAAGTAGGGACAGCAGTTAAGGATTCCTGACCTTTGTCCAGCGACATTTTAAGAGCCTGTGAAGGAAGCCTACAGTAGGGGAAGTCTCACCTAGGAGCAAGGCTCTAAGCAAGGCTCTCCTTTCCTAACAGTGAAGTACTGAACCCCACTATAAAGTCTGGTCAAGACAGTTGCACACACACTGTTGAGGTCTTTTACTCTTGAAAAAGTAATTCATTTGAAGGAAAGCTAGAGGCAGCTACTCACACAGAAAAACCTGCATCCCAGATAGCCCAGATCTCCATCCCTATCAGCTCTGATTTCAGCACTTGAGAGAAGAGAAGCTTACACTTCCTCATACTTGATGAGCTGTAGGTAGCTCCTTGTGCTCGAGAGGTATTTGGCTGCCTGTTCTGGAACATCCAAGTCTGACCAGGAATTTGCAGCAAACTTACTTTTCCTCTTTGGGTCCTAGGGACTTGTCAGCTAGGGGTAAGGTGCTGGCATGTAACCACCCAGGTCCTGGTTTTGTTCTAAAAAACATCCTTGTCTGCTGTTCTGATCGCTCTTCCCAGGCTGCATGACCCCCGCAAAGCTAACAGAATTAAAAAGCAGGAGGGGAAAAAAAAAAAAAAAAAAAAAAAAGAGTCAGTAAAGTACGTGAAAGTAGCTTGGATTACAAGTGGAGTGCGTGCGTGACAGCCAAGTTTTACCTCCTCGTGTCATAGCAAATCAGGACAGGCTGCATTTTAAAGATTTCCTGGTGGCTGGAAGCAGTAAGGACCCATCACCGCCAAGGTCTCTGCTCGGAACTGCCTGCGGCTGATGTGCGAGGACCTGCGTCTGGTGGTGCTGCGAGAGCAGTGCCGCTGTCCTAAAGCACGGGGATCGGGTTCGCCTTAAAAATAACGGCACATGAAAATCACACACACAGAGCAGAGCTTATCCCGCCCTCACCAACACCGTAATATTTAATTTTCAAGAAAAATTATAGGACTTCCCTAAGCTTCCAAGACTAGTAAAAACTTTGTTAATTCCCTTTTAACTTAAAATAGCAAATGCAATAAACCGATGCTTTTATTATAAAAAGTTTACTCTCCAGCTGAGCGCTCGAGTGCCAAGTTCCATCCAGAATCACACTTTCATGGCCAAATTAGAAACTGTAAACTTAGAAAGCAGTGTTTTATGGTAGCGTCCTTTGCCAGGCACTTCACTCGAGCTCGGGCTACCAGCTGCTCTAATAATAAGTGACTGTTACTGAAAAATAATCACACCGAGCTTCTGAAAGTGCTGCTTAAATGAATTAATTTCGCGTATCGGGCACGATAAGGGGCTCACGGGCTAAAACTCCCTCTGTCGCTACAGGTGTACTCGGCGTTGGAAGGGGGGAAATGCTTGGGAGCAGGTCTTGCAAGACTCCGTGCGAGCAGAAAAGTTCGCCTGCAGTGTGTTTAAGCTAGCAGCGCGCCTGGCAACTTTTGACAGCTGCAAGTGATATGGAATCGGTGGCTGATACCTCCATAAAACGAGATGTCAACTTCCGAGCCGGCGTGTGGAAGCGCTTAAGTGCGCAAACAAAGCCGTGGAAACGCGCTGTGGCTCTCCAAACACGGCGCAGCGCGAGGTCTCCTGAGCCCGTGAGTCAGCTTTTCAGGCAGCCGGGATGATTAGGTGGAGATCGCTATCGGGCTAACCACTATTCTTCGCCTACTTTTTATCTCCTCCGCTCGCCACCCGATTATTAAGCTCCAATAAAAATTAGGAGGCGAGGAGCTTTGCTTCCTCGAAACTCGCTTGAAACACCGAAGATGTGCTGCCGGTAGCCCAAAACCCGAGGAACCCGAGGCTGCTCGGGCTGGGTGGCAAAAACTAAGGGCAAACCCGTCGGGATTACCCCGCGGGGTCGGGGAGATGCCCCAAGCCCCCCGCAACAGGTTGAGAGAGCGCTTTGATCTCGCTCGCTGGAATACGGCGCTGGGTGCAGGAATTTCTTGTTCAGCCCCCGTGCGCCAGCGCATCTGCTCGGGTTTTTATTTATATTTTTTATTTTTATTTTTTTCCCCCGATAAGAGAGGGAAAGATTGCGCCCTTGAATTTGCATGCGTCAGAACTGACAGGTCAAAGGCAAGCAAATCCCATTATACACGAGCGTGTTGTCATTGTATCGATAACGCCGCATTATCAGCGCAATTAACACACTCGCACAACTCCGCCAAGATCACAGCCGAGCCTTAACAACAACAAAAAAAAACGCAGATAAGGAACTGAACTCCGATAAAGCCCTCGCTCCTTGGCGGGGGGTTTGGAGGCTGGCCGAGGACGGGCGCCCCGCACCGCACCGCCCCGCACCGCCCCGCACCGCTCCGCAGCCGGGCAAGGACCGCGGCTGGCCCTGGCCGGGGCTCGGGGAGCTGAGCCCAGCCTGGCTCCAGGCGGAGCTGATAAGAGTTTGCACAGCTCTCGAAAACAGATTACCGAAGAAGACCTCCCTTAGCCGCGGGAGCTGTCGGAAGGAGCGTACGGGCACGGTTTGGTAGCCAGCGGCCACCGGGAGGGTGAGGCGGGGAACAAGCGCTTTGGAAGGGAGACCTTCAAACGTGGCGTTGGTTTGCAAGTGGAAAAACACGCTTGAGCCCCTGTAGAGCCGTTTGCAGGTTTCAGTCTGGGAAAGGATGGCGTAAAATAATTTGTGACTGGTAATATCTGGTACCGCTTTCACCATTGGGAGGACGAGAGGTAACCTGAGGCACACAGACGCGGCCACCGGGCTGCGAATGGCGACATTTTATTTCTTGAAGACCCTGAGTGGAGCCATCTCCCCTGCCTCGAGTTCGGCAAACGCCCGCCTGATTCAGGCTCGGGTCGCTTGTGCCCGACCCAGCAGGGACCCGCGAGGTGCCTCTCGTGCTCTCCTCGGGGCTCCAAGCACAGGGCCGGCGGCCAGGGCTCCCCCGAGGGCTCACCGAGCGGCACTGAGGGCACGGGCTGGCCCTGGGGCCGCCCTGAGCATCTTGGGGAGCCGCTGCTCCGGGGACTGGGGATGGAGCCGGCCCAGCCGAGCCCCCGGGGGCTTGTCCCCACGTTTATCCCTCCAAATATCTCCCCGCCGAGCCAGCCAATATCGCAAATATCTCTATCTGCCCGCTTTTGACAACCCACTGCAACTTTTATTTTTGTCACGGGTGAACGGATTGTGGGGGGTCAGACGTCGGCAAGGCGGATTTGGAGACTGGGAGAACTGAGCAGAGGCAGTAGTGAGCGGGTGGCGGGCACGGGAGGGGGAGAGGAGCTGCCCGGTGCTGTACTTCGGGGCAGCCCAGCGCTCCAGGCGGCACTCGGGGGGGCGCTGAGGGCTGAGGCGCATCGTGCAGCCCGGCGAGAGCCCGGGGCGGGCCAGGACCGGAGGGGGCTCCGAGGACAGCGGGGACAGGGGGCCGCCAGCCCCCGGCTGAGGGCGAGGAGCGACCCCGGGGAGCCCGGGCGCGGAGCGGCCGTTGGGCAGCGCACGGCGGTGCGCAGGGCGCAGGGCGCAGGCGCGGGGCCGCCCCTCCCCTCCCCAACCTGCCGGGGAGCCGAGGGGGCGTGGCCGCCCTCGCGTGGCCACGCCCCCGTCATCCAGGCCTCGCCCTCCTGGCGCCGCTGCCCCGCCCCGACGGCGGGCACGGGGAGCGCGGTGCTGGAAGAGGGGGAGGAGGAGGAGGAGGAGGAAGGACAGGAGCAGGAGGAAGGACAGCCAGGAGGAGGAGGGGGCGGCGGGACCCGGCGCGGACCTCACCCCCGGCCTGGCTCGCCGGCCGGCGGAGACCGCCGAGCATTTTAATTGGGAGCCCCCCCTTCCTCCTCCTCCTCCTCCTCCTCCTCCTCGCCCTCGCCCTGCCTCCCTCCCTCCGCCCCCCGCCGCTCCTGCCCGCCCCGCCGCCCCTCCGAGTCGGCGGCGGCCAAGAAAACCCAGAGAGACCCGGCGGCTCCCGGAGAAGGGGGAGCGCGGGCGAGCGGCGCGCCGGAGCCGCCCGCCTGAAACTTGGCGAAGTTTGCCCGCCGCCGCCGGAGGAGGAGGAGGAGGAGGAGGAGGAAGAAGAGGAGGAGGAGGAGGAAGAGCCCGGCGGCGAGTATGAGCGAGGAGCGGACGGCTCGCCGCGCCCCCGCGGGCGGAGCGGGGCGGCTGTGAGCGGAGCCGTCCGCGGCCCGCGCCCCCGGGGCCCCCCGCAGCGCCCGG
>CM021765.1:152168978-152176714 GCA_011076525.1 Nettapus auritus
GGAGGCGGGAGCGGAGGATGGAGCCAGGGAAATGACAAGTTATCTAAGGCAGCTCTCGCTCAGGTGCCGAGCGACGTGAATTCGCACTCCAGGCCTGAGCAGCGAGGCGGCTTTCGAGCACATCCCAGGCTTTGACTCGAGGAATTTGACTCGCCCTCTTTTCGCTCAGGGGCTGAAGCCGGGCTCGGCGTGTTTGCGAGGAGCTGCTTTCCCAGCAGCAGGCTCGGAGACCAAATTAGTCCCCGCGTCTTTGTCTAGGGCACTCAAAGTCAAAAATATAAAATAATAATAATAATAATAATAATAATAATAATAATAATAATAATAATATTTTTTAAAAAACAGGGTCCGTGCTCGCCCCCGGAGAAGGACTTTCTCGCTGTGCAGGGGACCCCCCGCAGCTCCTTGGGTCTGCTTCAGGCAGCCGAGCCCTGGGCTTCTGCAAGGGCTGCTCCCCTTTTTCGGGCTTAAGAAGAGCTTACCTATCCGGGAAAAGAGGGTGTCTCTCCACTGGTCTATTATAACGCGTCTTAATAACCCGAATTGTCTCTATAGCGTAGAGCTCGGGAGTAAGAAGCATTAAATCTGGTCGTGTTTTAAGAGGGATCAGCCTGAACAGAAATCAATTAGCACCACAGACAAAACCAAGCCCTTCAGAAGACAAGTGACGCCGCATTTTCAGCATACTTCGGTGGTTAATCGTGAGATGCTTCAGCAGTGCCGGCCGAAGGTGCCCGCCGGCCGGCTTCGCTCCCCACGAAGCCCCTGGGCTACGGCTCCGTTCCTGCAGCTCGCGTGGGCAAAACTAAGCCAAAGACAACCAAACCACCGCCAAACGAACAGACACAGTCCTTGGGATTAGGAGGGTGTCGGACCTAGAGGCACCTGGGAACCATTATCAGACAACCCCGATGCTTGCCCCATTGCCTGTGTGCCCGTGATCCCACCTGGCAGGTGGGAAGCTGGGTCCTTGTCGGAAAGGATCCACGGGGATCAGTTCCCTGGGTGGTTTGCTCACGCATCCCGCGTTAGATACTTTCAGGATAAATAAAACACGGACCCAGCTCGGCGTGCGTTGGCACCTCTTTGCCTTTGCACATCCCAGTAGGGGCACCCAGCGTGTGCAATGCTCGGAGCACGCAGACAGCCACGCCGGCCCTGTGGGGCTCCATGGCCCATTTAGCCCCCTGGCTTCCGTGTGTGGCTGCGACAGTTTCTTGAATGCCTGCTTCTCGGATGTCGGGCGATGACATTTCATTAAAACCTGCTGTAATTGCCCAAGTCCGGCTGGCGGTTGGGGTATGGTCATTCCTTCCTTGCCCAGCCTTTCTTGACCTTGTTAGCGTAATTATGGAAGAATAAAGGTATGTCTGAAATTTGTTTTCACAGCCTGAATACTCTGCATACAGGATAAATAGTACTTCTCATCAGCTAAATTTAATAATTATCAACCCGGCATTCAAGTAGCTCAGGAACTGGTGTTGCTGGCCAATAGTTACCAAAACATTTCGTGTAAACGAAGTCCATTCGTATGTATCTGCACAAATCAAACGATATTGTCACATCCATACTCCTTCAGTAAAGATCTGTAACACTAACATTGATATTTTACTGTATTTTGAACAAAATCTCAGCAATTTAAATAGAAAAAGTCCCAAATTTATAAGGAATTGGAAAGCAATTGCAGCAGGTTTCTGTTGGTCACAGATAAAAAAATACTGGGGAAAATCCAGACTAGAGTAAAGAGAACGACATAGCTAGCAAGGATTTCACTAGGACCAGGCTTTTACCAAACAGTTTTTTTTTTTTTTTTTTTTTTTTTTTGGTTTTGTTTTGTTTTGTTTTTTCGTTGATGCTTTGCAATAAATTAATTAGAGTCTGGGCTCCAAACTCTTCAGAGTCATAAATCCTGGTGAAAACATGCTCCCTCTTGAAGTTGCACCTGGATCACTGGTAGGAACATTTTTTTAATTCATGTAAAAGTTCCTTTCTTCATAATAAAGTGAGAAGTTGAAGAGGATAGCGGATTACAAGAAAATTTGGTCTTTAATTTACATCTCGTAAGTATACTTAAGAATGTCCTTTTTCTGACACGAACGAATGGCAAACTTGTTTCCCGGATGACGGACTAGGACACATTATTTAAGGACTGCTAATTAAAACAATTGCTGAAGGCATTTTTTTATTTTATTTTATTTTTTTTTCTCTCAAATTCTCAATAGTCATTCTTATTACTACACAGAAGGTGTACCAAAGGCTCGCTCCCTCCAAAAGGGTAGAACATTTTACCCCTAACTTTTGACAAGGAAAATGATCTCTTACTTCTGAAGGATTTAGGTATATAAGATTGCAAGGTTTTAGGGAGAGCGAACTCTTCACTAGGCACTGGTTTTGTTGGTGGTGATTGATATAGCTTCCATACGACTGTTTAAGTTTTTGCCATCCTCCAAACCCCACACTTAAAAGAGAACACCACTTCTCTCTCATGCTCTCTTTCTATAAATTGGAAGGAGGGGAGTTAAGTCATATAGAACTAATGGTTTATGATCAGCTGTGGAGAAGGAATGACAGCCTCAGAGCAAGTCCACCCTAGCAAGGTAGTGTGATGCCTCTGACAAGTAAGTCTGTCCCTTGTGAGATCACCAACAAAGCTCTGATACAGCTGAACATCACGCAGCAAAATCATGCTACTTGCAACTGTGAGGTGAGCTGATATTCCACCTCGATGAGCATCTCCTCTCCACGCCAGAAGATATTCCACCCAACCTCCTCCTTTGGTCATGTCACCCGTGGAGTTTTTCCATCCAGTTCTTTTATTCTTTTATGTTCTGTCCAGACGTCACAGCCCATGGTTTGTTCTCATCCTCTTCAAATTCACAGCTGCCCTTGATACCTGCAGCTATACACTTCAGTATATATATATATATATATATATATTTTTTTTTTTTACTTGGGGATGTGACAACTCCCTCATGAAGCTCACACTGTCCTTTAGCCACATCCCAAAGACTTCCCTCTTCCACCTTCTCATTCTCTTACTTCTTCCTCTATGGTTGCTGTAGAGATGTTTCATCTGCCACTTTCACCATGTCAGCAAAGAATATCCTTCTTTGCTCACATTCTGTCTTTGTAGGTCTTTTCAAACTGTCTTATCTTTGTGATTTTTAACATACCAGCATTAATTCAGCATAGCTCAGAGCAAACTCCTGGTTTCTCAGGCTTCATGCATTTTCTCACTCTCCTCCCTTACTGAATATTCCTACTAACACCTCTGAGCCTTGTCCTTTCCTTTGGTCCTTCAAACCAAACTCTGGTTGAGTCTTACATCATTTAGATTTGTGTAAGTTCCATTGACAAATATCTTTCTGTCCACCTTCCCTATGTTCTTTCATAATAGTGTGTGGGTCTTCTTCACCTGTGTGGACACCTCCTGACGTGCTTTCCTCCTCTGTGCCCCTTGTCTCCACACAGTTTATCAGAGTTTCAACACAAGTGTTGTGCCAGCATTGACAACTGCATGCCTTATCCCATCTTATTCCCTAACTACACTATCTCTTCATGTGCTTCTGCCTTTGTTCAGATTTTGATATCACCTTCATGGCCCATTGATTTAACTTCCTCCTCAAGCATCTCCAGCTTTTCCCAGAATACCGATTCTGTGTTTAAGAAGCTTCCTGTGAGGTGTGTTGTACAGCGTCCTCCTCCTAATCTCTCCTTAAAGAGATTGCACTAGCAAACATTCAACAAAAGCAAGGCAGCTGGAGGGCTGCTTATGAGTGATGATTTTACCCTTTCCTCATCCTGTTTGCATGTTGGATTATCTGTTGTCTTGTATCACATGCTAGGATTTTTCACTCTCCGGTCCCAGGACGTATCTTAAGCTGCATGCGCTGCAGAGCTGGATGAGGAGCACAGTTTTCATTTGTCAGGACATAAAATATACACACACAGACACATGCACATGGTTTATTTTATATGTATTTATACATACCTTTCATTTCAGTCAAAAATGCTTTGCCACAATCTGGACATTTCTTAGAGAAATAGATTGCTTTTAAAGCACCAAAATGCAAAGCTTCCAAATAAACTATGCACTTTAGATCTTGCAGTTGATGAGCTAACTGCTCTTCTGTCATGGGTCTTCTGCAATGTACCATCACTGGGCATCCATGGAAACTCCCACAACACATGTTGGTGAGACACCTACAGCACTCAAACTGCCCCAGGGCAGTGGTGGACCCCAAGCTATTGCCCCAGAGCCTGGGCTCTGAATCCCAGCCCTGCAGTGGGTTCATGAGGGCTTTATAGGATGTCTGGTTTCAGCCAGGCCTCGCAGGTGTGCTGGGCTCCCTGTGGCACAGCTGGGGGATGCGTGAATTAGGGGTGTTGAAACCTGTTAGAGCTGGGACCCCAAGGGCCCAGGGATCCCAGCGCTGTGAGTGACAGTCTAGAGGCTTTTACTTTGCTGGTTGCTTGGAACCAGCAATCACAAAATCTCAAGTTTTGGCCCTTGGGCAGTCCACCTCGATGTTAGCTCAGAGGTGATGGGACTGCAGTCCTGTAGCTGGAGTGATATTTAGGCCCTGTCGGTAGCTCCAAGGCAGATTCACCTGTAGCATATCTCAGTCAAGAACCTTCGGGACCATTCAGGTCCTTCAGGACCTTCAGGTCTGCTCTAGAGCAGACCTACCAAGTGGTATGTCCCAGGGACGGGAGGTCAGTGTTTTCACGGCTGAGTTCCAGGGAAAGTCCACCAGGGGTATCTTTCAAGGTGGGGACAAGTCTACTCCAGGATGCTTCATAAGTTCTGTTGAGCAAATATTCACGTTCTGTGCTTGTAGCCCCTTTAGCACAAGTGGTCCACAAATGAGGTTCTGGCATGCAGGATTGGCCACAGACTGTGAGAAATCCATTCCCATTACTAGGAGTAACAGGTGACAGCTCCTTCCCAGTTTGAGATTAACACAAGTGGTTTCAAGGTATTCTGACCATGAACCTCGGTGTAAGCTCAAACTAATTTTTTTTTTTTTTTTTTTTTTTTTTTTTTTCATCCAGCTGCTTGGAAATGGAGGCTGAGATCCAGAATGGACTTCAGGCAAATTTGAGAAAGTGATAAGTTAGAAAGTTGAAGATGTCTGAGATTCTTCAGATGGACAAGTGGCATAGACTCAGCTCTGATCTGAATGGGAGGACACAACTACGATTTTATCACATGGTTTGAGGATAAGTACGGCATCAACGGATGCTGGAGGGGTAGGGGAGATAAAGCTCCCTTCACCCCTTTAAGAAATCAATACTCACACAAGCTAATATTCTATGACGTTGACGTTTTAATTTTACTTGCTTCCCCTGGTTTATCACGGCTTACACCTTGGCAGTTCTGCAGGATATAGCCACTTTATACCTGTATGCTTTTGACAAATACAAACAAAGACTCCCTCGATACTTACAGTCACAGCAGTGAGCTCTTGCAGTCGTGCTGCTTCTGGAGGGAGCAACATTTCCACAGAAAGCAGGAACCTCCGAGGAAACACGTGTGCTGCATATGAATGTCAGACTTACGTGTGTAAATAACTACATGTGTAAATGATTTTCATTAGTTTGTTGATGTAAGCAGCAATACCCAGCTAGGAACTCTTAATCTCATGGGTAACTCTAGGGTATGTTCAAATATAACAGCAGCACAAAACAAAATACAAAAGCATCAACATTGCCTAAATATCTTATCTGAAGGCTGGGCAAACTGTGTTACTTTACTTTGTATGTTTTACTCTTCTCCATCTGTTTGTTAATACTTTATCCCCTTATTGGCACTGCTACTATTTTTAACATCATTGACGGGCAGAAAAGGTATACACAGGTGGAAAGTGACCCAAATTCATGGTGCTCACCTCTGGACCCCGTATCAGAGGCAGTGTCCATGTGCTCTGTCCATGTGTCCAACCGTTCACCAAGCTGCTCCAGAGGAAGCAAGCCTACATGTCCATGGAGTTACGGATTAGGGTTGGAAATAGGCCATATATTCGGTATAATTTTCAAGATCTGTCGGAAACTTTTCCTTGGGTTGGGACCCTGACAACTTCTGTGCCTGATGGATAGGGTTGAACTTGGAAAGACGCTGTGGAGGCACCAGATGGGGTTTCTCCCCGATGTCCAGCTGCCCGTTTGCACGTCGAGCAGCTGTGAGACCACCTTCCCCCAGCCAGATTTACCCATACCAGACCACGAGACCAGCAGTTTTCAGGAGGCACCAGGGAGCACGTTGCCTGATGGCACAACCTCTTCCCCATGGGGAAACCGTCCTAAAAATCACTGTGCGTGTCTGTGGGGTGAAAAATCCACCGGGGGACGGGAAGGGGAAGTGCTCTGGCTGTTCATCAGCAGTGACCTGCCTGAGCCTGAGCCCGTTTGGCAATTACTAGGGCCAGTCTGGGGACAAGCCTTGGGGCTGCCTGGGCTAGTGAGGAACCCTCTCAGCTCGCCGGGGGCGCGCTCCCGGAGCCCCCCCCCGCCCCCTCCCCATCCCCAGCCGCGCGGGGGCGCGCAGCGGGGGCGCGCAGGGAGGCAGGCGCCGGGGCAGAGGGGGCTCGGAGCGCGACGAGCAGCCTTATCGCCGCCGGTATCTTTACAACCGCTCAGATGAGTTTTTAATTGTGGCTTAATGCGTTTAATTATGACAACTCTCGCCCATTTTCAAGTATGATGTATTAATATTACAGATCATTAACGCGGCTAAATTGCTGTAATGACACAGAGTCCTCGGTGTCCCAGTTAGACGGAGAAAAGACCCGCTCGTCTCATTTGGCGCTTTTGTTACTCGCCTTATAGGAAATTCATGCACGATCCTCGAGTCTTTAAAGCATGTAGGAGAGGCTGCCGCTGCTGCAGCCTCCTTATTAAATTATTGATAGAGAAAATCCCCCATGTAAAACTTCCCGAGCCTGAGACGGCACAGGAGCTAATATTGTCTTTCTAATATCCACTTCATCAATATAAAAGTTAGAAAGCCTCGGCTCTCGAGCGGGTCTCCCCATCCCCTCGTTCATAATTAGAGCAGCCCGCATTTAACATCTGCAAAATAGTCATGCTTATAAGGAATGAGAAATGCGAGATGTTCCATTCTGTTCGCAATGGTTAGACCGTTTTAATCTCTTAACTTCAATATATGTCCTCTAGCAGGCTATACTTCTTGGATTTCATTTTTAGATCCTTAAGGCTGCATATATCTGTCAAACAGCCATAAGTAATTTAAAGTGATAATGCCAATAACACAAAAAAAAAAAAAAAAAAAAAAAAAAAAAAAAAAAAAGAAAAAACATTGAAATATATCCTCGCTTGATTAAATTACCACCTCTAGCTACTTTACCTCCTTATGTCCGACCAGATTTCCCTTTTTACTTACCAAGTACCGGATCTGGAAGATGTGGAAGATGTAATTTCATGGTTAAAAGAAACACACTCACACACACACTTCCCCAGAGCCTCCCCCCCCCCCCCCCCCCGTTTTCAAACGTGTGCCCGGAGCAGGGGGCTTGCCGGCGGCTCGTCCTCGCACCCAGCCCGGGGGTGGGCCGGGGTCCCCCCGGGGGACAGGGGCCGGGGTTTGTCGCCCCTCGGGACGGGACGGAGCGCCGCAACACCTCCGACGGGGCCGGCGGTGGCTGGGAGCCGCTGCGCCAGGAGGACAGCACGGTAAAGGGGGGTGGTGGAGAGGTGTTGGGGGGGGGGGGGGGGGG
>CM021765.1:152177114-152236585 GCA_011076525.1 Nettapus auritus
GGTGGGAGAGAAAGGTAAAAGTGAACAGAGGAGAGAAAAGGAGAGGGAAGAAAAAAAATGTAAATGAGTGAGACAAAAAAGCAAAGAGAAAAAGAAAAGAGAACAAGAGGGGGAAAGAAGTAATATTTTCCTTGATAAAAATGCACAAAAGGGAAGATGAACTTTGTTCTTTTTCTCTTTCTACTCTCCTCTCTCTTTCTGCTTTTCGCCTCGCAGCACGCCAGCCTAAGCTGAGAGCTGTAATGTCATTAAATTGCAAATGCTTTTTCATTTCCGACACACACTGTTTACTTATCTGGCAAAAACATATGTTGGAAGGAATCCGTTAAATTCTGCCCATTGCCTTGGGTAAAAGTGCAATGGAAACGGACCCACTGAGCTTCTTCTTTCTTCTTCTTTTAGCACTTCCCTTATCTACAAGACTGCTTCGCAGAAAACTGGCTAGTTCAATGAAAAATGAAGATACAGCAGGAGATTAGAGAAGAACACTGAGCAAAAAATTCCTGGAGAGAGGGTCACTCCATTGCAAATGATTTCACTCCTCTAGATCTGCATAAATTACTATTTTTAAGGCATCTCCAAAGTCTGTATATTTTTCTCACTCTGTCAAACATTTAATTTCACGCCCCGTGTTCTGAATATGCTAAAATGCATATCTCTGATGCACCTTTAAGCCAGAAAAACGAATGCAAAATTGAAGATAAAATGATGTGATTTGCACTACAAGCCTATTACTTGAGGTATTTACATATAGTTTACCTCTGCAGTTCTGAGAATGATTTATTAAAAAAAAATCTGGATTAAGCTCATATAAATATGTATAAATCTTTGTTTAGAAAATAGATTTTGCAGCTGTTGTGTCAAAAAAAAAAAAAAAGTTCTTTAAGATTCTGTGAAGAATTTTCCTTTTAGCGCGCTTGAAAAAAAAGAGGGGGAAAGGACAGCATTTGACATCCTCCTTTGGCAGGAAAACACACACGCACACACGTTCGGGATTTTTTTTTTTTTTTTTCTAAACACCACTTTTTTTTCTCTTTTTTTTTTTTTTTTTCCTTTTTATTAATTATTATTATTATTTTCCGTAAAGTTCCCCGGCCCCCTGCCTCTCCCTTCCCTCATTCGCTGGGCAGGAGCCGTGCCCTGCCGGGCGCAGATCGCAGCGGGGCTCAGGTGTAGTAAAACAATTGCGGGCTGAGGATGGAAAAAAAAAAAAAAAAAAAAAAAAAAAAAAACCAACAAAAAAAAGCCACAGCTCATCCCAAAGCGATGCTCGCCCAGGTGCCGGTGCCCGCAGCACGGGCGGAGCGGCCGCCCCCGGCCCTTCCTTTCCCGCAGCCCCCGGAGCCCCTCGGCAGCGAGCAAGGCACGGGAAGATGCCCAAATGTCCCCCCGAGCTGTATTAAGGTGAGTGGTGCCGGGCGCAGGTTTGCAGCCGCTTGAGCAGCCACAGCCGGGGTTTGCTTTGGCCGGACACAGAGGGGGGTCGGGGTGTCCAAGCCGGGCGCGGCCACCCCCGGCGGCAGCAGTCGGTCCGTGCCCTGCTGCTCCTTCCTCTGCCCTCCCCTTCCTGGCTAACGGGGAGCATCGCTGCGAGGAGGGGTAGACAGGCAAGGAGCCTGCGGGGGGCTCAGAGGGGTCCCCTCCTCTTCTTCCTCCTCCTCTTCCTCCTCTTCCATCCCCCAGCGGAGGCCAGGCATGCAGCCAGGGGACGCAGCATACGGGACCCCCTGGCTTAATTAAGGGCAGGGGAAGCAGAAGGGGTCACCAGCCCAAATCCCCATGTGCAGGCCTTCTGGAGCCCCCGTAGGGTTACGGCTATGCTCCATTAGGTTAACCCAAGCAAACCTCTGAAATGCTTCTTCAGGCACTGCTCAAGTTCCTGTTCTGCAATGCATGGCCCAGGTGACAGAGGCTGTTTTGGGGTGAGGTGTGTAAGTGGGAAGCTTTTTTTGGGATAACCACATACCCGAGTGGGACTTTTTCGATAGCTTCTAGACCGATTTAAGACTCAGTGGCGAAATCTGGACTTTGAGTGATGCATGAATTGCAAGTCCCATAGGGATACGGTGCAGGCAGGATCCCCAGTCCTATCATCCTACTCTGACCCCCAGAACACAAGAGCTTTCCAGCAACCCCCACCAAAAAGACGCCATCAATTGATGTGAACCTCACTGATGACAGCAAGAGCCACCTATACGTGCTCCTGCCCCCTTTGGTCTCTGGCAACAGACCTCAGAGATACGGGATTGAAACTCATGGACTGTGCATGACACACTCACGGGTAGCTAAAAAGCTGGTAGCTAAAAGCCAGGAGCTTTTAGCTCATCTCCTGCTGCTGGATAATAGCCTGGTGCCTTGTCCATCTGTGAGTCCCAGAGTGCCTGGACCACTGGCAGCACCAACACAGACCGGAGCTGGCTCCCTTGCTCCCATGCAGGTGGGAAGGTGGGGAAAATAAATGTATGCAGATCTTGAGGGGAAGCAGCAGTGGTCCTTGTGCACCGATGGCTTCGGTGACAAAGTCCCACGTGACAGAGGAGAATCCTGAAGGCCATTGCTTTGTGTTCGGACAGGAGAAAAGTGAAGATATGAAGGAAAAGTACAGACAGTCTTGAGATGAGCTTTATTTTGGACAGAAAAGGTACATCTCATACTTCCCAGCAATAGCTCTGCCAACCATCATGTTTGCAGTAGCTGAAAATGGTACCTGTAAGAGGCGGCAGGATGAAACCTAAGGGAAACAGCAGCCTCATGTGCCACACTGGCTCTTAACAGTGTTCAAGGGGGGACGAGGCAGGACCTCCCTGCCGTGCAAGCAGAGCATTTGCCACCACACTGCAGGCCATGTGCTACCGAGGCAGCAACCCCTCTTCAGCCAGGGCCAGCTCACTGCAACCCCATGGTCTCTGCAGCGAAGCAAGTTGCCATTCCTCTCCACTTTTTCCAAAGGCATTTATTAATTTCTAACAACGACCTGGAATATTCTGCTCTTTAGGTGTCAGGACTCCGGGCCTGCACCATCACCGCTACACCAAAATAAGTGTTTAGAGAGGCTTAATCCCCGTTCAAACCAACCGGCAAAGCTGCAGTTTGTCAGGGCAGGGATGGACCGAGGTAAGGTTTCTGACATGCGAAGCTGCTGTGACTTCGTTGTAATTAACCACCAAGCAAGCTGGCTCTGCGCTCAAGGCACAGGCGCACGCTGCAGCACTGCACGCAGAAGGGACAGCTGCACACACGCCTAAGGAAAATCTCTCAAGGACCAAAATTGCGCTGTGGGCAGGAAGTGACCAGATAATGGCACTGAGTGCACATCTCCAGACCTGAAAGCAACAAATACAGCCCCAGACACCCCAAGGGGACAAGGTGGTGAGCAAGGAGTGGATGCTCTCTCTCCCTCTGTCACTTCACTAATGAAAACAAAGTGACAGGAATACCAGCAGACCCTGCTGCTTCTCAGTTTAAGCTATAGCACTGCTCCATCCCTCACCACTTCAAGGAGCAATGCAAACAGACTCCAGGGAGTTTGTCACCACTTGCTTGTCTTGTAGGGGTCAGCAGAGGCTACAAATGGAGGGGCTGGAGACACAAGTGCATGGGAATCGAGCAACGAGGAAGGCACAGAGATCAGATACCCACAGTTCCAGATGAGGAAATAATCTTAAAAGTGTTTGTAGGTACTGCTCACCTTTGCATCTTGCACAATATAGGTGTTCCCTCCCCCATTGCCTTTCTATGAAGAAGGAGCAATGCAGCCCCACCATTGTGAACTCGCTGGGTTCTCAGAACCAAGCCCAGCGCTCTGCACGACTTTGACGCAGCATTATCCAAATGTGTGGATTAAATCACTGACCCCCCTGGAGCTGATGTAGCTCGTGTAGTCTGTCACAGGACTATGCATCTGAGCTGTGGGTAGCGTTGCCATATGCAGTGTAAGGAACCTTCCATATGGTTTCTGAAAAGTGGTTACAGCACACGTGCACCAGGCACTTTTCAAAGTAAAACAGATCTGTTCATTTTTATTTTCAAAATACCAAAGCAGTAAAATCATGTAATTGAGTAATCACTTGCCAAATTTCCTTTTTTAATCTAATCTATTTTGAGTTACATCAGAGCCAAAATGCAAATTAAACTGGTAACGTTCCAAGATTTTTTTTTTTCCCTTTTAGAAAACACAATTTAAGGTACTCATAAGTAAGGAAATTTTAAAAACCATTTGTTTTGTATGCTGTAAACTCTGGAAAACAAGTTCCAGCCTGAAGTAAATTTTCATAGGTAATAGGTTAAATAGAAGGCTTATGTAAATTTTGATCTCATCCTAACAGCTCCATTTTACAAAATTTGATTTGAAAATAATTCCATTGTTTTAAGGGAGCCTCACATGGTTAGAAATGAGGCAAAAGCACCCACTCTAACAGCACAGATGTACTTTCTTTCAGCTCTGACCGCTGTATCGAAGAAGATTCTTGAGATTGCTCATTTGCAGCCTCCCTTGGTCAATTTTCTTGCTGTTGCAGCATTAAAAGCCAAACCAACTAACCAGCCTGGGCACATGCCTCAGTATTTCACTGCAAGGTAAGAAAGATCCTCTCCATCCTATCAGAGCTGCATGGAGAGCTGTGTCTCAGCACACGGACGGATAGGAGTAGCCTTCAAGTACCTGGTGCTGCAAACCACAGTTCTTTGGGTTGCAGTTGCTCAGATGAAGTCTCTCCCTACACTCAGGCAGACCTTGAGGAAAGCTGTATGATCTTCTTGGTTGCCTTCCACCCCAATGCTGCCACCTGTTGAAAAAACTGGCAGCCACTCAAGTCATGGCTGTTTTCATGTTGCTTGCCTCCTCTTCCCTCAAACCTGCTTCATACCAGGGTCTGCTTGTGACACCTCCTGGCCCCTTTCATAGGACTGCAGAGACCAAGCTCATCTGAAAGTACTGCAAAGCAGCAGAACTGTTCTCCCATTACTGAAAAAAGCCCAAAAATAAAAAAACAACCCATCCCCAAAACAACCCAACACTACTCTTGAAGAAGAGGCTTTAAGGGAAAGGAGAGGTCAGTTCTTAGCATGGAGAACCTAGCAGAAAACATACATGAGATAGAGATAGGAGTCACTAGGCTATGGTTTGCGACCTTGCAGCTGCCCTTCCAAAGGGGATCGTGCCCCTCTTCAACCTGGCCACTCTACCCCATCCCCTGCAGTGCCACTGATGCTCAGCAAATCCCCGTGAGCTGGTTCAATGAGCTAAAACCATGGAGAACTAATCTGATTTTTCTTCCTCTGCTGCTGCTACAGGCTGAGTTTTCTATCGGTTTAACTCCTTGACTCCATCTCGCTTAAGCTGCGAGGTGACAGCCAGTGTGCCACTGCAAGGGAAGCAACAGCAGCATGCAGCCTGGGGACAGGGACACTCTTTTTGGCAGCAAACAGCCCAAATTAGCTGCAGTGTCAAACCACACCCTCAGGTCTCTGATGGCTAGGGAGACCAAAGGCACGGTGGAGAGGGCAAAGGAGAGACAGGAAAAGCGTGAAATCAAAACAGACCAAGGATAAAGAGAATACGCATACTAGATGCAAAGCAGGGGCTGGACTGTGAGTGTTGATCGTGGGAACAGATGGAGAGATAGAGAAAGAAATGACACCCATTACGCTCAAAATCGTATGTGCGAGAGAGGGGGGAAAGGGGAGGAACAGAGAGTGTGCAGTGGGAGAGGTGGGATTCTGACAGACAGCAAAAGGACCTGTAGAAAAGAATGGTTTAAGAAAAAGTAGAATCAAAACTTACAGTTCACTAGAAAATCACAGCCTAGTGGCGTTTCAGTGTGGTTAAAGAATGATCCTTCGAAAAACAGCTTTATATTTTCTTTTAATGTTTGACATTTGCAAGGATCACCTGTCCCTTGTAGATTGCATATTCACACAAAAAGAGTTACAAGGTACAACATAATAATCAGCTGTAGCCAGCCCAACCAACATTTATAGCAATCTGTAAAAAGTGTCGAGTAGAGGCATGGCATCACATAGAATAAACCTGAACCAAATCGAATCAAACAGTCTTCCAGTTCTGTAGAGGACGGAGATGCAAACAAAAAGATTTTGATACCTCTGTGGCTCTCCATTAGCACTGGAACCAGAAAGGAATATTAACATAAAAATGTTTGTCTTGTGTGGGAGGTCTTAGTACAGTAGTATGTATTAGAAACTTGATAGTTTTCCAATCAAGCCTTTCCACTTCCATTTACATATATTTAATTGTAAATATTCATTTTTCCTACCTGAAGCACTTCAAATAAAAGTACAATCAACATACCCTACACGGAATGGGAGCGAATAGCTTAGGGGATGAGCTCGAGCATTGTTCCAACCTCTACATCACTGGTTCCAATCCAGCCCGGGTCAGGAGCCATGCAAGATTACCACTCCTCGCAGCGTGTGGGGGGTCTCATAGGCTGAATTGCTGATCTCACTCTCATTCCTCCTGAACAACGATCCTCCCCCCAACCAATAAATCAGAATTGACACTAACTGGCATCTGTGCCAGTAGAAAAGGCGATGACTGGCAAGGAAACGTCCTCTCATGCATTGAAGTGAATTTCTTCAGAGCACAACTTTGGTTTGCAATCTTGTCAATGTATACTTATCTTTTCCAAGCACTGAAACTCACAGACAATGGAATTAGTATACCCTCTATCTGCAATTTTATTTAAAACAGAACCACACGATGCACAAAAACTAACAAGTACGAAGCTGCCATTCAACCCCAGCTAAACAGTTGTGTTCAGCACGGTCAGCAGCTGGTAGTGCTGCCTTTACACGTAATGTGTTTCTCTCTCTTCGCAGCGGGCGAGGTGGCAGGGAGTCTGCAAGCTGGCTACAGCCCTCCCGCTGAGAGCTCCCTGGGTCCGTGGCCGCTTTCAGCTGGCACAAAACCATGCCATTTACACGCTGGGGTTATGGGCATGCTAAAGGAGTGCTTTTGTCCACTGCTGTCATCTGGTGTGTAGCTGAGGTGGGTGCATCATGAGTTGCTCAGATCAGCCAGAGCTGCAGTTCGGTGACACAAAACTTGCTTTTTTGAGTGTGAGTGTGTGATGGAAAGCACGTTTTAGAAAAAAGAGAAAGTTTTTCAGGCAGGATGCACTGACTGAAGACAACTAAAAGAAGCCTGGAAGCTGTTCTCTAAGATGAGGTTATGAAACCAAAATGGTTAAATTGTCAATATGTGAATAAGCATGAAAAAAACACACGGTTTTATCAATTGGTCTCATTAAAAATATAAGTTAGGAAGCAGGGAGAATTTCACACATTCAAACAATTCTTCAGGTAGTAAAGTTCAAGCCAGAGTATAGGGTAAGCAAGAAGTTTTGCAAATAGGTCATATTTGAAGACTCCAGCCACCCCACCCCCATGGATATCACATACCGAATTAACTGACATCTTGAATATTACCACAGTCATAACTGACCTACTGCTACAGCATGCATTAGTGATTTAATAACATAGCATCGGTGGATGTTGGTTATGAAAGAACGCTAACAGACCTGAGCAGAAATGCATGTCCGCGGTACAGCTTACCATGAGAAAGTGATACTTAATTGCTACAGTTACATTAATAGTAAAATCCAAATTTTATTTTCAAATCATTGGATTCAATGCCAGACTAAGAGGATAATGTTACCTGTTGACTTACGGGGCAATCTGGAAAAGATTAAGAGACAACATCTGATGCTTTTTATTTATACCCAGATGAACTATGAATTCTGAATTCATTTCATGAATTGTTGCAGGGTATACTTAAAAGGTGAAATTAAGATATCATTTACCTTAACACTGACAAGACTGAAGTCAGAGGGACTACAGGAAGTAAGAAAGTACTTCTGGAGAATAAAATAAATAGAGTGCCTATTCTGAAAGTCACATGCAATTTTTCTGCATAGATTAAAACTTTTATCATGACAGATCATAAACTATAAAGTAGCTCTTGTGTCTATCAGAAAATTCTATTTTATGTGTGAATTTCATGTCTTATACATGAGGACAGATAGAACTCTTCTAGTGCATTATTGGAGACTTATCAAAAACAGGATGCTTTTTTCTTGAGAAGATGAAAAGTACAGAGATAAGCAGGGAAATAAAGACTGAAGTTTTAACCAATAATATTTTTGTGTGGTTATCAGAGGAATGTAATAATTAATCTTTTAATCACTCTGAAGATTGTGTGAAATCATAATATCTCATCTTTTCCAGCCTCAACCTGCCATTCTTGATCTGAATTACAAACAATAAGAAAGGAGATGATTTAATGAGCAACTTTGTCATGTTGCCATTTTGCCTTAGTCAAAGGCAAATGTCTACTTTCACCTCTAAACTGAGATGGAATAGACTTATCTTTCAACCATGCTCACAACTGAGGCAAACATGAATGGAGAAGTTTGGGCTATTTTAAAGCTAGAACCCTGGTGTCTTCACATTTTCAAAGAGGCATAATTAAATACATACTATTAAGAAGAAACAAACATTTGTTTACTAGAAAATAAAATCGGTGTTGTGAAGAAACACACATGTATGGCAAGACATCTAAAATATGAAAAATAATAAAGTAAATCCCAAAAGAACAATTGCAGTCACAATGGTAATAGGTATGTTCTTATTACGAAGGAAAAAATGTCAGCACGATTTCATCATACTCAATAAATAGGCACTTCAATAAAGTATATATTTACACTGGCTTTCTGAATGCTAGGGCATCACAAAGTAGTATGGCTTTATTACAATGGATGGAAGATGGCAACTACTTAGAACCCAGTGCCAACATGGATTATAACAAATCCAGTGAGTATTTTGTTTTTCAATTATTCATAGAAAATTTAATCCTGATTAAGTATCCTTGGGCAGGAATTCATGGGTAGTTGATGACTGAAACCAACATTTATTTGAAATGCTTCTGTTAATTTAATCTGTGTATATGGCTTAATTATGATTGAATCCTCAATGTAAGAGAAATGAATTATATCAGGATTAAAATTCTAGTACCACATCACCCATTCCATTTTCTTTGCCTTTTTTTTGCGAGCCTGCTGTTTTAATTACCTTTATGTTGCTATATCTTCTAAGCCTCAAATATTGTTTAGAACTTTACAGGGTGAAATTTTTAGTTACATTTATTTCAAAAAAAAAGGAAAATATAAACTCTATTTCTGTTCCCATTAAAATTCTAACCAATATGGACAGTAATTGCAAAAAATGCTTTTCATTTACACCAATACAAAAGAAAAATTTCCCACGGTTAGTTGTAAACATTTATATAAGTTTTTAGTGGACTCTCCCTCTTTTGTTTCCCCTTCTTTTATCCTTATACATAAAATGTATTTTTTTCTAAAGCACAAAAATAAAAGAACTTGTATTCGTCGTTATGCATCACACCAATTTCACAACTGGCCTATTTCAGACTTGTTTGAGCTTGTCGACATTTTAAGAACTGCATTTTATAAGACCTTCAAACTTAGTATTGATATAAAGTAGGGATACTTTTTGTGGCTGTGAATGGGAGAGAAAAGAACACATTGTATTTTTCTGCAATATGGCTCAGCACCACATGCTACCTACGAACCATCTTCAGGAAATTATTCAAATTATGGATTTTTCCCACTCAACAATACTTGTAACAAATTAATCTAAGGACAGTGTCAGACCAAAGGTCTGTGAAGTGCTCTGATATCACCAACCAGTTTTCCAGTGAAACCGATGTATCACATACCTGTGACAAAAATACCTGTATATTTGGGTCATTATTGCACATTTATTACATAACGTATTCTTCCTAAACATCTTAGAAGTGATGTCGATTTTTATGTCCAGAGGATACTGTTAGTGGCAATGTCACTGATGATAGTGAAGATACTTCCCAATATAGACTATGAGAGAGAAAAAGTCTGTAGAGGATAACCATGGAGATGCACTGACAGAGGATAACACCTATGGTAATAATCTAAAGACAAAAAACAGAAGGGAAAAAGTAAGTGAAAACCAAACCCAAATACATTTCTACCAGCACACTATATAAGTGCTTGAAGTTTAACTTTTAACGCTGCTGCAGTTACAAAAGATTTGAATGTGAACCTCAGGTCCAGGATTCATGCTCTCACACCTGGATGTTTTTGAATCAGTAGATAGCCCTGGGCAAGTCACATAACCCCTCCTGGCAGTCTCTGTTCTGGGGAATTTCAGGCTTGCAATTCACCACCCATGCAGTTCCACAAGCAGAGGTGTTGTTTAGATATTGTATTCTTACAACAAACAGAGAGGAATAAAAAAGAAAGCCTGAAAACACTTTGCACTAGCACAGTCATGGAGCTGTGATGGTAGTCATTTATCAGTCTCACTTAAACCTCTTTTCAGAGCAAGCCTCTTGATGTGTAAAAGATGTACAAGGCTGTTTTATTCAACCCATAAAGGTAACTATTGTTTCTGACCAAGCCGAAGTCTAAACTGAGGTACAGAAAGTCTTTTCAAATACATGCTTTTCTTCCACAAATATGGTATTCATTGATCATGCATTCCTCTATTATAATTAAGTGCATTTAAATAAGAAAAAACACAGCTAAAATATAATGTAGGAACTGGAGCTGCACACAATGGTTAAACTTTCTCAAAATGCAAGAGCAGAACAACTGTAACCTCCATTCGGTATACTCAAACTCTTGAAATATTGCAAAATTTCCTGTCCTGATCCCAATTCTAAAGGTTGCCCATCCTACCCCAATGATATTTTCATCAAGAAACTACTAACAAAAAGACTTTTTGTTAATCTAAAGGAGTTTTTTTTTCGTCCCAAGATTAATTCTTTACCAAAAAAAAAAAAAAAGAATCAAACACGGTATTTCAGGAATTGTATTTTTAGTAGAATGCTTTTCCTCCCTCATATATTCCCCACACAAATAAAAGCTTATTTTTTTTTTTTCTGAAAATATTTGCATACAAATGCACAGATGGTTATAACCATAAAGAAAAGCAGCAAACTCTACCCTGGAATGAAGTAGTCAATCACCCGAGAATAGACGTGCACTTTATCTGAACATGGCAGGCTGCACACACTAGTTCTCTAGTTCCCAATATGTTTAAGCAACCGAGAAACCCAATGAGTCCACTTTTGTTTTTAACTGTTTAGAGCTTACAAACCAAACTACACATTTGGATAGATCTCTTAATCTGAAGAATACAGTTCAGCTACAGGTTCCCTGACCTATTTAGCCACATAAAGCTTTTAAATGTTGAAGACTAAAAAGCAAACAAAAAAAATCCACTGATTTATCTTTCTACTAGCTTTGTTAAAAGAATCCCCAAGGTGTTTTTAATTAAAAAGCAAACAAGCAAACAATAAAAAAAAACACCCCCTCCACATTTTCCTTTGACTAACCATCTCGCCACCCCCCTTAGTCTAGAAACGATTACCCTTAGATGATTCAAACCCAGTATGCCTTTGTAAAATATGACTCACATTAGCATCAATAAGAGCTGTGTGACTAAGACTTTTCAAGTTGCTTTGGGGTCATAAGATTAACAGCCTAAGAGCATGAGTTTGCTAACAAACACTGAACATGAAGAACAACTACTATTCAAATTCCATCTCTTTTATCTTGCCTGTACATACCTTTTCTCTTTGATATTCTCTGAATATTACAGAAACGGTTGCAAGACATGGGTGGCACAAAAACCAGAGAATGCAGGCCTGAAAGAGAAGAAGAATCTAAGTTATAAAATAACTATACGCCAACTAAGAAGAAAGAGATGACAGTTAGAGGAACTGCATTTACATTTCTGTCTTTTTTATGAATCCATTGTTTAATTTTCAATCAACAAAGTGAAAACCACACAATGAAAGGTGGGATTTCTGTTTAAAAAAGCTCTATACTCCTTGTCAAATTAAAATGACTACTCAGAGTATGATGACAGAGTGCGATTTAATCAAATCAGACACTTAAATATTAACTTTCATACGGAGGAAAACAGTTTAGTGCTTCAGTCGACTGCGTGCCACAATTACATTTACAGCAAAAGGAATCGGCTTCCATCATGCAACCCATACTTTGGCAAAGGTGATATAGAATTCCCTTTTCAGTGTGCTTCTCTCCACTGTGATGATCTGGTAAAGACCAGCAGCCAGCGACAAAGCTAGGCAAACTCTGAGGCCAATAAGCAGTCCACTTGCTAAGCCATGGTGTGAATGGTAGCTGTGGTGATTAGTGTCTTCAAACTGTTCCCAAATTAATAAAAGGCTCTGGAAAACAACAACAACAGCAATGTACATTTAGAAAAAACAAGGTTACATTAAATGCCAATTAACCTTCCCATGAAAGATCAGATTATGAGCACAACTGGTCATGCTCTGCTCGTTGGAGACTGCCATGTTACAGAAAATAACTCACAACCTAGGCTGAGTTGCTGCTTTACTCCAAATGTGACTGGCAAGAACAGGGTTTCATTTCTTGCGTTCCGTAACTTTTACAAAGTTTGACAAGTTAAAGTTTCCTCTCATTTGGGTAGAAGGAATGCAGCATTTTAGCATAAGTTCCAAAATAATCATGTAGTTAAACAGGCAGCCTACTCAGCAGGAAGCCCACTGAAACGATTCCACAGAGCTACAGGGAGGTGTCTCCTTCCACTTGGGATCCACAACCTGTAAAGCTTGTTTCAAAGGCAGGCGACTACGCCTTTTCTTTCAAAATCCTAACAGGATTCACTTTTCCTTTTAAAGATGGGGAAGTAAGAGGGTGGTGCTGCTGCCCCTTTTATACAATAGCCTAAGGGCTAAAGCATTCACCCAGGTTGAACTTAGATCTCCCACAATTCCCGTCTTTGCCTAAAGGATATCCAGCTCACATCTCCCACCTCCTTGGAGAGAGCCCTAGCTGCCAGGCTATAGGCTGTTCTTGGGTGGGCCACTCTCCACCTCTTCTATTGAAGCCGTGCCATCGTGGAGAGAAGAATTCAGAATCAGCTAGGTCAGAAACTGTGAGTGAGCTTGACTCTGCAAGCAACTGGCTTGGAAACCTCCTAGGGACTACGAAAGGCAGCGTCACAGGTTCCAAATGCTGTTGCAACACCTGGACAAGCACTCCAGCCAACAGATAATACACAGGAGATCATAATCCTCCTCAATTCCCAGAAAAATCGCATCATCTCCAATTGCTGTAGAATTCAGTGCTGCAGGAGGACTGTGAGAAAGAATATTGACAAATTCTCTAAAGAAAAACAGACTAAGAAATGCCTACTTTCCGAGTCTCAGCTGAATAGAAAGCAGGCACCTACTTGCAGAGTTGCATGAAAGTTGGGTTTTGCCGAGTAAAACCTTTTCAAGAGTTTGGGAATGTTAACATCACAAATTACAATACTCATAAAGTTTAGACTCCCAGAAGCATGTAGCAGATGAGTGGCATTTTAAGAACTGAATATACACTGGAATCCAGTCCACCTACTGCAGACATCTAACTTGCACTTAGGTTTCAGGTGTCTAATACAGCAGGCTTTCTGAAGAAAGGTAGTCAAATTTGATTTATATGAGCAAGGTAGTGCTAAAGGCCTTCAGAAGGAGACATTGTATGCCTCAATTTAGAAATCTAGTCAGATTCCTTTCTGAGCAAATTCAAAGGCTCTCTAATTACATTAATACCATAAAGACAGAAAGGTTACTGATATAAACTTTTTTAAAATGTGTAATCCACCTGTGCATTCCAAAGGTGAGTGTCCTTGAGTCTCATCAGTTGAGACTAGAATTTTCTCACTTGGAATATCCTTTGAGAGTACTCTCTTACTTTTTCCTTCCCTTACTAGAGCCATGACACAGTGAGCATGACTGCTGCCACTTCAGTTACTTCTCAACCACCTGGACAGAAAATGGAAGGATGGGAGAGAGAGAAGTGTGAAGTACATATCCTGAATGTCATGGATTAGTAGTAAACCATCCGGACAATGTTTTTCAAATGGTGCCACCATAACGCTGTTTCTGGGCAACTCCAAGCAAACACCTCACAATTACCAAATTACTTGACTGAGAATCCTCTCAAAGACTAAGACTGTAATAAGACTAAACAAATCCTGAAATGTTGAGATAGAGCACAGTGTTTAGTGAAGTTGTGGCTAAAGCAATAGCTTTGGTATGAAAGTGATGAATTCCCATCACAGAGGCTATTGCAGTTCTGATAGAATGTGCCCAGGCAACAACAAGGTTTCTACCAATTACAAAATCACTGCATTCATCTACAGAGCATTTTTTTTTTTTTTGGTAATTTATGCATGAGAAGAGGCAGTCTTTAAGATTCCTGGACTAGACATACCCTCTCCAAGAATATTTCAAAAAATATGCTTAGAATATAGAATTTTCCTGAGACTAGCATGCAGCTCAGGCTAAAGAGATACAGACTGACAGAGATGAAGGTGTGATACCACTTAAAGAAGAAATGCAGGGCTACCTCAATCTTAAAGAACAGAGCTCATGCGGGTTTGAATTTTTCGTAACCTACCACCAAAAGTAACAGCAAGGAAGGAAGACACTTTCATAAGAAGATGACAAAGAGCTGGAGTAAAGTAATCACGAGAACAAAGTCCAAATCCTAATGGGAAAATACCGTCTGACAGCTTGGTATGCTCTGGACTAGCCCTTTAAAGAATGTAAATTGTGCACACAACACAGAAATCAGTTGAATAAAGACTGTGTAGTGACAGCAATGTAAGACCATGGAAGTCCAGCTTCCTTCAGCTTCACTAGGTTACTACAAGAAGCAGAAGGTAGAATCATCAGAGGCAGAAATGGACCTGTCAGTGCAACACATGAGAAACCTGGAGAAGGTGAACATGTGTCACCACTCTTCCTATGAGCTGGAACTGTTCTCACTCACTGGAGAAAAGCAGTATTCTATAAAACAGAAATCTGTGCCATGGAGTGTTTCTAGGTTACAACAGATTAGGCAATATGTTCTCAGCGAAGGGAGAACTCTCACCGACAAACTTGTACTTGAAGTCACAATCTTGGTGGTTGGCCATGCCTGAGGAATTAAGGTCAATGAGCCCTGACGTCCCTCACTTTATCCACAGAAATGCACACATCTACTCACTTAGCTGCGATATCAGAAGTAAGCTGAAAGAACACCCAGACACCAACAAGCTCAAGTGGAAATTGGATACTTTTTTTTTTTTGTTACCATCGAGCAGAACTACGTTTCAGCTCTCAGAAGAAATCAGGGTGAATATCCTAATTGTTATCCAGCAGAACAACTCATGCTCAGGCTCGGAAGAACTGGATGAGCTGGGTAGGTGCACAGCTGAAGAGCTTGACTCATATTAGCTATGTCCAACATTAAAGTCCAACTGCTTCTTCATTAAATAAAGGAGAATGACCATCTCGTTTACATAATGCACTGTTTGAAATGCCTGACAGCACCTGTATACTGTTCTGACTTATCTTGGTACTCCAGTGGACACCATTGCCCAGTCCTGGTCTCCCTCAAGCTGCTGGGAAAACTTTGCTCTGGTCATCATCTTGATGTTCCAGTTATACAAGTCGGACCTCCACATCTGCACAGTGAAGAACCAGACAGTTGTCTCTTTTGTCAGAAGGAAACAATTACGGTAGAACCCCTTCTCCTCCTTGCTATGCCAACACTGACTGTATGGCAAGATAACGTATCAATCTCCAGCAAGAACAGGTTCACATGGGACTGATCATCACAGAGAGATAAGGGGAAGGGGGAAGCAAAAGGGAAATAAGAAGTGGCAGCAAGGTAAGGCAGATGAACAAGCTGCTTCAACCCGTATCTAGTACTTGGGTATCCGGTGTCATGAACTTCAGCACTGTAAAACATGTTTTAGCTCTGAGGTCAGAGGCAGAGTTCATTCCGAGCACACCTCTGGGGACATAGGTGAGAACCTCTGTGAAGCACAACTTTTAACACATTAAGATTCTATGTGCATTTTGATCACAGCCCTGAAAGCTGAAACTGTTCAGTTCCACGTGATAGGAAAGGCTTGTCATCAGTAAAAAGTTTTGAACAAGGATTGTGCCTCAGCAGCAAAGAGTGGAATCTTTAATGAATATGGAGTGGCCTGGGAATCTTTTGGTCTGAGGATGAACAAACACACACACAAAAAGAACAAGTTAACCCAAGGGGAGATGATAAATGGCAGGCCTGTCCCTCCCTTTGAGATGCTACCTCTTCATAGCCACAACGACCACAAGATTTGCTGGCTAGGTGGCAATGTCGACCCTACACTGATGGCAACCTGTATACACAGCCTAGGAAATTGCTGGTGTTTGTGAAAGAACAAAAGCAAAGAATTAATACCATCAATACAAATAGGGAAAAAAAAAAAGCAAGTAATGCTGAGTAATTTGAACTAACTGCAAAAAAGCATAGCCAGTTTGCCAGTCAGAAATGCATTTAAACTCAGGAATAAAATGGTTTCCCAGGCTGTCTACTTGCTTGACCTCCCTGGTGATGAGGGGAGGTAGTGTAGAATGTTAATAGAACTAACATGGTTCAATCTTTATCTGCTGCTTTAAGGTGATGCAGGTGTTTTTTAGTACCATCCACAACAATCCTGAGAACATCACTGATAGCCCACATAAGTCTGTCCAGTCTCTGAATGGGGAGAAGCTACCTCTCCCTTAAGAATTTTTGGGAAAGAGCAGGTTGGAAAGGAGGTTACTCTAGGTTTTTATCATTAAAAGTACTCATTGATTGCCCTGTTACAGCAGGTCTGATGCCCACATCAATCTAGACCAATGAACAATAGACTAATCCAGAGAATGAAATCTTGAGGCCACCACCTTTGATGTGGCCCAGGATCTGCTCCCCTGAGCTCAATCACATTTGCTATTAAGGAGAAGAAAACTAGCAGAAATTCATATGTACTGAACTGTGTGATAGAAAACACCCTCTCCAGAAAGGCTAAGGATACTCTTGGTGTCAGGGAAACTTTGCTGGAGACCGCAGACAGTGAGATGGACTGCAGAACCACCCTGGCAATGACATATTCTGACATCCATACTCTGTTCCTATAAGGCTCCTCCCAGACATGATGTTCCCAATGGTACTGAGAAGGTAGATGTGGTAGAGATGTACCTTCATGGTGAAAAGTCAGCCAACTTTGTACCAATCCTCCAGTGGTGCTCAAATAGCCAATGTAAATATATCATGGACCAGTACTGGAAGCAAAAGTATATATATGATGCCTGCCCCATTTTTTACCACAACTAAAAAAAGATCAAGCTGATGATACTGAGTGCCCTTTCTATGTATAGTAAAAAGGAAACAACAACAAAAACTTTCCAGTCTCAAGTGACAGCGCACTAACACGCCCATACGCATGTAGCAGCGGAGAGGCATAAATAAAATTAAGTACTTTAGAAGTCTTATTTACTACCAGCATGTAAAATTTCTGGTGCTAGACGGGTGTCAAAGTAAGGTGGAATGAACCTATCTTTAAATTTCAACAGTCCCATTGACCTTAATAGGCTTTGGTTTATATTCTTAATTAGCAAGAATACTGTCAGCTCCCAGCTACTCTTAATGTTTTAGCAGTCCACTTATTTAGTTTGGAAGCAACACTAATTACAGACATCACTCAAATGGCACAAAATCTTTAGTATAATCTCTTCCTCATTACTGTCTCCAGTTTCTCCCTCTTCTTCTCATTCTCAGTGGCTTTCAAATCCTCTTGTCTTTATGCTGTGATTTAAAAACATTTGTTTACAAAAGACACCACCAGGGTTGGATGATCTCCATTACAATTTACTTTTAAGTTACTGGTTTACTTGACTTTCTAATTTATATTAATAGAAAATATTTGAATGAAATTGTGTGTCAACCATTTGTATATTGGCAAGAACAATTCTGCACATGAACCTTTCAAGAATTGCCTTTTATTAATTGAAAAGACCATTACACATTCTGTTTGAGTGGTTCTAAGAAAAGGACAGAGTCTCAACTTTTTTTGGTGACAGGAAGATTGCTGTGAGAATTTCTCTCTCATCCTTCCTCCCATGCTGCTCGTCGTCAACCTCAATGTTGTAGTTCACAAACTCCTACTTGTACTGACTACAGCTATTTATAGGATGGCACTACAAATCAGATTGGTAAAATGATTGTGTTGAAATCTCTCAATTTTATTTTTTTCCCATTCAATCTAGATCATTCCACTGATCTTGTTTACAGTATAATACTATGAACAATTGGCACAACCTGGAGTTTGGAAAACTGTGGGAACTTCTTAAGTGGTTTTACTTCTGAACAAAAACATACTGTGGAGCTACACCTTAAATTGTTAAAGTAAAGAGGAGGTGTTGTTACCTATTAGACATACTGGGTGCACATTATGCTGTGGGTTTTTTTTTCCCCAGTCTTGATACTCCCTCCCTCATAAAATATTGAAATTAGTTGGTTCACAGTTCTGTCATACTTAATAGCAGCTGTATATTTCAGTATAAGAATGAATATAAATACAAACCTGTGTAACAACAACTACTACAGCAATGCCAGTAGATGCTGGAGTGGAATCCCATTGAAGAGGTCTGCTATGAGATTTCTTCATTCTGCCTATTGTCCAACCCATGCACAGACTCAACAATAAATATAGCATTTGTATCTGAGAGACTATGTCACACACTATTGAAAACAGAAGAAAAATATATAGGGTCACAACAAAAATATTTTTTTTTTTTTTTTTTTTTTTTTTAACCACAAAGAGAAACATTCTATATACCTGCAAATAAAGAATGAACATTTATGCCTTGGTATCATGGCCTTTATACATGATCTTCACACACAAACAGTTTGACTAGCTGATGTTGCTTTGCTAGAAAATGTGGATTTTTTGACCATTTTTTAATGACTAAAGCTTTCCTCTCCTTATGCTGCAATTCTGCAATGACATGGGTAGAGTGCCACATCCTTCCAAATCCCACTCCTGTTGTGTCAAAGAAGAGAGTCTAGGCTCAGGAGTCCACCTGCATAAATAGACTTATAAATGCCACATGACTAAAATCATATATATGTTAATCACACTGCAAATATGAAACACAATGAAATGAACTCCTTTCTTCATTCCACAAAACTTTTGTTCAAAAATCAGACAGTGGCATTGTACTTTAAATTAATTGCGTTTTGTCTTAAGGATAGAGTAGCTTGCAATAGAAGGCACAAATATTTAGGACAAATTCCACACTCAGATACTTAAAGGGGAAAACATAATGACTAGCCCTAGCACAAACTTCATTTGGAGCAATAATCTGTCTGTATTTCATTTCATTAAATGCAAACTCCCTTCGCCTCGTTTCACTGTGTCCATTCTTTTGGCTCTGTTTGGGAACAATTAACACATACTCCATGAAGTTACACTCTTAATCAGCGTCTCAAACTTGTGTTTGAAGCTGTATCCGAATACAGAACACTTCAAGCTAGAATATATTAAAATCTTTATTTTTCAACCTTGTTGAAATACTACTGACATTAGAAAGAACTGAAGATTTCTTTTGGAGTGTTGTTAGCTTTAGAGTCAAGTTTCTGACTGAAGCTTACTGAAAGATTTTAAAGTTGGTGCACGGACTTGAGCGTAAACTGGCTCACTGTACTAATGCAGCAGAGATGTATAAGCAGCTTGAGAAATTAGTTCTCACATTATGTAAATTTCAAATTTGTTACAGAAATTAGAGATGGGCACTACACTTTTTTTGTTCACGTGATTAATATTTTAGTTCATTTACATTTGTTCTGTATTTGATATTTCCACTTACATTATCAGATATAAGAAAATATTTCTATATCACAGCAGTAAAACTTCTATTTTTATGAAACAACTGGAATGTGTTGACAAATAAATGTACTTCCACATTTACTAGAAATATTGCAATACAAAATGCTGCTCCTGTACAGAAATTAATATACACACAAGGGATGTGTATCAAATGAAGATCAACTACTGTATTTCCCTGATGGTCAGCAGTACTAGCAAAATATGGATATAAAATAGATTTAAACATATTACTCATGGAATACATTTGGTATTCTCATGCTTTATATAGTTACATACTTCTAACATATTCAGGCAGCTTTGTCATTTAGGAAATGTCAAGAGCTTTTAGTAAATAGAAATTTTAATAAAATGAACTAGCATTGTTTTGTGACAAAATGATCACAAAATCACACAGAATCACTGCTAGCTATGGAGGCATAGAACTCCCTGGAAAAGACTGTTCTGTGAGCTCAAGGCATGCCAAACCAGCATCCCAAATCCAAGCCAGAGAAATGACTGAACAAATCTGGATACTCTAGAGAGCATTCATTCACTCATTTTATTTTCTGTCACTCCTTAAGATAACCTTCCCTGTAAGTTATAGCCAGACATCATCTCTCAGTCACATCTTAGATACAGACATTGCTCTGCTTAAGCGTGGCAACAAAGCAAGTGGACTCCCAGATAAAATGGTGTAAGACAAATTTTCAATACAGGTTTTAGTCTTTGGTACCACATACATCTTGCTTAAAAGCAAGAAGCAGCTTTACAGTTGAGCAAAATTTTGAAAATGACAATTGTATGATATCCAGGATTGGTGTAAGGCCACATGCAACTGAACTGATATCAAATTTGTCTGATTTCACCATATATATATATACACACACACTTATAAAGCACCTATCACCATACTGATAAACATCCTTTGGAACCACTCTGATGGCAGGTGTAGAATAGGAGTTGGCCTGAACATCTTTTTCAGCTGTTCAACAGATATATTATTATTTGACTTTTCATGTTTTGATCTTATCCAAAGTTAAAGCATCACTATTTGAGATGTTTTTGTATGCCAGAATTATTCATGTGATTTATGTGATTATATGATTGACTTAGGTGATAAATTTGACTTGTGTCAGGTATTCATACATGGAAAAGACTAAATAATGGCGGAAAAAGAATAATTGCTCAATGTAGTATCTGGATAGGTTTCCAGAAGAAATTCTGGCCCCATTGAAGTTAATGAAAATTTTATCATTTAACTAGGATTTCTGATCCTATGCAGAAAAAATGGTAGCACTTTCCACTTCCATACTATACTTGCTATCAGCTGTCCTTCAAAGCTGCAATTGACACTGAAGCTTTCCACATTTCCTTTTGCTTTCTTGCTGTTTAGGGAACCACAGATTTAAAAAACAGTGGGAAACTTTTAGCTGAGTCACTCAAATTCAGATACTGATATGAAAATATGAATTTATTCTTATTAACCTTTGTTTTGAGCAAATAATAGTGTGGTTTTCACCACAATACATACACAGAAAATCTAAGATGCAGCTATTTTCTGTGAAGTTCTCGTGTAGTTAACACTGGATTTCTCAGCAGGGAGGGGTTATGACTACCATATTCTCCACTTAATTTCATTTCAGAAGATCAGAAGAGAAGAAGGAAAATGTATTAACACGGTTGCTGGAAAGGCTGCAAAGACTTGCTAACTCAAATGTTTAAAACAAGGAGTGTCAATTACTGTGGTGCCAAGTGCCATCAAGAGGCTGTTAATTCCAACTGCAAGTTTCTAAATGAACTCTATGAAGGGAAATATTTTTCTATGTAGGTTGCTACTCTCCAATGCTATTGCACTATTATAGTACTACTTTCTTGAGGTGCTTCAAAAGCCCAATCAAAAAGGCAATCTATTAGCTTAGAAAGGATCATCCAATGCTTCAAATGTCATTTATATGGAAGAGGGATAAAAAAAAAAAAGAAGCAACAAAGCAACATTAGAACCCAGCAAGAATAAACTAGTGCATTTCAGCATTTTAGGTACGGATGTTATAAGAATTCAGTTCCAGTGAGAGCTCAGAGTATCTATACAGAGTGGAGAAGAGAACTTTGGCAACATTGATTTTTTACGTAAGCATTTTTGCATCACTCTAATTATATCACTTGTGCTGTAAAACACTTTTTCATTATAATGCATGTTAAATTTGCAAATAAAATAACACACTCCTTAAAATGCAATAAAGTTTCCCAAAAAGCTTCAGCACTCTAGATCATGCAAACTCCACAAAACTCTTTAACATATTGAAAGTTTTACTCACGTGATAGGTATGCATTTAAGTATTTGTAGGATAGAATGTTAAGACAATAACATCCTTTTAAAAATCCTAAATAATGTTACAGTTATAGAGCTTTACACACAGTTACTGTAAGCATCCAGATTAAATCTTGTTTTTCAGAAGAGCACCTGACAGTATTTCATGTTAAAAATCCAGTGATACGGTGCAAGATAATAACACAGTCCAACAAAATCATTAATTAGTGCATTATTACAGATTAATGCATAGGAGTACATAGAAACAGCAGACAAGCATACTCACATTCTGCCAGAGTTCCCATAAAAGGTGCTCCTATTCCATCCTTAGAATAACTGACAAAAGAATAGAAGATGATCTTTTTAAGTGAGTCTTAAATTTGTGTTCTCTCTTGTAAGTACATTTAGGCCATGATGTTGATCTAAAAAGTTAGTCCTATCTTTTGTCACAATCAGCACATGAAAGACCATGTATTGATCTTTAAAATAGCACGTCCTTCTAGTCTTAAGTTTGAAAGCAAATATAAGCAGAGATACCTTGAGAAATGGAGGTAGTTGGCAAAAGCTGAACCAGCCTGCAACAATAATGCAATTGACAGCACCTTTAGTACAGTATGCATAGGTCCACGCTTCTTAATTGTTTGCCATAGGGACTGTGCATATATGCAAGCAGTTAAGAAGTATGCTAGAACAAGCAGGAAAAAGAATTCATGTAATCCTGTGGGGAAAAAAAAAAAAAAAAAAAAAAGGCTGTTTTTATAAAGAAAGACTATTACTAGTAGTAAATAACTAAAAGCAAGATATGTTATTTATATAATCACTAGGGAATACTAAGTAATTGTCAAGCAAAAGTGATAGTAAGGAGAAAATACGTAAATACTAGCCTATTTTATCCAAGAGAGTCAGTGACTTCTTCAGACAGCTGACTAGCATTAGACCTGACAAGTACTTTTTATTCAACAATACTTTTTCTGAGTGTAGGAGAGATTCTGCTCAATTACAGATTGGCATACAGTTTCTTGATAAACAGAAAGTAACTGTAGCCCATTTGATCAGACACTTTTATTAAATGACTCATTTTTAGCTATTTTTTGCTTCACTTTTTGAAAGCACAGTCTGAGATGAGGGAAACCCAGGACTGTTCTACCTACTTCACCACTGGGTGTCACTCTTCCTCCACATAAAGCAGCTATTCCAAGAAACAGAGTTGACCAAGATTGAAAACTTTCAGAAAAACAGCACAGGGAAAACGAAGTGGACTTTTTTTTTTGCACCAATCTAAAAAAAAATGTGCAAAGTTTTTGATATTTAGAAAACAGAAGTAGCCTGATTTTCATTCTAGCAGGAACTGGATAAGATGTTTCCCTGAAAACCTGGATCCCGATTTTTCTTTTCTGTTGTCTTGAAACAGAAAAGCTACCAGAGGATCAAAAAGCCAGTGATCCGTGAGCAAAAAAGGTTAAACAGAAGTTTTGCACTGAAAACTTATGTTATCCTTCTCCAGCCTTCTTTGAAACTATATGGTACCCTTGAGCCCCTTTCATCGTATTTTCTCCTTGCTCCTCTTTGAGGAGGGGGAGTGAGAGAGCGGTTGTGGTGGAACTCAGCTGCCCACCCGAGTAAAACCACCACACCATAGAATCAGATTTTGTTTCTGGCAAAACAACCCTGCTAAAAACTTTCAGTCAGCTCCAAGCAGACATGAGAAATAGAGCAATTAAACATATTTATCTAAGTTGAAGAACTTTAGAAGTAGATGAGCTCTGAGTAGCTGCTAGTAATATAATTTCTACAGCTAAACTTTTATGGCTTGGACATACTGTATGTATGTACAGTGAAATGGTAAATAAAGACAATAAGGTAATATAATTAATGACTGACAAAAAACCCTACACGTTTTAGATCAAGTCTCTTATTCTTCCTTTCACTTTTTATCTGTCTGGTACAGATGACACCCACTGAAGTTGGCAAGAATTCTGTAGATATGTTTTTTCTCACCACAATGATTCGGTACACCTCAAAAATTCTTTAGGAAAAAAAAAAGTTACATTTATTAAAACACGTTTTCACTAAAACAGTTAGGATAGAAACCTCCTTGACACAGAAGAGAAACTGTGAATGATTGGCTTGACAACAAAAGGATTTGAGAGAAACCTGCACTGAAATGTAACTAGTAAAAAACAAACAAACAAACAAACAAAATAAACCAACAGAAGTTACTACTTTTTTTTTTTTTTTTTTTTTTTAAATAGTTTCCTGACTTCTAAATCACCTAGAGCTGGGGACAAACTCTTGGGGACAAGAGCATATTTCATTGGAGGGCTTGGTTAGTTACTTCTGGAGTAAGATGTTTTCTTCAGAAATATTAATAAAGTTAAAAAAAAAAGAAATGTAACTGTAAAATGATCATATCTGTAAAATGATCATATCAGTAGGGTATTGGACATTGTCTTCAGAGCCTCTGCTTTTTACATTTTTTTCAGAACCCAGGGTAGATTTAGATTAGACATCAGGAAGACATTTTTCACTATGGTTGTGGCGAGGCACTGGCACAGAGAAGCTGTGGATGCCCCATCCCTGGAAGCGTTCAAGGCCAGGCTGGATGGGGCTTTGGGCAACCTGGTCTGGTGGGAGGTGTCCTGCCCATGGCAGGGGGATTGGAACTAGACCTTTAAGGTTCAACCCAAATGATTCTGGGATTCTGTGACATAAAAAATAAAACATATGTATGTTAATTTCAAGCACCTAACTTCCAAATTCTGTTTACCTGGCCAGCTGCCTTTAGAAATGCTAGATTCCACTATCAGTGGAATGTAAAAAACCATACCTTATAAACTCATAAAAGACTACCTGCTAGGGACTGGAAACCAGGCCTCCTTCACTCTCAAGGCAAAGATCCTAATCAGAAAGTTACACTTTCAAGTTCTTTACTATACCTTCCTTATAGTTCACTTTATTTTTGAGAATTCTTTGTGGCAGGGGTACAACTTTATTAACTAAAGTGAAAGGTGACCTAACTGGAACTATCTGTAATTATGCAGTTTTTAGTCTCTTCAAGGGAAAACAAACAAACAAAAACAAAACAAACAAAACAATCAAACAGCAAACAAAAATCCACCAACAAATGAACGCAGATCCCTTCTCTGCCATCCTAATGTTCTAAGCTGCATACTTTCAGGGGAAAAAGAACAAAAATATTCCCTGGAGATGCATGAGAAAGAGAGTAGAAATCCTCCTCAGTTCTTTGAAAAGTAGACATAGGCAAATTTTTTCAGGATTCATAACAGTGTTTCTGTTTTTCACTCTGAATTAACAAAGGTGTTCATTTGCAACTGTGGAAGACATGGCATGTACATCTCAACCTATTTCCTCTATGGTGGCTCTGAGTACCTGCAACCAACTCATTTCCACGGAATCACAGAATGGCTGAGGCTGGAAAGGACCACTGGAGATCCTCTGGGCTAACCCTCTGCCAAGCAGGGTCACCAGCGGTACACTGCACAAGATCACATCCAGGCAGGTTTTAAATATCTCCAGAGAAGGAGACTTTTAGAAGATTTAGACATGTCCTTGCTCAGAATGAAAGCTTTTCAGAGTTCTGCTTCACAGTGCTCAGAGACTTCATAAAAAGTAGTGCAGAGCTGAGATGTCTCCCTAGGAGGTCTGTACACCACTTAAAGGCCACATGATATCTTAAATTGTGTTGTCTCTCAATTTAGCAAAAGAATGCTACTGGTACTTCTGAGAGTAAGTGAATTAACTTCAAATTCACATCTGGATACAAAATTCACTAAATAAAAACTACAAACCATATTTGCAAAGTGAGAAGCAGATTAGGAAGTTAAAGAGCTTGATCAATATACAAGTCTAGAAAAACAGGCGATTAACAGTGCTACTTCCTTACAGATTGCTCTAAATGTTTCTGTGTGAAGATTTTCCTCCCTTCCTAAAGGAAGCTGCTTTTGTTCCCTCTACATTCGCCTGAGACTAAGAATGACAACAGCATACAAGTTTTAGCACTACAGTTAGGCTAGATCTGGGTACATAGGCTAAATCTGTATATGAAGGCAGACTAAACATATTCTTCCCATTCAGCAGACTAAGTCAGTGCCATGTGGCCTAGGCCTCCCAGAGCAGCGAAGCTATGCACTGCAATGAAGCACATACATTTGAATGACCAAATTGTCATAAAGATTGATATACACATTTCTTCAGCTGCTGTCTTGAGTCACTTCTAGAAGTTTTTTTTCTTTGCAGGTGTCGAGACTTGAATTTGCATTTCTTCAATAAAAAATCTGGACCGCCAATCATCTCATCCAGTCTGCAGCCCGTGAATAATGTACTTGGAAAGACCCAGAGAGTGAACAGAAGTTGTGCTGGCAAAATGTTTACGTGACGCATGAACTCAAATTGCACAGAAACAGATTTTACAAATTTCAGCTAAGGAACTCCACAAATTAAACAAATTCATTAAAATCAGGCATTCAATTTACAATCAAGTGGAAGCTTACAATTTCAATAGGGAAAAAAACAACTATCAGCAAAGATATGAACACAATCTTTCCTTGTTTACTACGTTTGCAATTAGGCAAGTTTTGGCAAGTCACTCTAGATAAAGGGAAGGATTTTTCTGTAATGCCAGGAGATGAATCAAAGTTTACTCTTCCTTGAGAAAGTCAAATTTAAAGTAAGACACTCTGCTATTCATCCCCCAGTGTCATGTTTTTGCAAGCACAGTAGGTACTGTTGGCTGATCAGATCCTTAACTTATTAATCTAATTTTAAGAAAAAAAAATCTTACCAGATTCCCCTGCGCTAAAGTGATCTAATGGATTCCCTTCTGCATCTGGGTTTAGTAAGACCATTTCAAACTGAATATCCTCGGTTTCAGAATAATTCTCTTCGCAGGTAAACTTGTCTACATAAAACACATACCATGTTTCCGGATAAGGAATCTGGGACACAGTCAGATTTTGCTCTGTGTGGTTCACAGTCACTTTGGAAGAAAACAAACAAACAAAATGAGTAGATACTTGCTTAGCTTGTTTTTAGAAAACTCATCTTTGAATAGAGATAAAATTTAAATATACGTAATCATTTACAGATTATAAACTACAAACAGTACAAAACAGTCTTTGTTTTGAAAGCAAACCACAACACCCGAGAGCAGACTTCCATGAGCTGAGGTTTCAAGTAGGTGCAGCCAGGCGTTGGTGAGGATGTGCACTGTATTCCTTTTTTCAGCTTTTGGGTTTGCTGGGGCGGCTCCATTCCACGAGAAGCCACTGACTGTAAATAGTGCACACCATGTTTAGTGTACTTCCATCCTCTTGTACAGTATAACTGGGACTCTAGCTATTCTGTATTTGCCAACAGAGATGTTTCATTATGAAAAATACATTTGTGAAATTTACTCAATTTTCAAAGACATTTAGAGCACAGAACAGGTACAGCCACATGCAAAATCTGCAAAATTGGTTTGCATGCCTTCCAGGCACATATTTTACAGCATCTCTCCCAAACTGACATAGACAATTTCAACTGACACTCAAGTATTACTAGAGACCATTGTCTGAAGGGGAAAAAAAAAAAAAAAAAAAAGCATATTTCAAATCAATTATGTTTAAAACCAACTATGTAGGACTGAAAAGTTTCATCTTATTTCTGATATTACTGCTATTTTTCCTAAAAGCAACTGTTAACCAATACACAATCTCTCCAAAGTAAACATTTGCTGCAAATGAAGTTTGTGTCTCTGTACGTTTGAGTGAAACTACAAGAACAATACACTGATTACCGAATTAATTCATCAGTGTAACAGTGATCATTGCTAATCAGCTTAACCATAAATGACAGCCATTTCTGTAGAAGAAATAGTAATATAATTACTGGACTGTTGATGAATTCATTTTAATAGTTTATAAGATGACAGTGGTTAAGGACAAGGAAAGAGAAAAAGTAAGGATTCTTCAAAACAAGCCGCTTTTATGCAAAGTTTTTTTTTTTCATATGAAAAAGCTGCAAACATATACACAAAACAATCCTTAGCAAACTCATTATCCTTAAACCTTTTTTGACAAAATTTAGAACTACTTTCTAACTTGAAGCCTACCTGTGAAAAACATTAATGTAATTTAAGTAAACTTGTTTCAAGTTCAAGGAGTTATTTTCTGTTCTTTGAAAGCATGAACTGATGATCAACAGTTGGATCTGGCAAGAAACACAACACGTCCCTCTGCAGCAATTGTCATGAAATACTCATTTGGACAACACATGAAGCAGACCAAAAAAAACATACTGAAAAAGGCAATTGCTTTGTGGAACACATGCTTAACATAGGGTACATTTCAGAGCTTTGTATCTTATTAAGCAAACATACAAACTGAAGCAGCTCCCTTCAAAAATGCAATCTTTGTTAAAAGGCAAATTAAGGATTTCATATGCTGCTTAATTAAAAAGAAAGTTAGATGGCAGTTGAAAGGGGTGGCTCTACTCTCCATCTGTACTCTCAGCTGAGATCTGGTATAGCCTTATTTGCATCAAGACTAGAGATCACACAGTACATTTAATTGTTTTTCCATCAAATCTGCAAGCTAACTCACAGGATATGAAGTTAAGCTATAATGAAAATGTAATTGATTTTGCCCAAGATCAGCAAACAGATCCAACTCACCCTGTGGTCATGTGATTCCTAAACACAGTAGAGAACAGCGAATACATTGCTGGGACAGACAGGAGTGAAGGACCAACTGCTGGTCTTTTCAGCAGCACTTCATGATTAGCTCAGCTCAAGTGTAAGGGAACTACATCCTTAGAAGTGACATCTGTATAAGATTTCATAATGGCAATGCTCCAGGACATCAATTAGTTACTCTAGGGATTCTAGCTGCACAGAGGAAATATATTTAAAAGAGAAGCTGCATTCACTTAGGATTATTGAATTTAATTTCATAAAGGAAAAATCATGCTTTAAATAGGCTTTGTAATACTAGGATCAACAAATGGCGCAAAAATTGTTTTTGTATGTTTGTCCTCCAGTTACATAAAAGAAAACTTCAGCATTTCACTTTCTTGTACATTTAGGTAGGTACTCAAATTAAGCATTATCCTGATTAGCACATACTTAACATTAAAAGGTGTCTAACATTTTGTACATCAAAGTTTGAGAGTTTGTGCTACCACACAAATGAAAATAATTTTGTTTTCTTGTCTTTGAAAAAAGTAATTTTCCATGGAATTGAGAACAATAGCCTCCTGACAAATAAGGTGATCCTCCATAAACAAAAGACAAGAGGCTAATCTACACACTCCGTACTGGTATAATTATAAACCCCACTATTTATAACATTTAAATGGGAGATTCAGTGATGAATATCAAATTACAAAATGAAAGAGTGAACGAACATTAAATGATGATATAGACAAGCTGTAAAATAAGGCAGCATTACTCAAATTATTTTGAAGACGACCTTACAGACAGAAATTAAAATAAAACAAAAGTAATGATCATGATATTGTGAAAGGGGAGGAAGAAAAAAAGAACAGAGGAAAAAAGTTTTACTCTTTTACTGTGTATTTGGGCTATGTACTCCCATCTTACAAGCATTCACTCTGAGTTTTAGAAGTAACTACAGCAGGCTTCATTGGTTTGCCTCTATTTTTTTTTCCATTCTACTGCAAGGAAAGTGATAACTCAAACTGCATATCCGACTGTCTCAACAATTTACATATTCTAACTACTTCAGTTTCATCTTAGTACAGTATTCTTTGCACATTAACATAATCTTTTTAAGGAAAAGTTTGAGCTTTATATATATATATAAAAAAAAAAGACTTTTGCTCCAAGTGGAATTATAGGAAGTCTTTGCATTGAATGAGTAAATGAAAACTTCAACCAAATGTGCATCTTTGAGTTGTGTGCAAATGGGTGCAGCAGACTAGAACTTGAAGTTCAACTGTTTGCACTAAAGTCATTGTTTGTCAAGGACTGTTTGTTTTGCACTGATATACTACATCAGAACTTGCAAACAAAGTCTTCAGAAGTGATGCAAACAAAGCAACTACATTCCTTGTATCCATTTTTAATTACAGAAGGTTGAAGTCCTGTTTTTACTTAAATTGATGCAAAATCCAAATTCAATGAAACACAGGGGTTCTAAATGCACACAATTTAATTCATAAGGAGAGGAAAGCAGTAACTCACTTGTCAGTTGAGCTTTAGAGAATTTCTCTGTACAGCTGTGATCTTGGATACTGTTCTGCAGCTTCAGCCATTCCTCTGCTTGAAACAGGTGAAGTCTAGCTTCTTTTGTCACAGCTACTGCTACGTTGTTGATTCTGACACACAGAACAGCATGGTCACCTTGATATTTAAAAAATAAAATCAACTACTCTGCTTTGATGACAGTTACACAAACAAAAAGCTAACACAGCAGAGATTTTTAACAAGTAACACCACTTTAAAAAGCTTAATTTTATTTCTAAAACTTTTACCACTACTTTCCATAAACATCTGTATACTTTCACAAACTATTTTGATTAATCTCAGTATCATAATATTGCATGCACAGTTATCTGTAATGGTACCTACACAAACTTTCAACACAAGCCAGATGTCATTAACTTTCTCTGCTTCAAACAGCCTCCAGCCTCCCCCCCCTTTTTTTAAAAAAAAGATTTCCAGATAATCTTTTTTTTTCCTTCACCCCATCTCTATTTTTATACATTTCCATGACACAATTACAAGCATCATAGAGTAGCTCTCGAGTCTTACACCAGAAGAACTGGAGTGAATGGATCTTCATGTTATTGACTGATTAGAGCTAAGACACTTGATTTTCAGACAAATTGATGCAAACACATTCACAAAGAAAACCAAACTTCAAGAGTGCTCTCTACTCTGTCAGTCTACCTTGAGGCTGCATCGTGACATAGTTAAGTAAGTTAGCCATTTTAGAACTAGTTAATTTGCTGTAACTTATTTTGTCTGACAATTCTATGATCCTCAAAATCATTCTGAGAACTTCTTTCATTATAGAGTGCTATGGACTTCTTTAACGTAACAGTATCCTACGTAAAAATACAGGTCTTAACAGAGAAGAAAAAAAGCAATCAGCACTGCAAGAGTCTATATTTACTTGAATTTAAGTAAGTTTGGTATGTCTTTTAAACTGTCAGAGCAACCTTGTTTCCCGCCTAACCCAGGCAGCAGCTGGATGTGCAGCTGGACTACGCTATCAGCTTCAAATAAGCTCTGCCGGGAAGGTTTGCCTATTAAGAGCAAGATAGCAGTTCTACAATAAATCCCCCCAAAAGGCTATCTCCTGGGATCTATAAAATGTTATATGGACAACAGTTTACCTAAGTCGCTAACAAAAGACTCTGAAAAACAGCAGGTTCTATAAAATCCCCTGTGGCTTCACTGAGATCCCCCAAAAGGTATAGTTGTAAATATCCATAACAAAGTAGGAATATTTCTAAGGAAGAATATAACATCAACTCGCATAATAAAGTATAACTGAACATCTAAAACCCTCATCTTGAATCTTAATTGTCCTCCTCTGCTCTGCCCTTGTGAGGCCCCACCTGGAGTACTGTGTTCAGGTCTAGGGACCCCAGCAAAAGGACGTAGAGCTGTTAAAAGCTGGTTCAGAGGAGGGTTACAGAGATGATCTGAGGGCTGGAGCACCTCTCCTATGGAGAAGGGCTGAAAGAGCTGGGGATATTCAGCCTGCAGAAGAGAAGGCTCCAGGGGGACCTCCTTGCAACCTTTCAGTACTTGGAGGGGAGTTACAAAAAAGATTGAGAGTAACTATTGACTCAATCAGATATTGACAGGACAAGGAGTAATAGCTCTAAACTAAGAGAGGGTAGGTTTAGGTTAGATATAAGGAGGAAATTCTTCACTGTGAGGGTGGTGAGGCACTGTCACAGGCTGCCCAGAGAAGCTGTGGATGCCCCATCCCTGGAGGTGCTCAAGGCCAGGCTGGATGGGGCTTTGGGCAACGTCGTCTGGTGAGAGGTGTCCCTGCCAATGGCAGGGGGTTGGAACTGGGTGCTTAAGGTCCTTTCCAACCCAGGCCATTCTATGATTTTCTCCGATTTAATCAACATCTTTTTGGGATCTATTTAGAGCACTTCTACATTTACCTTCTGGGCCACGGGTAACGAACCGCCCTCAAAGCGCCCCGCGAGCAGTCCCCACCCTCTCTCTCGCCGTTCAGCGTTGAAAGGTCACGCCGCAACCCTCCTCGCTCGGATTTTTCCCTCACCCCAGCGGCTTTCTTCCCGCAAACATCTGCCTCCCTCCGACCTGGGGGGCCGCCCGCGTGAACACCACTAATCCACGGCAGCTTTCCGAGCAGCCCGCAAAACCCCTCTGCCACGAAGCGAAGAGCTCAAAGCCACCAGAACGCCCAGCGACGAGGAGCACCCCAACGGCTCTAACGGCCCTAACGGCCGATTGCCTCCGACGTGGCGCCGCCCCCCCCCAGCCCCAACCACACACCCTTGTGGGCTCCTACCGTGGAACTGGAAGCGTACCAGGGGCCGCCAGGGCTGCAGGCGGGCGGCCGAGCTGACGAAGCCGCCCCGCAGCGTCTTGCCCCAGGCGCAGCCCCAGCAGCAGGCGCACAGCGCCCACAGCAGCCGCCACCGCATCGCCCCAGCCCGTCACGTGACCACCCCCGCCGCCGCGCGGCCGCGCCCCTCCCACCCCCGTCCCCGCCCCGCCGCCTCTGGCCGCACCTCTCTGGGTTCTCCCTGTATACTACGTGGCGGTTGCCGGGTTCGGCCGTAAGGCAGAGCAGCGTCGTAAAAAAGGTGGCTGTTGATAGGAGGTAAGGCGGGGGGGCGGCCGCCGTAAAGCGCGGACGATGTCGGGGCAGCCGGTGGCGGCGGCGCCGCGTTTCGAGAAGCGGCTGCTGGTGACGGGCGGCGCCGGCTTCATGTGAGGAGAGGGGGGCCTTGGGGGGCGGCTGTCACCGCAGGAGGCTCCTTACAAAACAAAACACCCCGAACTTGCCTCTTCTTACACCCGGGGGCGGTGATAGAGGGTTGGGAGCGTGGTGGAGGGTTGGGAGTTGACTTTGTAACTTAGACAAGTCGAGTGGTGAGCTCTACCTAATACCAAACCTATATGCTAATATATACATGTATATTTTATATATATATATATATATACATATAGTATGTACCTACTGTATAAACTTAAGGGTATAAAAATCTTTTAGAATGCAAGCTGACCGTAGTGTATAATATGTCTTTTTTAAGGTGATTTTTTCTTGTTGTGGCACAAACTTTTAATCTTGTTTTTTGTTAACAATATGTTGTGATTGAAATAATAACGTTGCCATATCTTAAAATCTCTCAGTGAGATGCTCTTTCTCCTGTCTGTGCAGCTCCTTCTTCCCCCATATCCTTCTGGTATTGCTAAGCTGACCTTTGGTCCTGTTTGCTTGATGTCACTTAGTATTGATTTATTAATTAGTATTAATTTGTCATCACTTTATTGTATTAAAGCTAACGATGTAATTGTAAAATCCACATTTCTTCTTCCACCCTGCAGTGCTTCACACGTAGTCGTGTCCCTCGTCAAAAACTACCCAAATTATCTGATTATAAATCTAGATAAGGTAGGTGGGTCATCTTTTTTCTTACTAGGGAACACCATTTTAAAAGATTTTTAATATAACCTACAGCATGTTGAAATTTACTTGAAATAATATTATTTGCTAAATTTCTGTTTGACTCTTGTTTCTGAGCAAAAATAATCTAACTGCTACTCATTCTCACAATTCTGTGCCTGCTACAAATAATTATGTAACACTTATTTGTGAAAAAAGAAACTTTAGAAGTTACAGGTGTGCATTTAAGAAGTTTTGCCATCTAAGGATATCTTTCAGACTTGTGTGTTTCTTGTATTTCATAATGTTTGCTTGGAAAATAGCTTTTCTTTTGAAAGCAGTTTTTATTTAATCTTCAGTTTTCTAGTAATTGGGTTGGAGCTGAGTTGGCTTGCTTGCTTTTTATGAAGACTGTTGATACTCTGTGGGTGTTTCTTTTTAGCTTGACTACTGTGCAAGTTTGAAGAACCTTGAAACTGTCTCTGAGAAGGAAAACTACAAGTTTATCCAGGTGATAAAGCCTTCTTTTCTGGGAAACTCAACTTTTTGTGTGTGTGTTTGTTTATATCACTCTAATGTAGTCTTCAGAGTTCCTCAGATCCAGGTATTTTTAGATAAAACCACTATTTAACAACAGGTGAAAATTGAGATTACTTCTACTAATTTATTGTAGAAAATAAGTTGGTGTTCGGAATGTGCCATTGTGCCTGACACTCAGCTTGACACAACAGCATTAACTGCCGTTTGGTACCTTTATTAATAGAATCCATGTTTCACCCAGAGAAGTCTGACAGTATGCAGTTGTGTGACAATGTGTTCTGCCTCTAACTTGAAGCAGTCTTTTGAAAATTGGTATATTTTATTGTATAATAGAGGTTCAGAATTGGTAAAAGCCCAAGTATGGAGATAACTGGCTTTAGGAATGATTCATTTACTTCTAAGACTGGTTTTGATAAATGGGGTGGACAAGATGGCCTTTGATTTGGCTTAGACACTCTCCTGGGTTTTGCACCTTCAAACTCTGCAGCTTGTTGTATTCCATAGTGTGCATTTTACTCTTTCTATTTGTGCTAGGGATCAGGCTACATTCTTCCTTTTACTGCTGTTCATGTTGCGCACTTTGTAGTTGTTTTGGAACAGGGTCTAGATTCGAGGTATGTCCTTTCTTTTTAAACTGTTGCTAGTTAAATCAGTTTACTGTTCCAGTATTTTAGGCTTCAGACAAGAGACAGATTTAGATTTATTGTTTGGATAAATATTCAGACTGCTAGGTTTGTGTGCTGAGATTCTTTTGCTGTCTTAAAGTCAGTGCTGATGCTGGTCTCTCTGTTGAGCTAGGCTGCCTGAAATTGTAGGGCATCAGAGATAGTTTAGCCCATAGTTTAACTTCCTGAAATAGCAGCCATCCACTAAGCTGACACAACTTTTTCAGAGGTAAAAGATGTAAACTCAACTTATTACTTAGATTCAGGCATTGTTGGGAAATGAACTTCTACACACATCTGGTGACCCCCATGGCTGTTTGTTTTTGTAAACCTCTCTCTTTATTTTCATAAGTGTTTATCCCTGAGCTGCTGGATAATTTTTTTTGAGGGGTAAGAGGATATGAACTAAGCAAACGTACACAGTTACAGGATGCACAAACTGTTCTCTTGTTATTTTTCCCATTGTTTTTAACACTCTTCAGTATAGGATGTGATACATGTGAATGATAAATAAAGGCCTTGTTACCTGCATATGTACTGGTGCTTAGTTACCAGTGCACGGAGTTCTAGAAGGCATCTTGTAAACAGAGCAGGAGGATGGTAAATGCTGCTTCTGAACTAGGGTGGGAATATGTTCTCACAAGACTTTTTATGAAAAAAGAGTAATTCAATCCAGCTATTCAGTTGGAATTTAGTGTGGTGTTTTCATCTTTTTTTTTTTTTTGCTTATTTCTTCATTTTGAAAGAAGTTTGGCTAGAACTTACATACGGATGGCAAAGTATTTACCATGACAAGAAAAAATACACTGAAAAAACACTCTCCAAGGGTCAAGGCCTACGATTAGAATTGTGATGCTACTGCTGGCCTTCAGAGAGAGCAGGAAGGATAAATGCTGTAGAAAACTTCTTTGTTTTAGAAGGTAGGGAAGTAAAAGTTCAGAGGTCTTCGTAAGGGGCAGTATGAAAGGTACTGTAGTACTTCCAACAGTTTTAATTGCAATTTATCAAAAGGCACTGTGCTGAGCAAGAAGATGTGTAGTAGAAGAAGCTGTACTTTGTTAAAGGTTGAGGATTATTTCTGTAATTGCACATTTTTTTGACAATGGGGAGGCCTGTGTAAATACAAGTTACTTTAAAAAAGCTTTCTTAAAGTACCTTGAGATTCTTAAAATGATCTAAAGTTGTGACAGATCACTTAAAAAAAAAAAAAAAGCTTTTGTATGGCATAAGGCAAGTCTATATCTGACAGTATTTTTAGAAGAAAAATATCAATTTGAATGATCTTATTGAAAGTAATCTTAAAAGAAAAATAAATACTTAATTTGAATTTCAGTTTAAAAAAGTGACTAATTCTAGCCGTGTTGATTCAAAAATAGTATATGGGCCCAAATTATTTGCTGGAGTGTTTCATTTGTGTTCAGGGATGAGAAACGGGAAAATCAGTAGATCTTCCTTATGTTTCTGACATACAGTACTTCTTTGAGGCAGAATCATTGCTTGAGGACTTTTTAAAAGGTAGGTGCATTTGAACTATGTTTAGTTAATTGCCTTGTTCTTGAAAATACAGAAGCCTTCTTCCCCCTGATGTAGCTTTTGAAGTACCGTCTTGTTCAAGTTGAGGCAGCAGATGATTATCAAAAGCTGCTTCTCCGCTTTTATTTACCTTTGAAAGCAGCTGTTGATTGTGTGTCAGACTAACAAATGGCTTGCGTGTTGATGCCTGACTCTTTTCCAAATACATCAGTTTTCCTGGTAATAAAGAAATACCCTTGGATGACATCCGTTTTGACAGTAGTGGCGATGAACTTCATCTCTTACAATGCCACTAGGTGTCACTGTCTGCCAGCTAGACTCCAGTAACTTTCCTACATGTTGTAGACACTTGTTCTGACCTTAGCTTTCAAGCTACATGCCATACTTCTGTTGTGTATATTCTGGGGGTGATATTGTTTATATTAAATAGTAATATAAACCTGAAATGGGGTACCTGTTGTTGAGGCTGTTGCTCAAAAAGCAACACGGCATTGCTATTTTGCCCCAAACTTGGTAGCTGTACTTGTATCTGTGAAGAAATAAAAGAATGCATCTTGTATCTAAAACTCTGGATATTCATATCTTGTTTGCTCTTTGAGGATATAAGCGCCTCTTTTGACTGGACAGTCTTAGTTTTCTAATATTGCAATTTAAAGAAAAAAATGAGTAATACTCTGATTCTGATATAAGATAAATGCTTTGGCTTTGCAAGCTTGTACTTACTGCAAAACTTTCTTCTGTGCCTCCTTTGTAATTGTGTTTGTTATGCTTGGTTCAAATTAAAGCATCTTCATTACTTAAAGAAAAAAACCTAATTTGTTAATGATTTATTTTTTTTTACCTGTTTAGGGGGATATTTGTGAACCTCATTTTATAAAGCAGCTTTTTGAAACTGAGAAAATTGACATAGTCCTTCATTTTGCAGCACAAACTCATGTAGGTGAGTATTGTTGCATGTTTTGGTATTATTTTTCTGTGTATGTTTGTTTGAAATAGTATACTGATACTTTCAATCTTTTTTTTCCCCATTCACTTAAAACAAGGATACAGATTGATATCTTTACAGACTACGTGATTGACAGTCTGATGGCTTTTTTAACTTACGGATCTCACAGCTTTAAAGTGCTTCATTATTTTGATCATGTATAAATGGAAATGTTTTTTTAAAATATATATATATATATATAAAGGTATTTTAAATTCCATCTAGACATGTGTAACGTACACTGTAGTAGTGGAGTCATTAAGGTAATTTTGCTAGATTGGCTGCAACCTTGCAGGAAAAACTACAGGGTAGAAGCGAAGAGTTGAGCATAGCTCCCTTTAGAATCCTGCCAGGGCTCTAAAAAGAAGATGAATTATACACAGAAGTACCTGTTTTAGATTATCACTTCTCAGTGAAACTGTTAATGAGAAGTATTCCTATCATACTCTGTTCATCGTGAGCAAAAGTCCTTGAAGAATTCTCCAGGAAAACACTTCTCAGAATTGTCAAAATTGATATGCCCAAAGTCATTAAGTTAGTGGAACAATCCTAAGAATTAAAGCAGGTGGTAGTTTATTAACAGTAATCAGTGTATATGGATGTATCTTATGATGGTGTTTGAGTTATACTTTTCTGACTGAGCTTGGCACTTCCTAGTGGAGAAGGGAATTAGTTACGCTGCCACTTAAATGAAGCTAACTTATGCTGTTTCAAATTGAACCATCTGTAGCTAATAGGCTTTTGTTCCTCATTCTGGCCTCTTTTTTGAAGCAAATACTTTGTTTTCAATTATATATAGAAAGTGACTTCTTTTAATGGTGACCATGCTATCTGACAAAGATCTAGTGATAAAATCCCAATTATTGTCCTTAATATTATGGTTCAATAGAAAGCCAGGTATTGCCTAAATGTAATATTTTTTTTGATGTAGATCTTTCATTTTGGCATGCCCTGGAATTCACCTATGTGAACGTTTATGGCACGAATGTACTGGTTGCTGCTGCACATGAAGCCAATGTGGAGAAGTTCGTCTATGTCAGTACAGATGAAGTATATGGAGGCAGCACTGATCAGGTGAGTTTGAAAGTGCATGAGGTTCTAACTGGTCTAACTTTCCTCAGCCTCTCTAAATGTATGGCTTTAAGCTATTTCTGACAATATTTGCATGTGTAAGTAGGTACTAATTGCTTCTAGAAAGCCGAGTATTAAAATTGTCTTGAAGTTTTTTTGTCAGTGTCAGGTTCATGTCGTTAATGACATCTGAGCGCTTCAAAGAGATAGATACTGCTTGTGAATCATAGCAGGGATTCTTAATGATATTTTTGGGGGGTATGGAAGGAAGTAAGTCAAAAAGTAAATCAGGATCGAGAAATTTCAGAGGCAAAGGCCAGACAAGAGTCTTTTAGTCATGTGTATAGATGATAGCTGTGAGTGGCACCTTAGCAACTGTAGAGTCCCTCCTTTATTTCAGTGTTCTCTCTTTGTTTTTTCCAAGTGACAGAAAGAAGTGGCAGGGTAGCCATGAGGAGCAAGAAGCCTTGTTTTTGAAAGGCTGTGGGCTGAAATTCTATTTTCCTTAGAGAAGAAAGCTTATAGAAAAGGGGGAGTGGACCAATTTCATTTAGGACTGAAAGCTCAATTTACTGGCTGTGGTGCCATGGTGTACTCAGAAGCAATATGAGCCCGAAGAGGATTGAATTTCCCTGTGGCAATTGTTATTATTTTGCAGGGTAAATATCTAAGGATCCGCTACTGTGAGGTACTTGGCTAGAGGTATAAAAGTATTATTGCTGATATTCTGGCTGACTCTCGTGTTTGATAAATATTGTCTTGGGTTATTGGTTGTCTGCTTTTTAAGTGGAATGATATCTTTCTCAGTCTGGTGTGCATGAGTATTTTAGGGATGTTTATTTCAGTTGCAGCTGTAGCTTTTATAACTTTAAGACTTACCTGGGCAAAAGAAATTGAGTAATGCAGGCTTTCATTTCAGGAATTTGATGAATCCTCACCAAAACGTCCTACAAATCCCTATGCCTCCTCTAAAGCAGCTGCGGAGTGTTTTGTTCAATCTTATTGGGAAAGATACCAAGTAAGTTAATGCACACTTCAAAAACTCTGAAGCTCGTACTTAAATATATATTATACCTGTAAGAATATGAAAGAAAAGTCAGTAGCAGGCGACGTGATGTCACCTCTTTCCTGGTTTCTGATCTCGTAGTTTGGATGGGTCAGAGTATATCAACTACTTACTGGTGGTGATGTACTGCAAAAGATTGGAGAGTGGTCAATTACTTTCAGATTTAAAAATAAAAAATCTGAACTGTGATGTCTAAAAAGTTATTTTTGATAAAATGGTCAAAGAGAACAGTAAAAACTTAAAAACAGTTGTAAGCTTGAGGGACGTCCAGATATACATAAGCAGAATATGCAAAATTCAAATTGTTTTAATACTAATCTTACAGTAAATATGGAAAAAAGTTGAAATGATAAAATTTGTTTAAGCAAAAATATTGATTTTTTTTTTTTAGTGCTTTTGATGTGTTATTCTGCAAAGCTGTTTTTGACATCAGGTTGTCTTGAATATGATGTTAATGACTGAAACACTTACGTACACTAAGGAAGTCTTCAGTCAGCCAGATACACATGTGTAATGTCCTACGGTGGGTCCTTAACAAGACAGAGGTTGGGAACATCTGTCACTATAGGCCTGGAGGCAGATGTATGGATAGCTTAATTAATGTTTGTAAAAGCTTTCAGGTATTTTATTAGGCACTGCAAGTGTGTCATCATTTATTCTTCAACAAGAAGCCTACAGTTTATTAGTGTATATACCTAATATGTAATGACGTGCATATTTAATGCTCTTAAGTTTCCAGTTGTTATTACGCGAAGCAGTAATGTTTATGGGCCACACCAGTATCCAGAAAAAGTAAGTCAAATTTATGCTTTACTCTTAGCTTCAGTATGCTATAGTTTAAGGTTTTAGTAATGTTACTTTTTTCTCATAAGAATGGTCAGACTTCCCAAAAAACCACTGTATTGCAAGTATATTAGTCAGTGCTTACCTGTGGTTGTATATTCTGATCTCATGCTAAAGCATTTTACCATCAACACATTGCCTGATGTTGGGACTATATTCATGAGATGTATCACTACTTGATTCTTTTCAGTTTAAACTTGTCCTCAAGTATCCACTTGTAGTTACTGTTGAAAACAACACTAGGTAAAACAGATCTTCAGTTTTAACTGGTATGGCTACTCATATGTTTAGGGTATTAAGTAAGTTAAGTTAAAAAAAGGTTTGTGTGTTCAGTTTGGAAACTTATTAGAGGGACCAACTGTTGTGAAGTTTCTAGGACATGATGAATGCATCTAAGCATACAGCTGAACATAACACGATTGTAAATATTCATGCTGCAAGCTAGTGTGTATCAATTGACTAGTGTTTACTGACTTTAAAATTCTTTATTTGTTCTCTTCCAAATTTAATTATTTTAATGACTGGTAGTTTTTTTCTGTAGATTTACTGCAACTTGCTGTATGGTCAAGCTATATTCTGAACAGTTTGCAGTAGTCGTACCTCTTTAGACTCTAGTTCATTCCTGTGTGTGAAAAGTAATGGAACCATTCTCATATGTAAAAACACTAAGTTTATAACTTCTCATTTGTAGTGGATGACCAGAAAGGTCAGAGTTACAGTGCAATAGAGGCATTTACTTTTTTTTTTTTTTTTTTTAAAAAAAAAGAAGAACAAAAATTGATTTCCTCTGAACTTCAGAAAAGGCAACTGTGGTGTACAAGATACTCCGCTTACACCAGGAAAAAAAAACTTGAAGTTTCTAACCTTAATGCATTCTTTGATTAGACTTAAGTTTATTTCAACATTTTAAATTTATTAAAGTATGTAATGATACTTGCTGGTGAAGCATTTTGTTCTTTTCAGAATAAGAACTTCTAAAATAATTTTCTTTTTTTTTTGATGTTCAACTGTTTAGGTTATTCCAAAGTTTATATCTTTATTGCAACAGAACAGAAAATGGTATGTAACTTACATTTTTGTGTGTTATGTTTGCTGTAAAACTGTAATTAGTTACAAATGTTGTACGGCTTGTGAAATGATAATTTTATAACTAAATTATGAATTGCTTATTTCAGTAATAGGATTTATTTAAAAAGCTGAAGGATTGTTTGCATGTCAGCTATTTAATTTAAAGTACCTTCAGGTGACTTCTAACATTAGAACAGTTTAAGAAGCATTTTAATTCAGTGCTTCTGTTTAGGGATTAACAAAAATCTTCTGTTTCTTTCTGTTTTTTAAGCTGTATTCATGGTTCTGGACTTCAAAGAAGGAATTTCCTGTATGCTACTGATGTTGTAGAAGCATTCCTTACTGTTCTGAAGGAGGGGAAGCCAGGTGAAATTTATAACATTGGAACTAATTTTGAGATGTCCATTGCCCAGCTTGCTAAGGAGTTAATCCACCTAGTGAGTAAAAAGTTACAATGCTTGTCATTGCCCATATAAACAATTCTATAAACCTTTTGCTCTGTGAGAGAGTTTAGTGCTTGCAGCAGATCAGAGAAAAACGATGTGGTAACCTTCCTGTGTCAGCTGTGCTATGTGCAGTACAGGCACTGAGTTGGCTATCCTGACTGGGACGTAAGTGGTGTAGCAATTAGAAACCATTTGATGGTTTTTTTTTCCATGTTGACTACTTTATTTTTGGTCTGAGAATGTGGAAGATTTAAAATACAACAATTGAATTATGAATGTTTAGCAAGTGCATGGATGAGGGAGAAGTATTGGAATTGGTTTGAGTAGTTTGACAGCTCAGTTTAGACAAAAGACCATTTTTATTTGTTTTGTTTTTCCATGACAAATTGAAATCTAGTTTTAAATGTATGTCAAGATGGTGCAAAATACATGGGGGTGATTTTTTTTTTTTTCCTTTTACCCTTCTTACTAGATAAAGAAGACCAGTTCAGAATCTGAAATGGAGCACTGGATGGATTACGTCAAAGACAGGTTAAAAAAAAAAAAAAAAAAAAAAAGGAAAGAAAAAAAAAATTGCTGAGCGTGTACAGGATAGCTCTGTCCTGAAGGTCTCCTGCCGAATACTTATATATTTATTTGCGAAAGTGTTTCTCGGATAACTTTTCCAGATTTAATTGCAGGTTTGGTTTGTCTTTGTTCTCCTACCTCCGTTTCTTTTCCTGCTGCAACAATGAGTCTCTGCATAGTTCTTATATCACTCTTCTTAGAAATAGTGCTTAGAAATCACGTGATAACTCTTGAGGAAGTGAAAGATGTTTTGCTTTCTTAATTTTTTTGCTTGTGGACTTGATGTCTATGATCTGTATAGTATACTTCATATTAAAAAAAAAAACCTATATAATTTTTAATTACTTGGATCTTTGGAAAGCATGTACTGCTTAGGAAGGATGTACCTCTAATCTTCAAAGGCTGTCTGGCTGCAGACTTTCTTCAGATTTCTCACTGATGAAGTTTGCTCTGGGAAAAGCAAAAGTACCAGTTTTACATAGCAACTAAATCCTTTCCTAAGGATAGGTTATTTGCTCCTTTTCCTCAACATCATTTGAGAGGTGAATCCAATCATCTCTCACTTAGCTTTAGTATTTTAGTGTTAATGTGGCTAGTTCAGATTTGGGTGTGCTTTATACAGAAGACCCACACTCTGCAGACAAAAAGATGTACCTAGCTAAATTCCTAACTTAAGATAAAAAAAAATATAATTTTAATTGTGGATGTAAAACTTTGAGGTGTAAAAGTGAGGGCAGCAGCAAAAAATTATAGCTTCTATAAGTGTTTTTCCTGTGTGTAATCCTTAACTGCAGGCTTGGTTTCGCTCTGTTCTTTTATCTCCGTATCTTTTCTGCAGCAACAGTGACTCTGCATCCTTCAGATACCACTCTTTCTCTGGAGTGGTTAGAAATCACATATCTGCAGATGGTAGTTAAGTATTATTGTGGCCTTTAGAATTCTCACTTTCTGTTCATATTTGGATAGTTTTCTTGGCAACTGAAATGTATTTAAACATACTAATTTTTCTCTAAAAGGAAGTATTTTTCAGAGTCCTATCTAAATGTGTCACAGGACCTGAACCAATTCCCTTTGAGCACATGATGCAAGTAGGTTTCAGTGCAGTTCCAACTGAGATGGATCTTCATGTGTTTTGTGTCCTGTCTGCTAATGTTTGAACATATATGGGCTTGGGAAAACTAACTGCATGGGGATACATCTTGAAAAGAACACTGGGACCTTGTAAAAGATGATTAGGATACCTTACAAATGATTATTTGATTTTGAGAGACTTAGGTCCTGGGGGGTTACTTACTATGGGAAAACTAGTTGTGTTTCTCCCAGAGATCATGTTTTAGTAACTGGTAAGTAGTTTGCTTCTGTCTTCATGTGTACTTTAACTATTCAATGTGCTAGTGCCAGTAAAGCAGGGAGGCTGGGCTAGACAACCTTACTGACAGATTGTGGAAGATGTGTGCTGTACTTAATGGAGGGAAATGTCTTTCTGTGTTGAATCTTGCAGTTTGGATTCTACATATTTGATAATATTAAGTTTGTGCAGCTAATGAGGCACTGTAACGGCAATGCTTTAGAAATCTTTGTACTTCAGATCTGAAGTGTGTGAATATTTCGTGGGCTTTCAGGATGAGAAATGTGAATGCTGTTATTAGAAAACACTGCCTTGCTTAGTGGTTGTCTAAAGAGCTGCAAATGCACCAATTTGCATTGACAGTGATTTGAGATTAGCATTAATTTTTGTGTGAAGGCATTAATTCATATTTATTCTAGTCAATTCTAAGTAGTTGACTGTGCAAACTGAATTGTGTTGTAGCTGCTCTCAGTTGTCGCTTTTTTTGGAAGGCAGTGTAATCTGTTCAAGTTGAAGGGGATTTTCAAAACTGAAGCATACCTAATGATGGCTTGAAGACAGTGTGAAGTGCTGTGTATCTAATTAATGGAAGAAGTCTAAACAAATTGTTTTCCCTGTGCATTTTATTTGTCAACAGACCTGCCAATGACATGAGATACCCAATGAATTCAGAAAAAATGCACAAGTTAGGATGGAGACCTAAAGTGCCTTGGACAGAAGGAATAAAGAAAACAAGTATGTCTGATGCCATTTACACAAATAGATTTGGAAGTGATGGGAGGAGGGAAAGGGAGTGGGGGCAGAAAAATTGAGTATATAGCTTAATAAATGATAAGCTAAAGGGAATGAATTTATCATTTTGATTTTACATAAAATTAGCTCCTTTTTATATAGTGAGTTTATTATTTTAAAAGGTAGCATAAGGTGCTGGAAGTAATTTTTATTGGTAAAATAAATCTTGAATAAAGAACTCGTAAAGTCTAAAACTAGATTTTTTGAACATTATAGGTTAAATTCTTGCATAAGGAGATATTAGTCTGTTGGTAGTCTTTGTTATCTGTTGAAATACTTGAATTTCCCTGTTATCTCAGTTCAATTTGATTTATCAACATTCTTTACATGCTAGTTGAATGGTACAAAGAAAACTTTCACAACTGGAAGAATGCAGAGAAAGCTTTGGAGCCCTTTCCTGTGACAGAACCATTTGCACAGCTTAATGTTCCGTAAGGTGGCACAGAACTTGAAGGAATCTATTCTACCTCACGCAGTCTTTTCTTTTGAAGCATACAATCAAGTGACCACAGCAAATTCTTAATGTATCCAAGATACGTGAACTGTGATGAGTAAAGATCTATAATATGTCATGACGTTGGGAGGGTTCAGCACTTTATAAGTTTAACCTGTTAACTTCAACTTTTGGTGCAATATTAAATCTTCACTAGGTATAGATTTTTTATTTTTTTCTGAAGATTTTTACAGGGTGAAGAATTTTTATAGTGTTATAAGTTAGTATAACCAATGTCAAATCTATCTTACTCATTTTGAATGAGAGGATTGTGACTACAGTGTTTGGGACTTCCAATGAATGTGTGTATATATGTATTTTTAGTTCCAAAATCTTTCATCTGATTTATTTTGTTTTTACACTGTAATGTGTGTTTTGTCACTTTAAATAGTTGCCTTCTGTTTTAAATCAAGTGGAAAAGATGATTTATTTTCTGGAGAGTATAAATTGATTGATTAAAAACTAGATATGGCAGCCATATGGTTCACAGTTCTTTTCTCTATTGTTGCAGTATTACCTTGTGTAGATTACAGTTTAAGCTGTTATCTGCTCTAAATGCCCCTTTGTAAAGGGGATGGGGAAGGTGTTAAGAAAGTAGCAGATGTTCTTACTGAGATTTCCACAAGCCATTTCTTAAACTTTGCTCCCATGTTTTAAAAGTCATCTGTTTACTGTATTATGTCCTTTTATGTTTTAATTTCCTCTTTCTTTTTCTAAATTATAATTGTAACAGACTTCAAATACTGTAATGACATTAACATTCCGGTAATGTAACTTCCTGTGATGTGAAGACTATGTACGATGAAAAGTTTTAAATACTTTCTTCGAATTGTGGCTTGGCACACCTTATTTGATGCTGTGTTTGTGTCTTTTTTTTTTTATTGTTGTTGACAAATATTTTAAAGATGAAACAATTTGAGTTTTACATTAAAACTTTGGAGGAAACTTCAGTGCTGAAAATATGTCAATAAAATTTTTCAAAGTTGATTGATTAAAAATTTACAGTGTATCTGGTTTCTCTTATTTGGGTAAATAAGCACAAGCTAGAGTTGTGGTAGTAACAACACTTTAGTATCTGGCTCAGCTGACAGGTATTGCTGCCTTTGGACTCACAATGCTCCTAATTGCATCACACCTTGTGCTGTATGGTGCTGTTGATGGTAAGAATCATCCTAAAGAAGACTGAGCAGTAAGCTTCTAGACTAATTTTTGTACCCAACATATATATTCTAAAGCCTGCAAACGTGTTATTTCTGTGGCAAGGTGGGATAATACTGTACTCAAATTGCATTGCACTTGTTTTCTCCTATTTGGTTTGGTAGTCGAAACTTTCATTTGGGAACAAAAACTACAGGACTTAATATACACTAGTCTGTTAGAATATTTGGTATACCATATACTTAAGGTTAAGCTTGTACCAGTGAATTGCTTAAATGTCATTGTCAAACAGATTGATGGTTGAAATGCAACATTCAAATATGTTCTTAATTTTTATATTTCCTTGAGATGCAGCTTCCTTACAACATGCAGTGTTACTTGTCCATTTGACCATTGTATCTTGCAAGCCAATATTGGAAATAGCTGAAATATTGCAAAGATACCTTTTAACTGCATTTATTTTTACTGTGGCAGATAGTCTGGGTGAGCTGCAGTGTAAATATGCATCTTTCACATCTTTTAATGGTGGAACACTGGAAATAAGAAGTGTCTTTAATTTTAGGAATAGAAATTATAGAATCTTAATATATTTTTCTAATTTCACAAATAGATAATGCTGTCTGAAACACTAAAAAAATTAACTTCTGATAATGTGTTATGAGATGACAAATACACAGAAGAAAAGCTTATGATTAGTTTATTGAATAGGTCTTTTGAAAGTTGTTTTGAATGTTTAGATGCTGAAGGATTAATGACATTTTATGTAACCATCCAAACAGTTACATAGAAGCAATATTATTGGGAGTGGATTTGTCAAAAGGGTCTATTAACTTTTAGTGGAAGCTGCTCTCTTAGTTTATCTAAATATTTTTAGAGATTAAATCTTCAAAACTGTTTGAGATGCTGAACAGAGGTTCCTACTTACTTATTTTTTTAATTTATGATTCTTACTTTGTGCTACTTTGCTGTAGATCAGGTTGCCTTAGCAGGTTAGTATTCTGGTAGGAGTATTTCTTTCCCAAGGAATAGTCTATACTCATAAAGAAAACAGCTTATTTTGCCATTAACCTTCTGGCTTCTCCTGTAGAAGGAAAACAACAAAAAAATCAACCAACAGACTGTTAATGTGGAGATGTGCACTGCTTTTTTTTTATGCCTTGCTTAGAAGATATGAAGTAGCACTTCAGCAGAAGGCAAAGGTAATGATGTAAAATACTGTAAGCATAACAATTTTTCAGTCCACTTTTCTCATTGTTTGTGTCACAGAACAAACAGGTTAAACCAATAAGAAAGTAGTAGGTGTTTGTATCACTTAAATTGGTGAAGTTTTCCTAAAGGAGAACAGCTGCCCTTTGAAGGAGGGTATCTGTACAGGTTCTGTCACAGATGAGAGGCTCAGACTTGGAAGTTATTTGGGAACTGCTGTCTGTTCTGCATCTCTGGGGGTTTATTGTTTTGGGATGGATTAGATCTTTAGGAATCAACTACTGAAATCCCATGCACTTCAATTGTGTGCAGTGGGGAAGATCAATGTTGCTACTGTCTTGTCGTGGTATATGAAGCCTGCACATCTCTTGCAAGCAGCAGTGAAAGAAATTGGAAGATGGGTGAAGCAGGCGGCAGAGGAAATGCTCTCTGCAATCAGTTTGCACTGGGAATTCTGCACTGTGGGGTCTTTGCGTGTGTAGCAGATTCCAGTTTGTGTGATGAAGATGATACTTGCACTCTGAAGCTTTGTTTATTGACAAAGTTTACCTTGGCATCTGTTCATACACATTCATAAGCTGTTTGTCTTTGAGATCCCGCTTGTGGTTGAGGTTGGCTTACATTTTATTACATTGTCATAAAATAATAGATGAAAAAATTACTTTTCTTCAGCTACAGTGTTCTTTACTAGGTATAGGAGAAAGGTTGAGGGTGAAGAAGCTGGTGTGTGGGTTTTTTTTGTTTGTTTTGTTTTGTTTAAACCCTTGATCTCCATTCTGAACAAAATAGCACACACTATTTTTCTTCCTCTTATAAGAAAGTTGCGAATAGCTTCAACTCTATTCAGAATGTTCTATTTTGCTAAAGCTGTGTTCTTCTACTCTTTAAATAGCTAAGATATTCCTGCTTTTCAATACATGGACTTTTTATAAAAAACAAACAAAATAACAAAAAAACACATTTGGGCTGTTTAATAAAATATTTTATTTGATGCAGAATCATACTTGTGTTTTTGTTTGATTTTGCATTGCTGTTGTTGTTTTTATTTCCACTGTTTGCATTATCCTCCCCTAGCAAAAAGAAAGGTTTCAAAAAAAATAATAAAACTTAGACTAAATTGTTGGTCTGTAGCTCTCGATTTTTCCCATCTCCCCTCTGTTAATGGGTATGAAAAGTCTGGTGTCAATAGTGTTTTAACTTGTCTTGGTATATGAAGCCTGCACATCTCTTGCAAGCAGCAGTGAAAGAAATTGGAAGATGATCACACATTTAGAGTTTATCAGCACCAAAGATCATAAGATTGCGTTAGTGGCATCAGTAAAAGACATGTTCATTAAATGTTTGCATTCATCAGTGCTCAGTAAAACAATCATCACCCGTGGCGATGAAAACCATGGGGTGATAAGCATTTGTATCAGCATCTTGTTTGGTTTTATTAGGCTAAGAGGAGGGAGAAGCAGTGCCTGGACATGCGGAGCAGCATTTCCTCCCCTGCCATGAGCAGGGAGGGTAAAGAAGGGATGCTCTCACAGGCAGGTCCTGATGGGGTGGGCAAAGAAGCACTTGGAAACTCAAGCCATGAGTGTGTTTGCTGTAGGTGCTGTGCATACTATCACGTTGTTGGGCACATCTCTTGCATTTGTCCTGTAGCCACAGGAGTGAGATGGCAGCTGTCTGTTCAGATAAATGCCGGAGTGGCAATAGAGGAATAAATTATTTTTTTTTCCTTATAAATATGCTCAGGTGTTGGGGTGGATGCAGTTGCAGGGTGCCTTCCCTGCGGAAGGTGCATCCCTGAGCAAGGCCACAGGAAAATCACAGGTGGGGATGCTCTTCCTGCCAGGCCTCTAGAGAGCACCAGCTCTGTGTGGAATTTGTCAGGTTTCAAATCACAATCATGGAAAACTTCAGAAACACCGCTGATTTAAAGCTTGTGAATCCCATAGGGTATTCTAGTTTTTCTTACCCCGCAATTGTGGGGTAGCATGTTTGGTTGTGGAGCCACAACAAAAGCACTTTTCTCTTAAGTGCATACTTATGGAGTTCTGTGTTAATGTTGCTTTCGCGACATAAATTTATTCGCAACACCCGTCGTTATGTGTGGTATGTCTGGTAACGTGGAACGCCTGGCAGCTCCCCTCGTACCCAAATCTTCACGTGGTGGTCTGGCTAACCAATGGTTTTGAGGTAAGTCTTTCACACCCGTAAAACACCAGCCGAAATAGCTCAGTTGGGAGAGCGTTAGACTGAAGATCTAAAGGTCCCTGGTTCGATCCCGGGTTTCGGCAGTAAGCTTTTGTCTTTTCCCCGTCATTCAGGAGCCGGCTGTCGCGGCGCCCCCCAGCCGCTGTCGCAGCACCCGCAGCCCCGCGGGGCTGCCCGGACCCTGCACGCTTGTGGCAGGGCCCCCCGCTGCCCTCCCGCTCCACGGGGCCGACTCAGCAGCGCCCCAGGCGGCCACAGGCTCGGCACGGCTCCCTCTGGGTATCGCGACATGTCGGTCGTGTCGCTCACGACCGCGTGGGTCGAGGCGGCAGCAGCGCTCTGCCTGCTCGGCCCGGTTTGCCAACGCCTAACGCTGAGTGGCCTGAAAGTTCCTGTTGTCTTCCTCAGTCGGTTGACTGTTATATACTGTTTTATTATTATTTTACATCTTTTTGTTTTATTTTGTTTCATTTCCAACGCAGGTGCCATTTCCATCGGTGGGGCTGCCATTTTCTGTGCCCCGCTATGACGGAGGAGCACGCTGGTGCTTAGGCTGCGGCATGGCTGGTGCCTCTGCGAGGGGCCTCCTGCGTGAGGAATCTGCAGCAGCCCGGTGAAACGGCAAACTTTGGGGTGTTCACATGTTGTACACTTGAGGTGTGGATGAAAGAACCACAGCAGGGTGATTTGCGATGGAGCTGGGGAGGGAGGGAGCCCGAGGGCCTCCAAGGTTTCTGCACCCGCTAGGGCTTTGTGCTGCGGAAGCGGGGAGGAGGACGCATGGCAGGGCAAGGCTTAAAGCCATACAAATCCCGTGTGGCAGCTCTCTGGACAAGGAAAGAGTCAGAAGCAGAAGAACCAGAGGCTGCTTCTCCCCAGCATCTAGAACTGAGATCAAAATTCCTGAATCTCACTGTTCCTCTGCTGCCAGCAAATGCTTGTAGCTACTTCTGGTTCATAGAAAGGCTAAAGAACAGCCTTAAGGCCAGAAACGTTGGTAATGAATGTAACCTAGTCTTTGCAATTGTTCCTTTCTTTACTTTTACGTTGGCACTAATCGTTTGGATTTCTCTGAAGCACATTTGTAAGGGCAGCATCTAGTTTTGGTCTGAAGACATGAAGAGACAAAAAATCCATTAATTCTCTGGGTAATCTGTTGCAACTGTTCCATATATATCCCTTACTTTAATTTGGGTCTGTCCTCTGGTAAATTGCTGCCATTAGTGCTGTTAAACCTTTTCTCTGTTAAAGATCTCTTCAGTTCCTGGCAGTTTGAATCAAAGCATCACCCTGGTTTTGTTTTGATAAATCAAGGACACCAAAGTCTTTCACTTTAAGACACTTTCTCCTGCTTTTCAGACATTTTTTTTCAGCTTTTTTTTTTTTTATACACTGACACCAGAACAATACATAGAAAAAGGTACTGATGTCACCAGTGAAAAATACTGGAGTAAATCAGCTCCTTACCAATATTCACCGATCTTTCGTCTATTCAGGAAAAGGCGTCACTGCTTTTATTTATTTATTTATTTATTTAAAAATCACAGCGTCACATCAAAAATTGTCGCTGACTTGCTTGTCTGATCGAAGGAGCATTCACTACTGATGAATATCCTATTAGTACAAGTGGCATAATTGTTACTTAGACCCTTACAAAAAAGGCACGTAAGGGGTAGCATATCTGCTTACATCAATATCTTTCCTAAAGATTTTTTAAGCCTTCAAAAGAATATTGGGACTGCACACTCAAGTACTCAGGAACAGAAGGAAATGTTAAGATTATGATTACTTCTGCATCCTTCTCTGTAGGTTTGTGCATGCAATGTCAGAAAAACTGTTGTCCTGTCCCCTCCAAGAACATTTATTACTAACTATTTACTTACTAACTCAACAAAAATATTAATGGTGGTTTGGGAATGAATTAATCACCTGTGTCACTCTTGTCCTCTCCACGCACCTGCTTTTCAGTGGGGCACCCAGGCACACAGATATATAGCAGTTGTGTGCTACGGCAGCACCTAAAATTTCTGTTTTTAAAACAAGGATAATACTACCTGTAAAAGCAATTCCCTTCTCAGAGGTTTTGTGAATTTAAAGAGATATTTTGTGAAACACTGTAACATTAAAGGTGACAGTGATGGGGACATAGAGAAGAAAATATAATTTTTGTTTGGTATGGGATCTGGATAGCATGCACTGAATAAGGCTGCAGGTCTTATGTGGAAGAAGAGGATAAAATTAAGAGATAACCTTAATTCCAGTGTTTTTAAAGTTCTGACTGTTTGATTTCGCCAGCTTGATGCTTCTTCCTAATGTGATTTGGCATATTCTGAGAAAATAACCCCAAGTGTTGTTGCTTTATTGCTTTTATGTCGCACCATATTCAGGCATTTTTCATTGAGCTTTATCTGCTTTACACCATCTTGTTAGCATCGCTACTTTCCAGGTTTCTTCTTGCCAGTGAACATCTTTATTTCCATTTATTTTTCTATTAGCTTGTCACCCTGCGAGGAAGCAGATCCAGGCTTCTTGCATGTCTGTCTAATGAAGCCTTCATTTTTTAATCACAAGGTTCCTTCTGTGCAACTGGGAAACTTCTTTTCCACTACAGATGTGGCTACATATGTTTTTAAAATGATCGTCAAATAGTGAAGATGCTACCTCTCAGGGAATCTGAGGAAAATCACAATTTACAGTGCCATTTCAGTCTTACTCAGATATTCAAAATCCAATGGTTTTGGTTCATGGTTCATTTTTTGTCACCATCCTTGGCTACTGAATCATTGTTTTAGTGAATAATAACTGAAGCAGAAGCAGCAGCTCAGCAAGCAGTGTGTCACACATGCTAGCTCTGCTGCAAGGGGAAGCACAACAACTTGCAACCACAGAACATGACAAATAACAAAGAAGCTTAAAGCTTTACTTTGAAACATCCTCTATTTGTTATTTCTGACAGTGGCAAGAATAACTTATTGTGCCTGGCATATTCCATAGGCTTTCTGAGCATTTTAGAAAGTTCAGGTCCTCCTCAGATGAGATTCTCCTTCTCCTTCCTACCCCCAGGCTTCTGTACCTACAAATATAGGAAATGCCTTCCTTGTCCCTGAAGGCAGTTTCTGCACCTTATATTTGTTACTGTCTAGCATGCCTCTCCGTGGTGAATAAATGTTGTTCCTATAAAGAGTAAAATTTCCTTCTCCTTGGACTGAAAATTGGGTTAGTTTGTTAAAAAAAGAATTGTTTCTGTCTCTTGACTAAAATATTTCTGACTTTGTCTCCTGTGCTATTTACAGACATCCATTAAATCCCATTTAGATATGCAGTAAGATATGCAGGATGATCAATACAAGGGGCTTAAAAATGTGGACTTAAAAAAGTAAGGACTCCGTCTGAGTTTTTATTTATTATTTATTAATATTATTATTTTCCCTAATAGCAAATGGTCCCATAAAAGAGCTAAATTGTTTTGGAATTTTTCTGGGGAAGAAATACATTTAAAAAGGAAAAAAAAAAAAAATCAGCTGACTATACATTTCTAAAATCTAGCATTCTAACATTCAATCTTCATCTTTTTTTTTTTTTTTTTTTTTTTTTTCTTGTTAGTTAGCAAGTTAGGAGAGCTTTATCTGGTCTGAGTCCAGCTCAGGAAACACATGTAAGAAGGCTTCATCTGATTCAGTTCCTTGGGAGTTTGTGTGTTTTTGATTTCCTCCTTCCACCCCTGCCAATATACCTCCGGGTTCCTGCTTTGTGATTCTGTAGAAATATAGGATTCGTATCCCACAGAAATGTAGAAATACAGAATTGATGGTATAGTTAGCAAGACAGATTTGGGGGCAGTTAAGTGAAATCTTAACTGTCAATTCTGCTATGCTTATCAATGTTATCTTTATTCCTCAGTAAACCTCAGGGGAAACAGTACATTTTTGTTTGTGTGGACATTCATGTAATTGCTTAAAGCAAGGGTGCATTCATTAGTTTGGATGGCAATGTTCTTGAGATATAGCCCACATGACAAGAGGGATGAATATCTTTTGTTCCATTTTTTTAAATTTTCTGTTGGAATAAGTAGTAGCTTTAGTATCTTGAATAAAACCTGTGAGTATCTTCTGGAACTGTCTCTTGAAGGAGTTAATGTAAGGTCAAGACCTTAGAGGTTTCAGATATTATTTCAAATACTGTGTTTGTACTGTCTTTCAAAACTTTTTTTAATGTGGTTTTATGTTCTCATATTTCTTTCCCCGTGATTGGCACACTGCTGAGTAGTAGAGACGAAGCCCTCTGTCCTACCCCTTTCATGCTGCACATGAGGTCTTTGGCTCACGCCTTCCTGTGTGCTGAGTGATGGGTCACAAAGGCAGCCTGTATGCTAGCTGGACTGTTGGTTTCTTGCAGGTTTTGCACATACAGAGCTGCACATGTGCCCAAACCAGAATAATAACTTACATTTCACTTCACATTTTGTCAACAAGCATGCATCTACTCTATCTAAATCAGATTGTCTCCTACCACAGTTGTTTACAGTGGAATTCGTCCCATTTCACTTTAAACATGTGAAAGTTCAGTGTCCAAGTTTGAGTTAGTCACCCACGCCTCCTCTTAAGATCAAGGTGTACTTAGGAGAGATGGGTTATTTGACCTCTCCATGATGCCTGTCTGAGAAAGGGATGAGTCATCCTATGGAGGTGCTTCTTTCCTTTCTGTGGCGGTTTTATCCAGCTGGGCAGCTGAACTCCACCACAACCACTCTCTTACTCCCCCTCCTCAGAGGAATAGGGGGAGGAAATACAATGGAAAGGGCTTAAGGGTTGCGATAAGGATAGGGAGATCAGTCACCAATTACCATCACAGGCAAAACAGACTCGGCATTGGGCGATTAATATAATTTATTGCCTATCACTAGCAGACAAGAATAGTGAGAAACCAAAAGAAAACTAAAAACACCTTCTCCCCATCCACCGTCTCTTATCTTCTTCCCTCAGGAGGCACAGAGGAACAGGGAATGGGGGCTACAGTCAGTCGCTGATGCTTTGTCTCCACCACTCCTTCACGGTCACTCTCTGCCCCTGCTCCACGTGGGGTCCCTCCCACAGGATGCCGTCCTTCCCAAACTGAGCCTGCGGGGGCCTCTCCACAGGCCGCAAGGGAACTTCTGCTCTGGTGCCTGGAGCACCTCCTGCTCCTCCTGCACTGACCTCGGTGTCTGCAGGGCTATGTCTCACTCCTCTCTCCCACGTGCTGTTGCACAGCAGTTTTTTTCCTTTCCTGAAATCTGCTTTCCCAGAGGCACAACCAATGCCACTGGCTCAGCTCTGGCCAGCAGCAGGTCCCTTTTGGAGCTGGCTGGATCTGGCTCTGATCTGCCATGGGGCAGCTGCTGGGCTCTGCTCACAGAGGTCACACTGCAGACTCCCTGCTGTTAAGCCCTGGTCACGTAAAACCAATACAACTTCATCGACTATTTGGGAACCACCACATGGTATCTGAGATTTAGCTCTCTACCTCCCAGATGCCTGGGTTCCTTAAATGAATCTTATATTCTATGATTGCCTTGATAGTGTCCGGGCTCAATTCTGATGAAATAACTCCAAAGAAGTCCCTGGACAGACTTTGGACAAGTGGTGTCTAGAGCTGTGGTATAGAGGCAGACATAGGGTTGCTCCTGAGTGGTGTATCTCTTTGAAATTATTTACACATCCTTTGTCAGCTGAAGATGCTGAGATTAGTAGCATTGCTTTCTCAGGATGTTTTTTTTTTTCTGTCAGTTAGTGGTGTATTTACCTAAACTGTAAGTAGATTAAGCTTTCATCCCTGTTCCTATATCTGATAGGCAATGGAAAAAGTATGCCTATTTAGATATAAAGTGACTTGTTACATTGTTAGCTGAATGATGACTGCTTCTTGATCTCTGAAGAGGTTCCTCAGATACACTAAACAAGGGAATAAGACAGAGGAAGACAGAAGAATGATCTTTCAAAGGAAATGAAATGCTCATACATTATCTCTGACAAAAATGAATAGAACTGCACTCAGGCAATACCTGACTAAGTTGTGTAAAAATGTATCAGCAGTTTCTAAATAGCATTTATTTAAGGCTGTGGAAAGATCTAGCTGAGTTGGCAGAGACATCTGCTGTACTAAAGCAGTGTATGATTTTAGGACCTTTCTGAAGAAGTTGTATATAGGCATGCTTCAGCTAGCCTATGTCCTTGCAGAGGTGAGAAGCAATGTGTCATCAGACTAGGGACTTTCACAGTGGATGTCTTTAGGTAGTAAGGATTTCCCGTTGCAGTCAGCTCCCAACTTCTGTGAGCTAAGTTCAGTCAGACTGCAAGGCCTAGTGAGGAATCGGTGAGGGACTCAGGTGGGACTCATCTGTCTAAATGTAGACCTTTAATGAGTATTGAGTACCACTGAACCCTAGGCAACCCTTAGAATGAGTAAATGAAGAAGGGTATGCCTTTCTGCGATGCAATTCATTGCTTCCTCATGTGGGTACAGAAAACAGGCTGAGTGAATTGCACCCTAAAAACATCTATTTCTCACCATTAAGAGAGGATCCTGTAAAGGAGCCTCGGGTGACCAGTTAAGTGTAGATTTCAGTAATCAATAGATGTCTAACATTAGATGAGATAAATTTCATCCGCTGTCACCAGGAAGCCTGCTGGCAAAGCCATGGAAAGATTGACGAGTGGAATTCTCAATACAAGGAAAGCTTGAGCAATCCGGAGTCCAGATTGATGGGACACAAGCACAGCAGCCTTGTGGCTGTTGAGAAAAGGAAGCAGCTAAGGCAATGAAACTGTCTAACCCAGGCTGAATTCCTCTGCAGTCCTATTGTGTATTTGGTGCGAGGCCTCAGCAGGTTACTCCTCTGTGGGTTGCTCTTCTGTTCTAACAGTGTGTGAATATACCATGGCATGTAGATTGATTTTCAGTGACAATTGTAAAGGAAAATAAGTCTGCAGATTAGAAAGGGACTGGATAAATAAAGCAAATATGAGAAAGCAGGAGCTGATGAGACTGTTCATATGAAGAGATATTTTGTGCAAGGGCAGGGTCATGAGATCTCCAGAATGTTCTGCATGCCCAAACTTTGGATTCATTCTCCCAGCTGCAGGAGAGGGAGACAGTGGGTAAGGCTGTGAGAGGGCAGTGATCTGCACTAGAGGAAGGAGGAGAGAGGACCTAAGTCAAAGAAAGCCTGTACAGGAAGGGCACGGCTAGGCCTAGCAGCTCATGTGGTGGTGCCTTGGGGAAAACACATGTAAGAAAGGGTAAAAATCACGGTGCAGCAGCCATGAGAGACAGGAGTAAGAAAATGCAGTGAGAAGCAGCCACCAAGGTCAGTGCACCAGGAGGGCAGGAGGTGCTCCAGGCAGGCAGCAGCAGTTCCCCTGTGGCCTGTGGAGAGGCCCCTGGTGGAGCAGGCTGTCCCCCTGCAGCCCATGGGTCCCACATGGAGCAGATCTCCACGCTGCAGCCCATGGAGAGCCCCCGCAGGAGCAGGCCCCGGGCCGGAGCTGCAGCCTGTGGAGAGGAGCCCACGCAGGAGCAGGGGGTCTGGGGGGAGCTGCCGCCTGTCAGGGACCCGTGCTGGAGCAGTTTGCTCCTGGGGGATGGACCCTGTGGGACGGAGCCATGTGGGAGCAGTTCTTGAAGAGCTGCTGCCTGTGGGCAGCCCTGCAGGATCAGTTTGGGAAGGACACAGCTGCTCATTGTAGAAGAACTGGGAGTGAAGCTGAGCATGGGAAGAGAGGGGGCAAGGGGAAGGTATTTTTGTTTTTGTTTTTGTTTCTCACTATTCTACTCTATTAGTCGGTAATGAATGAAATTAATCCTTCCCCATGTTGAGTCTGTTTTGCCTGTGATAGTAACTGGTGAGTGATCTCTTGTCCTTATCTCAACCCATAAGGTTTTCCATCTTATGTCCTCCTCTGCCCTGTTGAGAAGGGGGAGTGAGGGAGTGGCTGGGTGGTCATCTGGGAGCCTCCATATAGAGAAACTGTTTTTCTGAAATGTACTGCTTTGAGATGTAAGCCTAAGAGAACAAAGATGGTTTCTGCAAGTGCAGTGCTGAGTTTTTTTTGTTGTTGTTGTTTGTTTGTTTGTTTTTTTGTCCCCAAATCTGATGACATAAATGATTTTGTAAATCTGGTTGAACTTGGGTACCTCACAGAATCAAATAAAAACAAGTTCAGCAGTCATAGGGAAGCCCTTCTTCCCATGGATTTCTGTTTGGTGGCTGCTTTTGTTATTTAGGAGTTCCTTTTTTTTTTTTTTCCCTCTTCCTTTCCTTTCCTTTTATTTATTTATTTATTTATTTATTTATTTATTTTCAGGTGCAAGCTTTTTCTTTTGTTGGGTCACTTAAAATCTCCATTTACTTGTGGAATCTCTGATGTCTAGTAATGCATTATCTTATACTGCAGGCTTTACCTCATCTGGGGCAATAAATGTCTTGTCTACTTGCCTAGCAAATTCTAGATTTCCTGAAACTCCTAGGAAGTTTATGTCTTTGAAATCTTTCTCCTCCAGGCAAATTACTCTTTAGGCTTCATCGACTATATTGATTAGATGTCTACTGGCTATAAAGCTCCTAGGTAGAAGCATACGTTGTAGATGCATAATGAAGGTATGTTACTTTTGAATTGACTTCCACGTTGTAACATGAATAGCTTTGCTTCAGACATTTTCCAGTGAGATACTTTCATAAGCGTTCAAGTAATACCTAGTGGCAGCGCTGGAAAAATGCCTTAGATCTTCTTGCTCTAATGAAATCTGGAGCACATAAATTGACAGCAGTTAAAATCAGCTGCCAGAATATTTATCTGTCACTTAAAATATGAACAAAAAGGTGGATTTGATGTAAGCTTTGGATGAAGATTGTTTTGGGTTGATATTCATTCAAGGCGTAGCAAGCACGGCCATTTCATGTCACAGATAAGTAAAAGGTATGTTGCATGATCTTTGGAGCAATGAAAAATGTACCAAGGTATTACAAGTTCAGTTTCTTGCTAGCTGATGAAAGGGAAATTCAAACTGTAACTTCTCAGCAGTGGTAATTTGTGACCAAGGAATGATCTGGCATGGAGAGAGGGCAAGAAAGCCTGACTGCACAATGCTTTAAAATAGCTTGAAGCAAGAATGCCAGAGACCGATGGCTCCATGAAAGGGAGTGAAGTTTCCCTTGCTGATGAGATAAGACATGCTGCAGCATTGTGTTGTAATAATTGTGGAGTGTGAGTGCACACGGGCCGCCTTTGGTGGGCAGAACTGGTTCTGGGGAGCGAACCCAATGCCAGGCTAAGGTGCATGACGCTGACACTGACGTGACTGGTGCTGGTGCCAGTGTACATAGGGAATAGGCTCTTGCTGCAGGTTTGCAGACGCCTTGTAGAACTGCTTATGGCAGTAGGACTTTTTCCAATGCATCATTCATTAAATCTTTTTATATTTAAGCACTAATATGTGTTCAAATCACCTCAAGAGGTACAATAAAAATTCCCTAGCATTGATAAATCCTTTTTGTCCAGGCTTGAAGGTTTGCTCCACAGACATAGAATCTGTTCATACTCAGATGAGGTTTATGACAATGTAAATAACCCTAAACTAATATAAAGATTTGGCAGAACAAAGAATCAGAGGTGTTATATTTTCTTCAAAGAAAAGAAATAGAAAAATATTCTTGATATTGAGATACCATAGATTCACTTGACTGAGTGAGTTTGTTTCTTATGATAGGAACTTTTTCTTTTTCTTTCTTTCTTT
>CM021765.1:152237349-152314701 GCA_011076525.1 Nettapus auritus
CCTTCCCTTCCCTTCCCTTCCCTTCCCTTCCCTTCCCTTCCCTTCCCCTTTCCTTTCTTTCCTTTCTTTCTTCATTTGAAAGCTCTTTTGTCAATGAGGTGCACACTTGGGTGTTGATTCTGCTTGTTTTCTTTCAACGTTGACCTTGATCCTTTCCCTGCTTGCAGCTTTCTATGTGGAATTATCTTTCTAGCTTTCTCCAGAATTATCACCTGTCATTGCAAATCATTGTGTGATCTATTCTTTCTGTTGATATATTGTTTCCTACATAATTTTGTACATTTTGGACAAAATTCTTTCCAAAATTCCAAAGGCTAAATATTTTTCTGGCTTGATGCTAATCTGTGCCTGAGTACAGTAGAAGGAGCCTGAGAAACAATACTGTCATTGATAAAACAACAAAAAAGTGAACCTACTGCCTACTTACTGCTCAGGAATTCTGTATTCAGGGTGAGTTGTGTGTAGAGAGTTTTTGCCTGTACCTTTGAGTATTCTGCTTCTTTATTGTTTCTCTTGCCAAAAATAAAGTACGTGAATGTATTAATCCTCAAGATGAGCAGGAACCTGTATGGGTTGTAGAGGATAGGGTGGGAAGTTTGACCTTAGGGGTGAATCTGGGCATGGACATGTGCTGCGAGGTAACTGATACTCTGTGTTCCTGTACCCCCAGCGCAGAGCCTAAATATTTTAACAAATCAGTTTAACACAATTCCAGGTGTGGTAGCCTGGAATCTCAGAATAGCTGACAAGGCAGCGTGGTCCAGGTTTGAATCTCCAGGGCTTTGGCCATGGCTCATGTGCTCATGTCAGTTGTTTGAAAGGTACTTTGATAGCTGTGGAGAAACCCTCTCAGCGGCAGTGCCAACACACAGTGATACTCATTATCAAGAGACAGGAGAACCTCATAGTAAATAAAAAGTCCTTCAGCATGCTATTTTGAAATTGGTATAGTGCCAATATTGTGCAGCCCTAATAATGGCTCCTTTATTCAATCAAAATAGCTGCGGGGAAGCTGTGGTAATTTCTGAACAGTGAGGCACTAAGAGACAGTGCCTGCCACTTTTCTAGTAAACAATCAAGAGACAACTGTCTTTTTGAAATGTTGCTCAGTGTCTTCCATACTGTCTGTCATGCAGAGGTGGGTGGCTGCTGATCTTGGCAGGCGTGGAATGGGCACTGACACGATGTGGGATCCGCTGTTTGTGTGGGTGCTGCCCTGCTGAGAGACCTATGGACCTGAGGACTGAAGACTAAAGCCTAGCACTACATCTATTCTGGTACCGCATGCCGTAGCATGTTCCCAGTTTTGTAAAATGATGTTGTCGTGATGGAGGGAGGTAATCAAAGGAAACTATTTATATACCACTCTTCTTCTCATGGGTTTCCTTCCCCTGTTAACTATATAATCTCCATAGTGTCATCCATCTGCTGTTCTTTTTCTCCACACTCTAATCCAACTTCCTTAAAAATTACTTATTTCTTCTTCCTTCACTTTAACCTCTGTAACATGGTATGTTGGTAACGTTGGTTCAAAACACCCCATAACCTATCTCCAAGGACTGATCTTCCTACCCTAGAGAGGTGTTTTCAGGTGCTGAGTAGTCTGGGGGGCTGCATAGTTCAGCGTGTTTTTGAGTTAGTGCCTCCATTTATAATTCCTGAGCTCAATTTATAATTCCTGAGCTTCTTCGACATATTTCTGCAACATATTTCTCCAACTCCAACAACTTCTGCCTTATTTTTGCATGCAAGGACAGCAGGAGGCAAAAGTCAGTTCCAGGTAAATTGAATCCTAAGGGAGATGAGTTGAAACCATTCCATATCGCGTGGTATTACTATTTGGCTTTGTGCTTTCATAAAAGAAGTAGTGTCATATTTTAGTTTGTCTGGCACGTAATAAATTTTTGATATAAAAACTGAAAGTGCTGATGACAGTGTCTGCAGTGTGGAGGAGCGACTTAGCTGCACAAAGGCAATAAGTGTGCTGCATGGGTAATAGGCTGCTTGTTGGTTGGTTGAACATCTATGGAAGTATCGAATAGTAGAGACACAATCATGGCTGCAAACACAGCTGTTTTCATTATACATACTTACGAAGATGGCTAATCAATAGAGGTGCGTGTGGGGGGGTGACAGAGAAAGCTTTCAGTGAAGCAGTGGGAGACGCAAGTTTTTATTCAGCATGATGGAGCTGAACTAATAGATATTGTTTCAGACTCCTCTCATGACTTATCACTACTTTGTTTTGATTTATTCATTTTCTTCCTGTAGCACAGGAGTTGCATCGTGGGCAAGAACTGCTGCTTGCTAGCTAGCAGCTTTTTAAAGCCATTTTTGTCTATGTTCTGAACAAAACCACTTGTCTGCATGTCTCATACATGTATTGATCTTACAGGCTGTCTCCTGTCAGGTGGATAATAAATGATCAGCTGTGACCGTTCTGAAAGTCTAGCAGCCAGACCAGCCCCATAACAATCTCTGGTGTAATGATGGAGAAAGGATTAGAGAGCAGACAAGTATCACTCACCCTTTAAAAACAATTAAATAATTTATTTTAAATGCAAAAAGGCTACTAAGAAATGAATCCTCCACTTGCCACTAAAATATTTACGGTGCAAGCACTGGAATTCTGTAGGCAGCAGATGGAGTCTCCATCCCAGTCTGTTACTACCAGTTTTATTAATTTTTATTAATGATGTACCTATATTCTCTGTACTTCCAGTTCATTTTCTACAGATGCTGGTTTCATGGGAAGTGTTATCTAGCAGTGAATGAACTAAAAAAGGAAGGTTTTTCCCCTTCTTTTTATCATCTGTTTACAGGGTTGTGATTAAAAAAATAAATCTGTTTCTCCAGCCACCTCAGCTAAAACAAGACCATCAATTTCTCAAAGTGCATGAAAGACCGACAAGTCCTGGAGAAATAAATCCAAGGCATTCACCCTCTTGACAAGCCGCCAGAACCCTCAGGACTTGCTCTCACGCTGGCGTCTTTTCTGCCCTTGATGTCATGTGCAAAACACGAGGATTTGTGCCGTGCTAATCCCTCTAATGAGGGCTTCTCCCAGCCTCAATATAAGCCCCGCTCAAAGCCGTGGCTGTTGGGCAGGCACTGCGGAGCCAAAGCTCCTGTCTTCTGAACCACATTCAAGGCAATTAGAGACCAGGATTAAACAAACACCCAACACCAGCATCCTCAGCACTGAGAGGGATTAGCCCAGGGGAGCTGCTGCCAGGCCAGGTTGTCCCACAGAGGAGAGCTCTGTGCTCCGCTCACTCGGGTCCAGGCTGCACCCAGCAGCAATGGGTGCCCTGAGGTGGCTTTTCTGGGCTGGGCTGAGCTTCCTGAGCTGCTGTTGTCCCCGCAGGGCAGAGGCACAGTTCCCCCGCGTCTGCATGACGGTGGAGGCCATTCGGTCAAAGCGCTGTTGCCCAGCCTTGGGGCCGGAGCCAGGCAACGTGTGCGGGTCCCTGCAGGGCAGAGGACGCTGCCAGGGGGTGCAGGTGGATACTCAGCCCTGGAGTGGCCCCTACACTCTTCAAAATGTGGATGACCGCGAATGGTGGCCCCTCAAGTTCTTCAACCAGAGCTGTTGGTGCACAGGTGAGTGTGGCCGTGAGGTGAGGGGATGGGGATGAACGTGTCTGCTGGCCGTCTTGTGAAGGCCAGAAACATCCCAGATGGCATAAAGCATCAAGAAGCTGGCAAAGGGACTAGTACCCAAGACATATGAGGAGTGGCTGAGGGAAATGGGGTGGTTTAGTCTGCAGAAAACGAGGCTGAGAGGATACCTCATCGCTCTCTACAACTACCTGAAAGGAGGGTGTAGCGAGGAGGGTGACGGCCTCTTTTCCTAGGTGACAAATGATAGGATGTGAGGCAATGGCCTCAAGTTGCACCAGGGGAGGTTTGGCTTGGGTATGGGGAAGAATTTCTTCACAGAGAAGGTGGTCAAGCATTGGAACAGGCTGCTCAGGGATGTGGTGGCTTCCCTGTTCCTGGAGGTATTTAAAAGACGTGTCATGGACTTGGTAGTGTTAGGTTGTTGGTCTTGATGATCTTGAGGGTCTTTTCTAACCTAAATGATTCTATGGTTCTTAGAAAGCTTTGAGAATTATCACTTTCCTTAAAATACTATCATGTTTATGGCCAAGCCCCGATAGTACTGTACAGCGGTTTCAGTGCAAGAGTGTTTTTTCTTGCAAAAAAAAAAAAAACAAAAAAAAACCATTTTCTCTTACGTAGCCTTTTGGGCTTTCCTCTCTGTCCCTAGAGTTGTTCCTCTAGTCCCTCATCACCCTTCTTCCACAGAGTTTTAGACATTTTAGTGCTGTGCTCAGCATTACATGACTGCCAAAGAGGCCACCCTGTCTTTTTCCTTTCTATCTCCATCCTTTTGTTCCCACCTGGGACTTTATGCGGGCCTTTGACTTCACCCACTGGGAGGCAAAAGAAATCAGGGAGCTGATTTGCTTGAAAGTTAACCCAGCCCAAATGGTCAGGTTTTGCTGAGGCCAGTTCCTGTACTAGGGACCAGGAAAGGAATAGGAAGGTGAGGTCACGGCAAGGTAAGGAGGCAGGTCCACTTTTCAAGAGCAGCCCTTGTTTAAGGGGGTTAAAATGAGCAGGAGCTCAACCTCAGCCCTTGCTCTTTGCAGGGCTGGCAGGGCGTGGTGTCAGGAGTCCTAGAACCACAGCACCATTAAGGTTGGAAGAGACATCCAAGATCATCTGGTCCCTACCACCAATATTACCCCCATGCAAAAAGCATGTCTCCAGCACTGACAGTACCTGCTAGACAAATTCCAAATGCAGCCTGGCATTTCTTGTTGGAAAATACACATTTTTTTGAAGTGTCCAACATGTTAATAGCCTACTTTCCTTCAATACGATTCTTAGAAATAGCTGACCTATTTTGTCTAAAATATACCTTGGCCCTTGCTATCAGAAAAGCCCAAATCAATCTGAGAAAGACACACAGTGGAAGATGTCAGTCCATGAGGTTAAGTTTTGCAGTGCTGTTATGAACTGAAAGCAGAGAGGTGGTGGCAGATGACTTAAGTGGATAGATGTGTTATTGGGGCTTGTCTGAAACAAAAGCAACAGACATTAGGCTATAAATCAAATTTTATCTCTTGCTTTGACTAGATTTCAAGTGTTTTTGTGGAAGTACTTTTACAGACACTTTACAAAAAAAAAAAAAAAAGGCACAGACCCTGAGTCAGAAGAGCACCAAAGCATGTGGGCATATAATAATATTTATGCAGTCTACGTAGTTAGGGCATGAAAACCTGTGACGAAAGTGGGGAGCAGTGTGGGCAGAGATTAATTTGTTTGTACAAATAAAAGTAAATACCGGCATTTGATATTTGCTGGTCTGCATCCTAGGTTACACAGCTGTAATTTCGGGTAGTCTCTCGTTGCCTTCCTTCTGCTGAGCTATCCGCTCCTCAGCTCTTTAAATCTGTTTCTTTCTTTCTGCTTCTACCCTCTCTTTCTCTCTCTCTCTCCCCCTCTCTTTCTCTCGTATTTTCTTTGTTGTATTCTTCTCCTTGCAGTCTTTGTTCTCTAAACATACCAGTGACAAAACATCAGGGTGGCAGCCTTAAAGATGATTTTAAGAAAGGTTTCCTGGGCTTTCTTCTACTGTGGTCAGTTTGATGCTTCATGCAAAGGCATTTCTTGAATAATGCTAAAAGTTAATTAATGACGGCATGAGATTTGAATTAGATTTGATGTATTAACTTTGGTGGTAATTGTGAGTCTGTGTCTATTGGTGTGTGTATATATACATATATATATATATGTATAAAACTGTTTTACACTGGTTGTCTGTCTGCACACCAGAGTTTTGAATAGTGTGATGTGTGTTTTTCATTAGGCATCTACAGTTATGATACCTATGACTGTAAATTAAATAGGGATTAAAATCATTCAAAGGGACATGGAGCAGTGCACATCTGTACTATTAAAGTATCTTATTGAATGAACTTTGTGTGCAGACCACCTATCTGAAATGGTTCCTGGACAATCCATGCCAAGGCTCTGTCTAAAGTTTTAACAATATAAACAACTGTGTTCCAATGCTATCTTGTCACCGTTTAATTTATTGTTCATATGTAGCATAAGCAATAGCTATGGAAACTGCAAATTCTGTGTAGCTTCTTACATTTGCTTAGATAGCACCATTTAAACATGCTACATAGCTGGTGGCCATATGGTAGGAAGCTTGGAGGAGCTGGGAAGAAGAGGAGCATGTATTTTCCATATGGAGTTCTAGATTTCTTGCAATAAGTGCTCCATTTGAATTTTGCTAGAAACATGATAAAGGAAAATTGGCCATGTGCCGTAGCTGTTCATTGAGGAAAAAATTCTGAAAGTCATGTCCACCTAGGCCTGGGTGCTGAACATTTCTGAAAAAATGAAAATCCCAAACACAAACCAACAGTGGTGATTGGTTAGTTAATGTGTAGCCAGATTATTTTTATAGTTTTTCATTCATTTAATTTTTCTGTGGAAAAGAAACAGACAAAGCGTTTCCAGGCATTAACAGACAATAATGTCTTTCCTTAAGCAGAGACAAATGCAATAGAATAGCATTAGTAAAACAGAAGGATCCAGCTTTACTTCCATTTTTTACAAAAAGCCATGATCAAGAAGACAATTGTAAGGCTGTTGTCAGGATGCTGCTCACTGTGTGTTTTATGCAATGTGTTGTTAGCAACAAAAATATCTCTAGAAAAAAGCTGTAGTTATGGCTTGAATGTAGCTGGAAGGTAAGAAAAAATGTTTAATTCCTGTCTAATTTCAGTTTTGAATCCATTATGTGCATTCTGCAATTCATTTCAGTCAACCTAATATTAATTCTTAAACTGAAATGGCCTAATGACAGTTCCTGACAGAGTGCTGTAGTATGTGAAAGGGAATATGGTCATTTGTAATTTTTGTACTTATCACATACAAGCTGTACGTGTTGAATTAAAAAGAAGTAGTGTAGTTGGATAGTTAAATTTGATTTAGAAGAATACTGATTTAGAAGACATGAACTAAATGCTACTTTGAGTTCTAAAGGATAAAGTTGTAGTAATGGGATACAGATCTGTTGCAACACTTAAAAAAAAAATAAATAAATAAACCTACAGAAGATTATTGTGAAAAGACCACCGCAGTCAGTCATGAGGTTGCTAGTACAGATCATGATGTTTATATGACATAGTTTGAGTTCACTGAGAAGTTAAAAATAATTATTGTTATTATTATTTTTTTTTCTGCCACTTTCTGAGATTGGCATTTAGGTGTGTGATGGACTTTTAGTGCATTTTTATAGAAGTATTTAAAGAAAACATGGGGAAGGAAGGTAAGCTGTACACTTGGAAACTTTCCTCATGGTATGCCATCAGGCTTTGCATAATCCAAAACCTGAAGTCTTTACACTTGTGGTCCTTAAGCTGGTCCTAAGCTTCATGATAACTTACTGATCTCATTGCCTCTGAAGTAGCCACAAACTCTCTGAACCTGTAGTTAAGCATCTTCATAACCTCTTAGAGTCTGTCACATATGTTTACAGCTCAGCTTCTCTCACCCTAGAGCTAGCCATTAGCTACACAGCGTGACACGTAACAGGCCTGGGTAACAGCAGGCCCTAAGCTACACAGCTCCCCTTGTAACCTTGGGCATCTTTGAAATCCATAAGTCCTATAGCCCCTGACAGTCTGGAATCTTCAGTGTTATCCATTGTTTTGCTTGCAGACTCATGCCTACAGCCTGGGGAGGTCTGCTAGCGCAGGAGCTCTTCACAAGACACTTCTCCATTTCCATATTAGCCCCAAGCTTATCCTGGGTCTGGCAGCACAGATGTGTGGGGACCAGTGAGGTTTTATGGCACCTTGGAAGAGGGCTGGGATGGTCTTTGTGGAGTGTTTGTGTACGTGGGGTCACAAGGAGTCTCAGTGCATGTTCTGAAGAATGGAGGGGAGATCCCAGAGGAGCCCTGCTTGGCTCTCCACAGCCTCCTTTCCCCAGGCAGCAATGCCCATTGTCCCACACCACTACTTTGCAAACTTCACAAATGTGCTGACGGAGTGGTCATGTTCCTCTCCTCCAGCAAAGGTCTGGGTGCAGCAGTGGGGCCTTTCTGCTGCTTCTGGCACCCTGCCACAGTGAGCAGGAGGCCATGGTGCCTGTGCTGTGCTTAAAGCAAGCTCCATCCCTCCGGGCTCTTCCACCACTTCCAGTCAGGGGTCTGAGTTAATAGCCTGGAGTGGACTCTATTACTTGCCTAAGGAATGGTGGCAGTGAGGAAGGACAGTGTTGCACTATTTCTCGGGCTCTAATTTCAGCACTATTTACTACTGCATAAAGCGTGACTGGCAGCACCTCTGGTACTTGTCCTGGGCTGTGCTGGTTGCCAGACACACTGTGAATGGACAGTGGTGTTTCCTGGGCTTTGTCCTTAAAAGAACTGTTTGTTTTTTATTTTCTTTCCCCCATTTGTTTTGTTTTGTTTGGGTATCTTTCTCTGCGTTTAAATATCCATGTGAGCTGACTGTTTCTTGGGTTTGATCCTGGAAGTCTGGGAGTACTTGAGGGCCAATCAAGCAAAGCCTTTAATCACCTGCTTAACCTGAAGTGCTTAACTCTCTGTTCAGTGAGACTCCTCACATGCCTGAAGGCTTCATGGAGCTCTTAGCGCCTTGGGGCATCAAGCCCATTATCCAGTGCTTTGCTTCCCCAACCAGCTGAGTGTGATTCTTGGCCCTGCTGTGGCTCTGGGAAGCGAGCCATCCTTCTAGTTAACCAGTTGGCAGAGCTGCCAGTCTGCTCAGCTGCTGTCCCTTCCAGGAATTGAAATATCTGGGGAAAAAGAAAGATGATTCATAATTCTTCTGCATATCAGTGTTAGTTCTCTCCGTTTCGTATTTTCATGACTGCTCTCTCCCTCTTTATTCAGGAAACTTTGCTGGTTACAACTGTGGTGACTGCAAATTTGGCTGGACTGGCCCCGACTGCAATGTCAGGAAGCCACCAGTTGTCAGGAAGAACATCCATTCCTTGACAGCAGAGGAGAGGGAGCAGTTCTTCGATGCTCTAGACCGTGCAAAGACTACCATTCACCCAGACTATGTAATTGCAACTCAGCACCGGATGAGTCTGCTTGGTCCCACTGGAGAGGAACCGCAAATTGCCAACTGTAGCATTTATAACTACTTTGTCTGGCTTCATTACTACTCAGTCAGAGACACACTACTAGGTTAGTGCTTTTCTTACCCAAGGGCTTTGCAGGTAAAGGAGAGGATAAAAAGTATTGCTGAACAAGGGTAAGTATGTTTAATGCAGCTGGGATGCTTTAGCAAGCAGTGAAGCCCAGTAAGAGGTCTCTGCAGTAAAATATCTGCAGTAAAATATTTGGTGCTGAGGATCTGGTGGACATCTGCATTTGGGGGCGGTTCAGACCTGCTCCAGACCTGTTGCAATCTGGTCCCAGTGACTGAACTCCCCTAGGCATCAGGGTGCAGACCAGCTGCACTTTGATGCCTTTTCTAACAGGCAGGCAGTTTATGGGCTCACAGGTTACTCTCTTGGGTGAACCAAAGCATGGTCAGTCAGTGATCCCTTTCAAAAAGACATTCCCAGTCTAGAGTATAAGGTAGATGCAGCAGCAGTGGGAAAGAGGCTCTGCAGTGATGAAGGCAGAGACCATCCAGACTTGGGGGACTGGAGTGCTAATGCTTTCTGTGGCCTTCAGCAAGTCTCTAAGGGTGGGATTTGGCTGAACAACCACAGATAGCTTCTAAAAACTAACCAGCTTAGATGTTTAGGCATCTATCTCCACATTTTCTCCCAAATCGGGATTCCTAGTCCTCATAGATCTTCTAGACTGAAGTATTTATGCCAGCCCCATTCCACAAAGCCCAGGTCCCATAGGAAGAGGCAGCAGTATGGTTTTTCTACCCAGCAGAGCTACATACAGGCTGTGAATTTAGCATTCAAGTGTCTCCATATGAGTGAGACAGCCCGTGAAATTTATCCACATTTACCTTCTTGCTAGAGGGTATTTTGTACCCCGCAACTGGTTTTCTTGTTTCCCCTTCTGACACTGTCCCATTTTACAGGACTGAATGAAGCAGTCTCTGGCCTACCACGAGCAAAGGTCCTTCAGGCAATAGTACAGTCATGTGGAAAAGGGAAGAAGCAACTTTCACTGCTTCTGCAGAGATAAATAAACCCACATGTGGGTTAAAGCTTGCCGAAGCAATAAGCAAATCCAAATGTGGTTTGAGGCCCCTAGTCTTTCAGTGTCTTATTTCTCATGTGTCTGGTGTAGTTTCTCCCACTGGATTGCTCTTCTCCAAATGCTGTTTTAAAGACAAATACGGGAAAGGTTCAGATGATTGGATATCAAAATTAGGATGGGAGTATATCAGGTTGGTTACATCAAGGAAATGCAGGTAGGATTTGAAGCAGATTTTCTTATGCAGTATTTTGCTGAAACCTTTATTGCAAAATTGATATGTCTGAAATAGTTCTTGTTAAAAATGAAACCATGAGTGATAACTAATCTGTCTTTGTAGAGATCCATAAATTTGAATTTCCATGCCCGTGATGACTTGAGCAAGGAGACAAGCAGGTTAATTTTGAGTAGAAAAGAGGGGACTAATTAGAAAATCTTTTAAATCTTTCTGAACCGAGTACCCATCTAAAGACATTTCCATTGTGTGTTCTTTATGAAGATTTTTTCAGCTTAAAAATGTATACCTTAAAAACCTGCTGGATTGTTACATTCAGAAACATATGCTGTGTCAGACAGATGTCAATCAAAAACTCTTCTGAGAGAGTTACTTGCCTCCAATACTGTCACTCAGACACTGTGAAGCTTTCTGTGTTCTGAGAAACATCACGGTGGGAACCTGTGCTGTCAGATCAAACAGCTGATGCCTGACGACCTGTTCTTGTGGAAGCAGTTTTTTGGTCTGCCTCTTTTTTTTTCTTTCTTTATGATTATAGTTATTTTATTTTAGCCTGTTGGACACTACAAAATTATGTAGTCCTACAAGGAAATAAGATTAGGTTTATTAGCGAACCTCAGGAGAAATCCCTAAATTCACTGGATTTCTAGAATGAAAAAGTCTGAATTCCTCCTGAAATCTAGCATGAGATTTAATTCTAAAAATGCGACTAGCCTTTATGATCTGCTTGGAAAATAGTATTTATGTAGAAAGCATGCATTAAGATATTATAGGCAGCTTTGCATTTTCTTTCACTGAGGGTTCAGCTATGTTGCATCAAGTAGCATGTTTTTTGCTAAGAATTTAACTGAAAAAAATGAAAAGGAGGTGCAATCAGTCAGCTAAACAAAGAAAGAACTATTTTGTCATTACACTTTTGGAAAAAATGTACCCCATTTTCACTGAGGATTGTTGAAATTTTGGGGGTAGCTCTTTTGCTGAGCTTCTCAAGTACAGTAAGGGAAAAATGTCGTCAGGACTGTAGCAAAAAGCTTAACACCACCAAATTTCCCTTTCCAGATTCCTGCTTCACCTCCTTGTGAATCACTGCAGAAACCCCTCATTGCTTTAGCTGTTTCCATCGTTAGCTTCTGCAGTGGGAACTAGCAGAAGCCTGGAGAGAATTAACAATCAGGATTTGAAGAAAAGTGGCAAAGGACATATTGAATTGCTGTTGGCAGGTTATGGGAGGTGTTGAGGTTCTTTTGATAGGTACACTGTGTAAGTCCTGCTGCTGAACAAGAGAGTGAGACCAAGTGGTACATGCTAGCAAGTAGCTAAGATTTTCGACAGTAAGACTGTTTCTTAAAAAGATCTGTAAAAATGTGAAGAAATTTGCACGATATCAAATTTTTTGGGGTGTGTGAAATTTTGGGAAGTACTGAAGTCAGTATCCACAGAGGAGTTTCACTTGTCCCCTGTAAGTGTTGGAGCTTCTGATCTCTGTGCTCTTTGCAAAGGTGCAGAGCTGCAGATTTTTATTTAACTCAGCTACGGGCAACAGAAGAAGGCGCTCTCTTTATTTCTAGCTTCATTTGGTGCTGAAGTGCTTATTTTATCTTCCCTTTGTAGGGCCTGGCCGCCCCTTCACAGCTATTGATTTCTCCCATCAAGGACCTGCCTTTGTAACTTGGCATAGGTACCATTTGCTGTTGCTGGAGAGAGACCTGCAGGTTAGCTAAACAGCCTCTTTCTTTCCTCATACAGCTTCTCTCTTTTGCAGCACGTCTTTGTTGCTTCAGCCTAGGATAAGTTATTTCCTAGGACTGATTCTTACACAAACTCTCAGGAGTGTTTGCTCACTGATTTTCTATCTAAATTTCTATCTAAAGGGAAATTATTGTTTTCGATACAGTTCACAGTTTCTTACTGTGAACAATGATGTGAAGGTTATATTGGAGATTTTTCTTCTTTACAACAGAGAGCAGAAGATACGAATTAGCACCATTCCTTAATAAAATCATAGAAACACTTACATGTAAAACCTGTTAATAATGTCTGCTGGAAAGCAGACACCAAGCAGGAAAGCAACACCAAATATTACCCTCTTTAATGCCATGTAATAGATTTTATATTTTCCTATATTTAGGTGTAGATATTTTAAAGAAATAAATGTTAATGTACCGAGCAGTCAGTTGCCTAAGCACTGACTCATTTCCATTTGCAGTATTTCTACATTAGCAGTGTTGCTGTATGTCAGCCTTGCAGATCTCTAATGAACATGGTTGGTGTCTAAATAATTGGAGGATCTTTCTTGCATGAAATTGTATCTAACAAGCAAATACAAGCAAATACACTGTATTCCTCTATTAGTACAAATTCAGATTCTTCCCCAGGGCTAGCCTTGCTGGAATAAAAGCAAACCACACACACAATTTTACCCATTACCCACTTGGATCACTCAGAAAGCCTCTTAGTTGTTTAAGGCTCGATTAATCTCTTTCTGCTCTCCTGCTCAGTCTCTGAATTGGTACAAGAGCTAACATGGCCAAAAAAGAGCAATCTAACAGTAGATTACCAGTCATAATGTCTTTGCTAGGACTCACTCAACACCCCAATCTTTTGAAAGCAGTTGGAGCAGCACTATGAAGTATGTGTAGTTGCCTTCAAGTGTAAAGCAGAATACAGGATGCCCAGTGACTCACAGGAATCATTCTTTTTCTTTTGAAGGTGATTCTCCACTAATGTGTTTCTGTCCATTGCAGCGACTGATGGGCAATGACTCCTTCGCACTGCCCTACTGGGACTTTGCCACGGGTAGAAACGTGTGTGATGTGTGCACGGACCAGCTCTTTGGAGCATCACGGCCAGATGACCTGGGGCTAATCAGCCTGAATTCCAGATTCTCCCGGTGGCAAATAGTTTGTAACAGGTACTGGAATACCTAGGGTAAGCCTGTGTACTGACCAAATCTTGTTTTGGCATTATAGAAAGTAAGACGTGGGCTGAAAAATCTGTTTCCTTGCATTGGGTGAGATCTTTACTCTGATATATTTAGAGTGGTTTTGGGACTATGGAAACTATAGGACTCCTGGAAATTTTGGGTCTCCTCAGAACTTCGCTAAAGCACATGGAAAACAGAAGTGACTAGTGACAGACACCATGGCTTCACTGAGGGCAAATTGTGCCTGACAGATCTGTTGGCCTTTTGCAACAGGACTACAGCAGAAGGGAAGAGCAACTAACATTATCTACCTGGACTTTTGCAAAGAATTTGACACTGTCCTGTCTAAAATGGAGAGACATGGATTTGATGTATGGACCACTCAGTAGATAAGGAATTGTCTGGATGGTTGCATTCAAAGAGTTGCAGTCAATGGCTCAATGTCCAGGTGGAGACCAGTGATGAGTGGTGTTCCTCAGGGGTCTGTAGTGGGACTGGTACTATTTAACAACTTTTTTGGCAATGTAGTCTGTACAGGGAACCACCTGAGCTGGGGTAATCCCAAACATGAATGCAGGCTGGATGACGAGTGGATATAGAGCAGCCCTGCAGAGAAGGACTTGGGGACGTTGGTGAATGAAAAATGGAATATGAGCCAGCAATGTGCACCTGCAGCCCAGAAAGCTGGTCATATCCTGGGCTGTATCAAAAGAAATGGGGCCGGCAGGTCAAGGGAGGTTATTCTGCTCCTCTACTCTGCTCCTGTGAGGCCCCACCTGGAGTTCTGCATTCAGCTCTGGGGCCCCCAGCACAAGAAGGACATGGAATTATTAGAACAGGTCCAGAGGAGAGCCACAAAGATGATCAGAGGGCTGGAGCACCTCTCCTATGAAGACAGGCTGAGGGAGTTGGGGTGGTTCAGCCTGGAGAAGACTCCAGGGAGACCTTATGGTGGCCTTCCAATACCAAAGGAGGGCCTACAGGAAAGCTGGGGAGGGACTCTTGATCAGGGAGTGTAGTGATAGGACAGCTGTAACAATTTTAAACTAAAAAAGGGTAGGTTTAGATTAGATACAAGGAAGAAATTCTTTACTCAGAGGGTGGTGAGGCACTGGCACAGGCTGCCCAGAGAAGCTGTGTATGTCCAATCCCTGGAAGTGTTCAAGGCCAGGCTGGATGGGGCTTTGAGCATCCTGGTCTGGTGGGAGGTGTCCCTGCCCATGGAAGAGGGGTTGGGATGAGGTGTTTTTTAAGGTCCCTTCCAACTCAAGCCATTCTATGATTTTTATTCTATTAATGACCTCGAAGTGAACGAGACTTCACACAGGAAAGAACATAATGACATTCTTGCTGCCAGCTATTAGTAGGCACATATTGATTTGTTTAAGTGCAGGGCTTTAATGATGTGTTCATGTCCAGGACTGGGGCAGTATGACACAGGACGCTGCCAGTTCTAATCCTCGTATCAGGTCCGGTCAGATCTGGGGCAGCATGCAGCCAGCCAGATAAAGGTACTAGGAGCTTAAGGGTTTTCAGGAAAGTCTCTTTCTCTGGGTGCCTAAAATGCTACTTGAAATTCTATCTTTAAAGGCAGCAGTTGACTTTAACCCTGGTCCCTACTTCTTCCCTAAGATAAATATATATTTTTTCCTGAGCATTTCATTTTTTCTCCTCTTGTGTACCTCCTTCTGTCCCTGATACTAGAGACCTTCCCCTCACTAACTAGTAGGTAGCCCTGCAACAGCAGTCTATCCTCCAGGCTATGAAAAAGAGGGTGCAATGCATTGCAGTTGCTTTTCTTCTAAAACAGATGAAGGCTGAAAATGTTTTCTGTCATACATTGCTTTTCTCTACTTGCTTTTCTATATTTCTCTACTTTTCTCTGCTTTTTCTCTTTTTTTTTTCTGCCCCAGAATCACAGCATCACAGCATGGTTGAGGCTGGAAGGCACTTCTGGAGGCCACCTGTTACAACCCCCGCTCCAGCAGGGTCACCCAGAGCAGGTTGCCCAGGGCCATGTCCAGGTGGCTTTTGAAGATCTCCAAGGAGGGAGACCTCACAACCTCATTGGGAAACCTGTTTCTCTCTTATGCTATATGTAAAAAAGGCTACAAGCCTGGCTTCACCACTTTTTCCTAACTCGTGCCTCTTTTTGTTTCATGCTCAGCTTGGATGATTACAACCGCCTGGTGACACTGTGCAATGGGAGTGATGAGGGGCCACTGCGGCGGAGGCCGCAGAGGGACTCAGGTGAGCAGCTGCCCACCATGGAAGATGTCAGGAGATGCCTTTCCCTGCAGGAGTTTGACAGCCCCCCATTTTTCCGTAATTCCAGTTTCAGCTTCAGGTTTGTTCTAGAGCCAGCTGGGTCATGGGTATTTTTCATTTGTGCATTCATCAGCAAAATATGGTTACTTATTGCAGCTTTCTCCTGTCCACAGGAATGCACTGGAAGGCTTCAATAAACCAGAGGGTGCCCTGAACTCGCCGATGCTGAGCCTCCATAATTTGGCTCACTCTTTCCTGAATGGGACCAGCGTTCTCCCTCATGCAGCTGCTAACGATCCCATCTTTGTGGTATGGCCTTTTCCCCCAACAAGAATGTCAGTGGCTGCGGCTCCAAGGCAGCTATCTCATCAGAGATTAGCAGAAATGGAAGTAAAACGAATCCCATAAATACAAGTATTTTAAATATAAAAAGAGAACTCTGTTCTTGAACTCTGCCACACCTGCATGATGGTCAAATAAAGATGGAAGAAATCTCAGGTTGATCTGTGAAACATAAAATAAGTTTATTGGCAGAAGAGCTACTATTCCAAGTCACACTGCCCTGAATTCTTTCATTAGGTGGTATCTAAATTTAATGTCTTTTACCAGAAATCTTACAGCAACAAGAAAAACCTGAAAATTGGGTTAATTATTTTAGAACAGTAGACTGAGTTTGTTTCTTTGTTTCAAACTTCACTATCTAACATGAAGCACATCTAATTTCATGGTCTCTTGGGGTGTAGAACTAACGTGATTTCACTGCTGTGTTAGTACAGTACTGCACTGCAGTGAGCAGCACGAACAGCTATGTGCAAATAAAAAGCCAGCAGCTGACTGCTACACATCTTCCTTATCTAATAAATTCATGCCAATTTCTTTTCCTCTTTGTTAGATTAAACAACGGTGATTATATAGAGAAATTCTAATACAATTAATTAATTTCTTACCTTTATTTGAAGTTTGCAGTCTTTTGTAAGAGAAATTATCCCAAATACGTATGTAGTGGTTCTCTAGTTTATTTCCTTCATAATTATTGAATTCCTACATGAATTCCTACTTAAACAGTCAAATCTTTGTTTCACTATTCTATAATTTTATATAAAGGAGTATTTTCAATAAGATAGTTTCTAAGTTTTTTTTCAGGATACTAAATGAAAAATGTAAGTACATCAGAAATTAATTTGAACAGCCCCAGCCAACTATAGTGGTTGTCTGAAATCAGCCTGAAGAAATCTGTCTGTATTAGTGTTTTATAGACTGATAAGCTCACTGCACAGTACTTGATCAATTTGTGGGTACCTGGAGATGTGGAGCTGGTGATATACTATAAAATGAGGATGAAGGAATCATATTTCCTGTTATTTCGTGTTCATGTTAAGATGAGAGAGAGTAAAATAGGTTTGAGAGGTACGTTTACCTGAATAAACTCAGTGGGCCCTCATTTGAGAAGTAGGACCTGCCTATTCACTGCCAGCTGATACCAAACTGTCCAGAGGAAGAGCTCACTATACACTACAACAACAAGAAAGTACATAGCAAAATGTCTCATGAAGAAGATTAGTTTACTCCACTCTCACATTTTTTTTTTTCTGGTTTCCCATTCTGCAAATCCCACCTGGATTAGATTACCCTCCTCTCTCTCTTAAAAGCTGCTGTCACCATAGGTGAGAGTGTATTTTCCCCCCAGGCTGCTGCCGTCTCTCTGGTGGGGGAACGTGCGAGCTGGCGGGTCCTTCGGTAACTGTGCTGGCTGGTCCCCAGTCTGGGAAGTGGCAGGCAGAATTTCAGCATCCCCAGGACTCCAAGTGACAGCACAAGCCCCATTGTGACCTCAGGTGACACAACTGTTGTGTTTGTGAAGGGGAGGCTGCAGCCTTAGGTCACGTCTGCTAACTCTCAGGTCATGAATGTCTCTGCACCTTCTACACAACTGCTACACTGTCAGCATCCTCACTGATCATTCATGTGGGTTTTTCAAGACATGCTCTGAACAGAACTGCTTTAAAACCTGCTGAGTTCAGAAAGAGCTTAATAAACATGTGCCTATGCTTGAATTTGCAGGTTCTTCACTCCTTCACTGATGCCATCTTTGATGAGTGGATGAAGAGGTTTAACCCCTCTGACAACGCCTGGCCTGAGGAGCTGGCCCCTATCGGTCACAACAGACTGTATAATATGGTCCCTTTTTTCCCGCCTGTGACCAATGACCAACTTTTCCAAACAGCGGAGCAGCTTGGCTACACCTATGCCATTGACCTGCCAGGTATGTCTCAGAGACCAAGAGATCAGATAGCTCAAGTTTTCAGTGACACAGATATTTGGAAAATAATGCACTGCTCACAAAAGCATGGGTCTATTCACCTGGTTATTAGCAATCCCATGGTGTAGCTTAGGTAGTTACAACTCACTGGATAAGCTGTGGTAACTAGAAGAGTGTGGTTTGTTAGTTTGCTCCTGCTCTGCAGCAAAATGCATGAGCTTGAACTGCTCTGGCACTGACAGCAACGCTCCTTTGGGGCTAAGGAGGCTTTGATTTTGGCTCCTCTTCCCAGGACTGCTGATGCCTGTTACAATCCTTTAACCTGTCAGAGGTCAGGCACTTTGCCAGAGAGCTTGTATGGCTAATGCTGCTCACTAGAAAATACTTGTTTTGCACAAGGCCCTGAATTATACCCATGAAACCCATTAGAGATGCACTCTGATAATCTCTGGATATCCTAGAGAGATGTATCTGGGTGCTTTGTATTATAAAATCCTGATTTTAAAGATTTTCCATGCCTTTAAGGTTCTCTCATTTGAAATTACCTTTGACACAAATCAGATAAAGACAACCTCTTCACCTCCCTCCCCCTCAAACCAAAGTATTTATGCACAAAATACAAAATTTGAAACACAAGCTGCAAATATTTATAGAAGGCAAAAGTGTAAGAAAAGCTTCTTCACCAAAGATTAAATCTGAGCAGTTTCTTTCTCCATCTTGCTATTCCCTGAAGAAGCAGTAGGTGTTTATCTGACCTATGTGGCCAGAATTTTCTTCTAAGTATTTACCGTGTATCTGTGGTTTAATCTGTGAAAACTGTTTAAAGGTCTACAGACTGCAACAGATTGAAACCCTTGTCCTTAAGCTGCATTCATGCAGGGAAACCCTGGCTTGTGGAGACATGCTAGCTGCCTTGGTAGTGCTTTTCTCTGGGGTGTCCCCAGAATTTCCCTGAAAAAGGGGAAACTTTCCTTTTTATGGAGTTCCAGTTTTCCTCCCCCTGGACCACTGTCTGTGCTCCTGCTTTGGAAATGCTGCTGTCCCCTGGGCATGGCTTACCCGGAGAGGAACAAAGGCATCTTGTGATTCTGCTGCTTCTCCACTCCCACATAAATAAATTACTAGCTCACTGTGAAGTCTTCCAGCTGTGCATCTTTCCCATTCTCTACACTTTTGTTTGTTTGAAAGGTTGGAGCTAAAATTCAGCTGTAGGCTTCTCTGGCAGAAAACATCTCTGAATCTGGTTTTGTGTTGGTTACATGGTGCATCCCCTGTGGACACTGGGTCTCTTAGCCACACAGCTAATAATAATGACCAGGCTGTGGGATATTTGCTTTGTTCCAAGCAAATTGAGAAATGAAGTTTTGGGCTCTACTCACTTCAGACTTTTCATATTTCCAGGTTCACTTGAAGAAACCCAGGCATGGGCTGTCATGATTGGATGTACAGTTGGAGGAGCATTTATAGCTTTGTCCATGTTCATTCTGCTGCTTGTACTTTTCCAGCACCGAAGGCAGAGAAAAGGTTTTGAACCACTGATGAATGTGAGCTTCAGCCCCAAAAAGTACATGGAAGAGGCCTAGTGCGCTTGCTTCATTTCCTTGCTTATTCTTGTAGGAAATGACCTTGATTGATTTATTCAGATCTTAGCTGAGTTTAGCTTTACTTTATCACACACACCTTTGGCAGCTGACTACATTGTTCTCATTTAGTTTTCCAGTTATCTTGTGAATTGTGATACACAGTCTCTGGGTGCATATGTGCAAGGCCCAAGACAGTCCAGAGTTTTCTCATTACCAGACATTATCTAGAGTGTGACATTCAGAAGTCATCCTCTATAGATTTAGATCAAGACAGCTAAGAATCAAAATAGAAGAAAAACAACTTGAATAAGCAAGATTTTTTTTGTAATCTCAGTGTGTTTTTGATTTCCCTGGGATGTGCTGAAAATTATTAACTCTACATATTTGAATAAATATTATTTTACAGTTGTCAATAAATACTCTGAATAATGTAGTGTTTTCTTGAGGTTCAAAATGTTGTATGCATTTTGGCAAAATACTATGGGAACACCATGGTTAAAGTTTGCTCCAGAAGTATGATCATATTATTTTATATGATTCCATATATTATTTCTGATCAATATGATTTTAGCAGCACATAAACCTCCAAACTCAAATTCTCCTAAAATTTGATTAAAAGTTTTACCCCTGTGTTTGGAACCTTTAACAGAAGTTGAAAATGGTGCTTGCCTTCTCTATTTTGGCTTTGCTGCATTGTTTCATGAATACTAAATACTTTCCAAAGTCTGGGACCCAGTACTCAAGTCAAGAAGACTGAGAGATCTTTCATCACCAAGGACTGCAGATAGGAGATTAGGTTTGGGTATGGCACTCCCTATAACTCTGCTTTAAATATTGCTTTATAAATTTCCTATATATTTCTTTATTTAAACAGGGGCTTGGATGACGTTTCAGTGGCTGTCCTATGTTTTCTACACAGAAAATGAAGTCCTGAACCGATTGTGTCAGGCTTGGTGCACACTGTTGCATTAATTGAATTTTCTGATTTTGCATTTTGTATAGAGTGTGCCATCTGGAGTCTTATAGAAAAACTCTGCTTTTTTTTTAATTATTTTTTTTTTTTCTTTTGTAGCCTTGAATAAAAATTCCAATTATTAACGATTTTAATGATTTCTAAGATATTTCTTCAAGGCCTGCTCAATATTAGCCATGCAGAGTAGGAAGAAGATATCAGTAGGTCTTCACATAGCATAGAGTATATATAACTCATGAAACTTACTTTTAAAATATTGACTTTTAGAGCAAATAAAAGTCATGGTTTGCTCACCATGTGCTCAGATAGCTCTTGTTGCATCTGCTGCCAGTTCTGCTGCTCTGCAGGTCCTCAGAGAGGTCTTAGTGTGCCTCAGTATCACTGCCAGCGTGTGGCATAGCAGGTCCCTTGGGTCCCTTGTTGAATACTCTGACAGTGGCTGGGAGGCAGATTTTGGGGACTGTGAGGTGCCACTGATCTTACTAGTTAGACTTCGCTTTGGGAGAAGGCAAGGCGTGCAGAGCTCACAGTGCTTGTAGCAGCAAACTGGTGAGCAGCAGAGCCAATAAAGATGAAGAAATCTCCGAGTCCTGGACTTATGTCCCAGGTGGGATGCAACTGTTTGCTTTGAAAGCATTTGCTTGGCATTACTTTAATAATTAGGACTTCAAAATCGTGTTCAGTTTTACAATTGCTTATAAAAATCTGTTTAGGCAAGCTGTACCGAGAGCACAACGTGCCCTCTCGCGGCATACTGGGAAATTACCTGGTGACACCAGCAAGATTTTTTTCTGTCTTTTGAAAGTACTCTTTGTCTAGAAGCGAGGAAAGTCGTGTCCTTGGTAAAAGGAAGAAGTGCAGGTAAGCTTTACGTGAAATATTTTAAAAGAAGGAAAGTTAAGCATACGCACATACAAAAAGGATTGAGGAAATGCTGTAACAAGTTTGATTTGAAAGATTGGTTTTACATTTTTTAATGTTTCATCTATCCCAAAATACAGAAAGTACTTTTTTTATTATTATTATTTATTTATTTATTTATTTATTTGTTTGTTTTTAATGCAGGTGTTAATAAATACCTGCAATCTATTGTTGCATAAGTTTACTGAAGCTATTACTACCAGAATGGGGTGAAAAGAAATCCCTTCTGTCCCATAACAGGAGATGAAGACTCCCATAGACTCCTCAGCTGAGGGAAACAATCCTGAAAATACACCATCTCCAGTCTTCACAGAGCCCAGGACACCCTGGGATTTTGGCCCCACAAATCTGTGCAAACTCTTGGGGTTGGTGTGGTGCTAAGGTGGTGCTTGCTGGGGTATCCTGCCTTTGCACCACCAGCAGCTCTGGGGGCTCAGTGTGGACACCTAAATGGGGACAGGGAGGACAGTGTCCTTCTGGACTGGGGTAACTGGTGCCCACAGCCCACCTCTTTTCCATCTCACATCAATAACCAAGCAGTCACACATCCCAGCGCAGCAAGGAAGGGTGAAGGAGTGTGCACGTACTTCTGTAGTCACTTTCTACTCAAAACACTTTGCTGACAGAGGGGAGGTGCACTGCTGGGTGATTTCAAGCTGAGGAGGATGTAGTTATCACTCCACCCCAAGTAATTCCTGCTGAATTGGTGCTTACTTCTGACAAATGGCTCTGAATCACAAAGGAGTACGTGTGGCTTGCAGCTGCAAATGAGATGTTTAAGCTCCAGAGAGGGAGAAGTGCTCAAATCTATCCCATTCTCAGCCATTTTATTAGCTGGACCTATACAGCTTCCAGCTCTGTATGTATGGCTTTTGAGTGGATTATCCTTCTGAGGAGTTTAATTCTCTCTAGTAGCTAATTGCTCTCTCAGTTGACTGTACAGGATCTGTGGGCAGTTAATGCCTCTCTCTGAATCATCCAGTGGGTCAGGTGCTTCATTTTTTGACTCCGTAGCAAGCCGGGGGTGGCCACGTTATCTCTGTCAGTCATGGCCTGTGCTTATGTGCAAAAGATTATAATGAAAATTCTCTGAAGGAATTAGCAAGATCTTGTTTTCTGAATTAAATTAAATCTCATTGCTGGCTGTTGAGTTGAATGCTTGAAGAGGAGCCTGTTCTGACTCTGCCCCTGATTTAGGAAAGAAGTGATGTAAACCAACCACATCTCATGGTTACTGCTGCGAAACTGGAAGCTGCAATGCCTTTGCTGACCTTCTGCTTCTATTAACTGCTTATTTTACACTACTTTGCTTTGGGGAGAGATGTTGTGTGCCTGTGCTTGTGATGGGAAGCAAACAGAAAGAAGAGAAACAGATTCAAAACTGATCAGCTAAATTTCATAGTGAAGATATATGCTTGCTGAACCAGGCATGTAGGTTGATGGCAACCAGGAAGGAAGCTTAATTTCCTAAAGTACTCCCTTTGGCTCTTTATGCAGTGCATGAAGACAGTTAAGTGTCCACACAGCTACAGGTAAAAGCCAGGTTATGAGGAAGGCTGTGTGTATGATCCTGCTCTACTTCAGTGCTCCAGCAGCACAGATACAGCTCTGCATCTGTAAGATATTCGTTATCCAGAGCTCTTTGCTAAAACTAGGCTTTTCAAGATGTGGGTGGCCAGAAGAAATGGTACCAGTGCTGTACCTCCTTATAGACTCCAGCCATCTCTTGTGGGGGCAATCCACCTTTTATCTGAAAGACCACGGGCATCAAAAGCCACCTCTACACTGTGTTTCAAGTCAAGTCACTGTATGAGATATTGTACTGTGTAGATCCAAAATCATGCTCTGAAACTAGCAAAGGCACCTCCAAGGAAGAAATATGAGAAGAATATGTGACCTGCAACCTACCACTTTATCGGTCTCTCGGTATGCACCTAACTGCAGTGTCTGCAGGTCTGATTGACTTCTCCTGCCCTGATCTTTTTCATTGATCCTGTCTATGCTTAAGGTGATGTTACCATCACTCTGGTCCTCCCTCAAGGGGCCCCGATGCCACTCTTCTGTAAGGACAGATGGGATTTGCAGCAATTAAGCTAATGAATCTCATGATGAGAATGAGAGACATGGATGTGACAGTCAGTTTGAAGAGTAGCTCACCCTGAATGTACGGAGCTATCCAATAGAGAGGGAATAAGTGGTCAGGTGTCTTCTAAAGAAAATGGTCCCCTCCAGTTTGCCTCTTCTCATTTCCCTACCTTGTGTCTCTGGCCCATTGACAAGGCCAAGAACCCTGGAGCAAGCTCAATAGGCAGGATGGAATGAAACATCGGCTGAGACCAACCATTGCCCCTAGCAGCACTTCTGAGTGCCCAAATTAAGGAGACAGGCATTTTATCTCTATCTCAGATGAAGACTTTTCAGCACTTATCTCTGCCCTCAGGCTGGATTAAAAAGATCATTTTTCAACGCTATGGTTCTGGCTGTGGTGGGTCTCCTCCTCCAGTTCCTGATTTTCTGCGGTCATGTCATGGAGAGCTCAGCTGTCTGTTTGGTATGCAGTGACTTGTACGAGGTGCAGTGGTGCCTGGCAGTGAGACAAGCTTTCAGAACACTCTTCCAATTCACAAAACGCAACCCCTTCTGCTCCCCAGTTGTACTATGTCTAGGAAAGTTTTGCTTGAAAGAGCCGTACACTGCAAATGACGCTAATGCTATGCTTCAGGAGCACCTTCGCTAGGTTACAGTGTACTAACCCTTCATCTCATGTACTCAGATGATAAAAAATCTCAGATCTTTAAACATGACAGAGGTGTTGTGAGGGATGACTCCAGTTTTGGCTACCAGTCTCTGCAGAAAGATTACTTGCTAACTTATTAATTAGGGTTTGCTTTCAAGAGAGTATCATCAGGGTAGCTGCCTTGTGTGCTCATTCTTTTCCCCATGGAACTGCTTAAATGTTCAGTGATGTGGCTACAAAGTCCCGCCTTGTGCCTTCCTTCACTTGGTGATTTCATTGTTGAGTCCCAGGCTGCTTCCAGCCCTGTTTCCCTGCCATCTCTGAGTGTTCATCCAGTCCCTTAGCAAATCTTTTCATTCTGCCTCATAAGAGAGACTCCTGAGTTTTTTTTTTTTTTTTTTTTTTTTTTTTTTTAATGTGGAGGCGTTATTGCTCAGATATCTGTAACAGTTTCACACTTGCCTCCTCTGCCTGAGCTAGCTGAAAATCTACTAAGCACATAAAATGTTTATTGTCAGGAATAAGGCTGATGACTGGCTTCTTTTGGGCTGGCTGCCACCAATTTCAGATAGAGCCTGAAGTGCTTATTAAACCTCCTTGGCTGGTTTCTTTTCCATTTTAACTGCAGAACTTCAAACCCAAGCGGGGCTTTTGTTAACAAATCTTTCCACTTTCTATCGTGGTGCCGTGTCCTACCACCCCATGGCTGGCGTCTGCTCAGGGCAGGAAGACCCTGCCAGGGAGCTGCTTCTTTCTGCGTCTGCTCCTGATGGCTGTGTGCAGCGAGAGCATCGAGAGGGGAGTCGGAGTGCTCAGCCCGTGCCGATTCACATCAAATTTACTTGCAGTCCTTAGAATCTATGTCAGCAGCTGGCTTTGTGGTTAGCAGGTGCGCTCTTGCTTGGCATGCTCTGTTCTCACTGGTCCCCTTGGCATAGCTGTCCGGCAGAGAGGCAAACAAATGGCTTCATTTAGAGCAGCTCGAAGACTGTTCGGATTCGTGTCACATCCCAAAGCGGCTGCATCTCCTCTCCATGCCTGGAAATGGGAGCTTCAATGAGATATATAGAAAGCCTTCTTCTTCTGCAGATGTGTACACCCACTCAGTGTGCCAAACCCTATGGATTTAGAATACAGCTCAGAGCTTTGAAAAATGCCACTTGTGAAGGCAAAGCACAATCCTTCCTGAGAAAAGAAAAAGCTGGATTTCTAACAAAAGGAAAAATCATCCTTTCATCCAATCCAGATATATTCTTACTTCCTTTTCTTTGCCCTCCAATACTTTCCATCCATAATCTTAGAGTGAGTCTCATGATCTCGAAAAAAACACATTTTTTTTAAATAATGTAGAATTTGTTGTTTTTTGAAAGCAACCTCCCAGCTAAAAAATTCTGATCAGAGACATGATACATGGAGAAAGTGATGACAGAGCTCAGTGTTCATTTGTACTGTGTCTGTCTGCTAGTAAGAAAGAAGTATACTCTGGTGACTGTGCTAGGACAGAAGAACAGAAAGATAAAAGCCTTATTTCTACTCAGAACTGAAAAGGGAGGAAAAAAAGCAACACCTTTCATTTCAGTCTTGCCTGTATCTACATTTTTTAGCTTGGCCTGGGGATTGCCTAGTCATGTTTCTCTGATGTATACTTAATTATGTTATTCAGATGGATGAATTTGTGTCAGCTCATAACATCAACCTGTCTCATGCTCATTTTTGCCTTAGCCCCTCTCAGTCATTCAATATCAGTATAGCTGTTGTCTGGAAACCTCATTGCTGGTAGCACTGCACAAAATTGCTCCTTTTACATTTCTTGAACATTCCACAAGTTATTTCGTTTGGAAGCAAAGTTAAGGACAGGTTTTACAGAGCAAAATGAATGGGAACGGGAACTTACTGAACAAGAAAATGACTGCTTGGAATATTGTCTTTGCTTGACAAATTGCAACAAATTCACTTTGCAGCCAGGGAATGTCAAACTTTTTTCCTTCCACACTTCATGGAGCATGCAGTGGAACAGCTTTCACTAGAACAGAAATTCCTTAGTTTTGAGTTGTGGCTGTGGCAAGGTTAAGTTTTTTTGTAATTTGTTTTATGGAGAAATCTTCCAGCACATTTCAACTGTTCAGGATACCCTAACTACACATAAGGCAAGAATTATTGAATTGGGAAACAAAATTTTCCAAACTTCACAGCAGTTGGAAAAGGAAAAAAAAAGCCTTCGCAAATTTCTAGCACGTTTTCACTGCTGTGCAGTCTGTATTGCTGTGTTTTCTGCTGGGAGGTGCCCCACAATCTCTCTGTTGGTCCCTCTGGAGGCTTCTTCCAGTCTCCGTCCCCTCTCCTGCATTGCTTGCCTTGTCCTTTCCACCTTGCTTTACAAGTATATCTATTTCACACTCCTCTAGCTTTTTTACTAATGTTTATAACAGCAGGAGAAGGTAGAATGAGACTTAATCCTAGCTGTATTTCTAAACAGCACTATAAAATGTGTAGCGCAAATAATTATTCCATGTGTTAACCATTTGTATTGAATGTACTCTCAGATGTTTTAAGAATACTCATGACTACAGTTAAAAGATGAAAGTTTTTAACATCTAATGATGAGTTTGTGAGGTGTTTATCTGTAAGAATTCTATTGCTTCATTTGTATTAATTAATTTCTGTGCCAAAACTAGATAAACACGTAATTGAAGAAAACCATTAACCACAAGAATGCCAGGAAATAGAAACCTCATATGAAAAAACAAACAAACAAAAAAATAACAATAAACCAAACCAAACCAACACAAAAAACAGAATTGGAGTCCATACTTGGCATCTTTATCTGTTCCACGTGAAATACATTTGTATTGATGTTCTTTTTCCTCTCCCTTCTCTCCCACAATCACCACCTTACCAAATAATTCATTTGTGGTAACTACGAACATTAAGGCTGGACAGTGTCATTTAGCTAGTTCTTTCTCCAAGCTCATCATATTTTAACCATCTCTCCTCAGCCTGACCCCAGAGCATGCAGCAGTGTGGGCTGCCCAGCCCCACACACACTGTCATGGGTCAGGCTCGGTCACATACAGTGGAACTCAGAGCTGAAGGCCACAAGTCACTGTGGTACCAAAAATGGTACAGCAAATGCTGTACCAAAAATGGGCTATGGTTTCTCTATTTATAAGTAAATTTCATTCTTCATGCAAATCCAGATTCGAGGGGAGTTTTTTTCCCTGCATTTACATCATATTGCCAATCCTTGACACCTACACATATTTTATATTAGCTTGGCATCTGTTTTTGATAGCATTCTGGTCTGTCTGAGCTTAACAATTCATCAGAAAACATTTTAGGCCACAGTTTTTCCTGGATTAGTGAGAACAGTTGATTGAATTTACTAATATTTCCCTTGATTTCAGAAGTCCATCTGTACTACCCATACATTCAAGTGAATGGATATACAATGCAGAGGTGTATAAATATGATATTATGTTAGTAGTGTATTAAAACAATAGATATTAATAAATTCAGCAAAGCCTCAGGATTTAGTATATCAATATTATTTCACTGCTAAAAGCTCTTTTTCAAATATCATCTCTAACAAGTAGAACAAACCAGAACCTTTACTTGCCATTCAAATGAAAGCATCTGTTGTTTTCAAACAGTTAGCTAGTTATACTTTCAGTTTTTTATAATGCTTTCTCACATTTCATTCTCCTTGAATTTTATTTGCATGCTGATGAAACAAAAATATCATAATAGACTTTCAATGTTTCATACAGACATGAAACAAATATCAGAAAACTGACAGAAAATGCTCATTTGTCATAGTATTTCTGGACTACAGAGTTTCAGTGGTGTTTGAACAGGCAGCTAGACTTTGGACACTTTACTGAATCAAAACTCTAACAATTCACATTTTCATTCTGTTTCACCAGGATTTAAAGCAAGGCACCACTAATTAATAGAACCATGTGGTAGGTGCCTGAGAAAAGAATAATAATTAAAGTAATTAATTAAGTAATACAAATAATTAAAGTAATTAATTATCAAATTTTCCAAGATTCCCAGAAGAGACTACACACCGTTGCAGGTAATGGCTTTTCAGGGAAGCAGTAGAATTTCAAACTGATGCTTACACAAAGCTGTGCTCAGAAAAGCACTTTTCCCCCTCCTTCTATAACATGAAACATGCACAGCAAAGTTTGCCTTGCATTAAGAAAGTAAAAAATACTGCAAAATTATTAGAGCCTGGAAATAATTTTTAGGGACAGAAAACTGCAAAAGCTGTATTTATTTATTTATTTATTTATTTTTACCTAAAAGCTCAATTTTTTGTCTAGAATGGGGAACATAGCAGTCCCTTCTAACAAGGTGTGTGCATTCCCAACCTTGCTGGAATGATTCTTTCACTAATACTGTTTTAAAATGAGAGGATCTCTCTCAGCTCAGTGACAGACATTTTTAGAAGGTGAAGGACTTCATCTCTCTTAGACACCTACTGAGGGTACGCAGAGGCAGGTAATATATTGCCATTATAGATACTTAATGATGCTATGCTTTGGCTCCAGCCCCTCATCCAGTAAGGTGTTTTTCCTGCTGCTCTGCATAGCTGCCAGCTACATGCAGGTATCTTAGATGCAATGGAAACCATGACTCAATGAGCTCCACAGAATTGTTCGGTGCCATTTGAGATATCCTAAAAAATCCAAGATGTGATGCGTGGGAGTAGAAGATGTAGACACAGGATACGCAACATACACAACAGATGCATTGGGCAAATGAAACGCACTCCACAGCATCCAAAATGGCACTGTTACCTCTATTTAGACCACAAAAAGTCTTCCTTGGGGTGAGCTTCAGTTCACCTAAATCTAGGTGTGTACCAGGTAAGGGTGGGATTCAGCTCACCAAATTTAGAAAATTGATTCTGTTGCCTAAACTTGGGCCTTTAACTCAATCTGAGGTTCTTTAGACCATCCTGCTTGGTCGTTCAGCTGCCAATCCAGAAGGATACAGGGCTGCAGGTACTCTGTTACATCTGCTGGCTCTGGGCAGATGTCTTTGCTAAACCAAACCATTTCAAATGACACTAGACAACATATGTAGACAGCTGTACAATGCCTTTGAACTTATATTCGAGTCAACAGAAGAATTTTAAGGAAGCTGTATCAACAGTTTAAAGACTTCAAATGAAATCTTACACTCCACTGCAAGAATTAAAATGAGTCTACTGCATTAACATGGAGAAACAGACCCCTTCTTTAAGGGTAAATTCCACATTTCTTTAAGATTGATTTGCATTAAGTGTTTTTACAATTATGTAAAAAAAAAGTGTTTATTATGGTTTAACAGTTGCAATAAAATGCTACCATTAAATTAGAGTGCAATCTAATTGACTCAGAACCAAGTAAGTGAAAACAAAAATTATCATTTTTTAAACTATCTTATGTTTAGTCAGAGAAAGCTCTTGTCTTTTGCAATAGAGTAAGTAAATAACTACTGCTTGAAATGTCATCCTTAGATGTCATGACATTTGATACTTCCTCAATGTTCTTCATTTCTCTGACACATTTTAGAGGTATATCACTTGCACACAGAATATAATTGGAAAAAGAATGTTGCAGAATTTATCCTCACAAATTATTTTAAAGATTCATCTTACCTCATTATTCTCCACTAGCTGGTAATCATGGGATTAACATTGCTGGCCTTCAGAGAGTGCATTTCATTTTACAGCCAAGAAACCACAAGCCACGAGCCATGTATTTATGTCAGATATTTATTGTAGTCCATCAGAGAATATCAAATCCCTGTTTTCAAACCACCAATATACATTGCCTTCATGGTATGAGTGAATGGTGATGAGATTGCGAAGAACTGATGAGGATGGATAGATATGTTTAACACATCTTGTGTAAAAATGAATTGGACAATTTTAAGTCAGAGCAGTTATAGTTTATTCTTTATATGGTAAAGCAATCTAACAAAACCAATACCATAAAAATAACTAGAATGAATAAGGCATGTCTAAGTTTCACTGAGGTGTCAAGTATTTATACATACAGTACTAAATATTAAGCAACAGTGTAAAAGATTGCCCCATGCTTCATTGCTGTTGTAATTATGAAAGAATAAAGTGTGTGTCATCAGGTGCTTTTAAGATAGACACCAAAGGTATAAGCATAAATTTGAATGGTTAGTATCAAACTTGTTAGATATGCTTCTCCTCAAACTGGAGCCAATAGCAAACTTTCACTAGGTTCATTGGAAGGAGGACCAGAGAGGCTAGGGAAGGCATTTCTGATTCTCCATTGCATAGTCCTCACACAGCAGAAATTACATTGTCCAAATTGCTGTGACACTTTTAAACTTTAGGTTGAAGGAAGTTACGTTACAGAGTCCTTATCCAAAAACCATGGGAATAGTTACCTCACCAAAAATGACTGCTTCTGATCAGCTATCCTTAATACTTGGATTAATGGGCTGTGTGCAAACCACCTGCTTGGGCATTGTACATGTCTGTAATGGTTTCTAAACTGAAGATAATAATGAATCATTCACACAGCTTACTATACCACGATACCAGACCTTGGTACTGTCAACAGAGAAAAGTAGGAGAAAAAATATATGCACCTACAGCAGGTGGAGAGTATGGGTTTCCCCATTTCTCTGTGTTGACAGCATAGACAGTCAAAATCTCATGGCATTGAGAGGCAGATAGTTTGACTTCCTCATTGCTTTCTTGACATTGCATGGCACAGCAGTTGCTGCAGCTGGGTACCTATAATAGGCAGTCTGCTTATGACTTTGTATGTTGTATCAGTAAGACTTTCCTGATAAGCAATCCAATCGTTTTCAGCTGAGATATTGTGCTCTCTGCATGGAGAGTTAATTCATCATAGATTCTATATTTTAATGCTTTATCAGTTCAATTAAAGTAAGAAGAATAGGAAGGTCGATGTATCTTCTTGTTTAACTGAAGAAAGTCTCTATTTCTCATAATAAAGACAACTGGAGAAACTGTTTTCTAACATTTTTTAACACTGCTTTTGTGGAGATACACTGGTAAAGAGTTTGCTGTGAATTTTAAAAGAATATCCTTGAGGTATACTAATCAGAATTAAACTTTCACGTAGTGATCAAAATTTTATGCAATGGTGTCTTAACAAAAGCAAAGCTTTTGGCTAGTAATCAGTGACAATCAATTAGACTTTCCAACAAGCCATTGGAAATTTAAAATATGCACATGAATAAACAGTAGAATAACACTATGAGAGAAATAACTTGCCTTACACTGTTGTCAATGAAAATACATACTCATTAATATATGCATACTATGAAGGAAGGAAACTAACAAGGTACACTTTGTCTGAAAAGCATTAGGTAGATAACATTTGCAGGCAAAAGACAGGGCAAGTAAAGTTAATCTTTAAGAATGCTAGCCATTGTCTCAGTCTGTTACTGAATATTACAATCCTATCCTAACTCTCAAATGTGTTGTAAGCACTAAAAAAGGATTTTTCAGTAGGCAGCAAAAGAAAGTATTGATTTAGAAATGTATGGCCTTTTTCAAATGCCTTTGTCAAGGAACACAATATTGCACCAGGCAAAATTACCTTGGCTGAGTAACAAGGTCTTCTAATGCCTATATTTTAGGAAGATGCATTACAAAAAATAGAGGGTCATTCATTATCTGGTAGTAATTTAAGGTACATGAAGGAAGCAGGCATAGCACTACAAATATATATATATGTAAATGACTGTTAATACAACCCTTCCAACAAAATATCCCTGCAGCCTAACTTTTCTTACTAATGGACAGAAACACAGCAGTTTATGGTTTAGCTGTTCCGTGATTTCCAAATATCATCTTTAACATCCTTGACATGACAAATTGTGAACGAAACAAGCGTAAGAAACACAGAATTCATTATAAGTCTCGAGGGAAGAAATGGTATTTACATTACTGATCACTGCTTTGTGAAAACGACATTAGCTGTTGTGCACTGGACTTAGTAAAGACTCCAGGGGAAATGGAAAAGCAATGGGCTGAACAGTACCATCTGAAGTTGTCTTGAAAATGTCAGACACCTCCCTTCTTTTTATCCACAGGGAAATCTGAATGCATTTCTACTAATCAAAACTTTGTGGAGGAAAGTGTGTGGAAAGGAAAGATGTGATGAAAAAGATCCAAGCTGTGAGAATAATCCATTGGGTATTGTGGTGTCATGTCGTTCTTGGATGATGGACAGTGGCAGTATAATTACAAATCTGTAATTCAGTCAAGGGGTATGTATGTCAGATGATACCATTAGGAGTGAGAGCTGATCTCTGTGGGTTATGAATTTCATCTTAAAAAACAAAACAAAACAAAACAAAAAACCACAACCAAATAGGGTGGCAGTTCTAATAATCAATATTTTACCCAATTCATGTTTGAAGGATGTATTTTCATAAATATAGAAAAGTAATCATTTACTGATTATTGTAGCCTGAAAGGAGGGAGGCAGGGGTTCTGAAAAGCTTAATGAATTTTTACAAGTTTTTCTGTGTTCAAAGCAAAAGCAAGAAATAATGACATTCAAAACAGTAAAGCCCCAAAATACTGTGAATGAGATACCATTTCAGTTGCTGTTTTTATCTCAATAGCTCTTTCTCTCTTTCCCCCTCCCTCACCCTCTCCCTCATGTTTTCCATACTAGTACCAGCAGATGTTGCCAAATAACATCTGTGGACTCACTCTTTTCTACAGTTATTTCAGAAAATTGCAACGACATTTATAGAGACACAAGTTATAATAATCTTGAAAGCAGAAGTCCCTGCCTGGTACTCTCCTCTTTAGGTCTGTGTCAAGTATTATGGTAAATGGAGTCCTTCTAATGCCATTTTATAGCATATGAACTTGCAAATTACTGGCTTGTGGCTGCATTTATATAGATATATGTATGTGTGTGTATATGTGTAAATAAATATATATAAAGGGAGCAATATGCACGCCCACATATAATATGTGAGTATGCCATTCTCCAAAATATAAAAATTAAAACAAAGTGGAAGAACAGAAGACATAGAAAATCAGACATTGAAAGGGTGCCTTACAACTAGGACTTTTGGTTTCTGCCACATTTCAAGTACCAGCCCCAAAAAGGTAGTCTGGAGAAAGAAAAGGATTTCCTCTTTATGGAGTCTTGAGATGGTAGGACTTACAGAGGAAGATGCACTTAATTATTTTCAGCTTTTAAAAAGTTATTTTCTGCCACATAACAATCAGCTATTTTGCAAGAAGTGTATTAGTGGTTTGTCAGCATTATCCTGTGTATATTAACCCTGCCTTCTCTACTGACCTCTTCAAAAAATGTGTACTTTCCTTTCATTGATGCAGTAAGGGCTGAGACTGACAAAAAATAAGTGCATTAATGATTAAACCTGAAAGGTATTTTTATCTCTGCTCTTGCTCTTGAGGCACTATAGTAATCTAGTCTCAGCCCTTCAGAGATGTGCACCTCACTCCTCACTCTCTGAGATGACTTGAGCCCCTGCACTGGTTTTACCAGCCTTGGAAAGGCATCTGGGTTTTCAGGAAAGACATGTTTGAGCTCCATCCCCTTGTGTATATGGACAATGAAGGCAGCCACAATGCCTGTTTGTAGCTAGGAACAGGTTGAAAAGTCTTATAAGGAATATTATAAACATAATAGCGTTAGGCAGAATTCAGCACAGTGAATGTACGTTGGGTGTACATCTAGTTACATCAGGATTGGTTCAGCCCAGAAACGAAGGAGTCGTTATACTGTGACTTCTCCACCTGCGATTCCTGTCCAGGCTCCCCACTCCATCATTGGCATGAAGAAGAGGCACTGCTGTGCCAACAGGATGAACGGGTGAGAGTCTGAGAGAGGCCTGGATCTCCCCAGTCTCACCAGCAGCAATCTACCTACAGGCACTTAAGTGAGGTGCCTAAATGACAGATCTTGTCAACCCAGGCTGCCTGTGTAGGGAAAAGACAGAAGCTCCAACCCGGATATGGAAGTGCCTATCTCTTCTGACTAACTGCAGAGACCTAGAAAGACAACCCTGCCAAGTGCTGTGCTCCCAGAAGTGCCTAGTGCTAGGTGGGATGACCCTAGGCCTTAAGACACTGCTGGTTTTCTTGAAGACAGATGGGATGAAAGGAAAAGGAGTGGGCGGGAAAGGATTTAAAGCCTGAGAGGACATAAGCATCACCCATCAGGAAGGTCTTGGTGCTCTTGGCACTGTCACCTCTTCTTGCTTCCAAGCTCTAAGTCTTGAAATGGATTGAAAGTGCATTTACAGCTAATGCGGAGCTTTTGTAGTCATACTTAGTAATCATAAGGCTGTATAAGATTGTAGTGGAAAGAAAAGTCTAGTGTTGCATCCGAAGTAATTATAAAAGGCTATATACAGAAAAAAATTCAATTGCATTAGCCCTACAGAAAGTGACTTAAGGCATTTTACACCAAAAATATTGGGCTCTGTGAAATCTATCTCACAAATGTATCAAAACAATTGTATATGTTTTTCTGATCCTGTCCATGGTACATTACTTCTCTGAAGTTATAAAGCCATAAAGAACCTTTTCCTTAAAAGTTAAAACTCTGCCTTGCTACACTGCTATATACACACACACTGTTATATGCTGCTAAATAATGTATCTTTATAAGTAGTATTTGGAAATGAGAGGACTTGGGATTTTTCTTTGACTTTCGTTTTGATTGGAACTCCCCTAAAGCTGAAGCTGTATCAGGTATGATCTATAAACAGGATCCATAGTCGTTTTTTTTTATTATTATTTATTTATTTATTTATTTATTATTTTTTAATTCATTTATTTATTTTTTGGTGTCTGATTAGGCTGAAATGTTAAAATTGGTTTGGTAGAAAAGCAGGTTTAACGTTTAATGAGATTTTCTCAACTCAGTACTATTTCTGTGTAAAACCAATTTTATTCTAAACTTGACTTGCCTTCAAACATCCCCTCCATCAACTCACATTTAACTATTTTAAATACTAATCTAGAAATACAGCATCAAAACTGGAGCTAACAATTTGCATGCTTTCAAGCAATGTTCATACATCTGGAGTCGTAAAAGTTTAACAGGCAACTATAAATGTCAATTGAAACTCAAATCAAGACATCTGACCTGTTTCAATATCATGCTTTTTTTTTTTGAATTTACTAAATGTAACAAAATTGCTAGTGGAAATTAAACAATATTGCTTACCAACAAAGCAAAGTAACCAGGGAGGAGTCTGTATATAGATGTCCATCATTTTATGTAGTTTGAGATCTCTGAACATCTGAATGCAAATTATTCATTTGTAAATGTGTGTTCAGATTAGGTAAAAATTGGAAAGAAGCTTCAGAATATTTTGGAGATGCAAGTTCCCCCTTCCCTACCTCCCACCATGTACATACACATATTCAGAAATGATTTGCAAAATATTCAATATTCTTGCAGTCTCAAGCTTAACTAATAGCATAAAGCTGAGATCTGAACTCCTCCAATTTCTCTTTGGGTAGATTTTTAAAAGTGTTCATCACTCCACAGTTCATACAAGCAGACAAAGATTGACTGACTACTTAAATTTTGTCTGTGTTATCTAAAGACTGTAACAGTTCATCTATAATTATGTTACATGCATATAATATACACATAGCCAATAAGAAACTAAATCAAATGAAACTGTAAATGTTAAAATAAAATGAAATGAAAAAATAAATCCATCATGAAACCTCAAAACGATCAATTACAGAACGGATATGAAATGTTTCCTGATAACATTACCTGTTCAGTTAATCTTGCCACAGAAAATCTACAAATTCCTTGCCATTGGCTTTGCTGGCTCATCAGCACAGCAGACAGTAATGAAATACAAATTACTTGCTATAGTTACAGGGAAGAAACAAAATTTTGCCACAACTGAATGAGTCAAAATATAATCTATAAACTGCAATGCTACATTAGATTGAAAAAAAAGAGTTATCAGGATTTATCTCAGGTGGTGAAGAACATGCTCCTGGTAGTATATGTTTGGAATGGATAATAAAAGGTAAAGGTAGGTTCTGCTAAAGCCTGGAAAACAAACAAACAAACAAAAAATCATAAAGAGAAGTGGACCAAATCTTTTTGTTGCTACATCTGTTGTCTGAAAATTAAGAAAAAAGAAAAAAAAGAAAAAAAGAAAAAAAGGAAAAAAAAAAAGGTTGAAGTGTTGTTGAAGTGTTACCAAAGGTATAGCGCTCTGGGGAAGGGAGATAGAAAATCCAGTGAGCTAAAATGACTGAAAAGAGTTCAGCCTAGAGAAAAAAACAGTCACGAGGACACTGGTGACTCAAAGACAGACAAGGATGTGTAGCACACAGGAGGAGGGAGAGCCACAGAAAGCTTAGAAATGTTTATCATCAGAAAACACTCATTTGCTAAAAAGGATTTTTTTCCCTTGAATGCACTACCTTTGATGAAACATTAATTTTGAAAGATTTTTCAGGCTCAGGATACTTTGAAGGCAGAGAGGGGAGAAACACCACAGCTCACCTATAACCTGGTGTTTGGACTATTCAGTGGAATTTGGGAGACCCCTGCTAAACCTTGGTTCAATGATTGGAGTTTGGGTTTTCTCCTAAGTCCACACGAGGGACCTCTTTAGTCTTGAGAAGAAAACTCACTAGATGTTTAATGGAATCAAGTTATTTCTGTGAGAATGCAAAGGACTTGTGTTACTAAATATTACTAAATATTGATACTTTTATAGACAAAGTTAGGAAAAAGCAGAAGTCTGTTTTAGGTAGTAAATTCTTCCTCACACACTGGAAGATAATTAGGCCAAGCACCTGGAAATGAAGACAAGAGAGAGGAAGAGGTACCTTGCAGAAGAGTAGAGAAACATCACTGACTTGTCATGTTGTGTCTTTGCTATGTACACAAGTGGATGGTGTTAACTGGATTACACAGAAAATTCACAGACAGTAGGTAAAGACAGCAGTGAGGAACCCTAGATGTCCCTTGTGTGATTTGCCATACCCCTTATTGTTAATCCCTTACAGTCATGTATCTGTCTGGTGTCACTGTGAAGTCATTGCTCCTCTCACTTACTCAGTTGTCCCTCTAAACATTTTGGAAGAACACAGTCCCTGCTGGCAGGGAGAAATGGCCCTCCCAGGAAGGTCCTTGCCTCAAATGATCTGAGTGGGAGCTCAACAGAGCCCTAGGCAGGGTTAGAAGCAGCTCCAGGAGGGAGAGCAGCATAACTGTCTAAATGACTAGACTCTCACTTTGAAGAAAGTACATTTCTTCCCATCTTCCCTGCCCCTTGGAACTAAAAGCCTTATACATTTTTTTTTTTTTTCATAAAATCGTACTTTTTCTTTTCTTTTTCAGAGGAAGTACATTTTTCTTCCCTGGAAATTTGGCATTAAAAGGTCTTCAGAGGTACTGACAGAAGATACTCCACTATATCTAAGAAAAATATTTGACATTCTGTTCCTTTTTTTTTTTTTTTTTTTTTTTTTTTTCCTAATGATGAATAGATACTTTCTTTTCCCCGTCCTTTGCAAGAAAAAGGACAACTTCTTTTGGTAATGCATCTGTTCGTAATTTCATAAAGAAACTACACCACTGGATGCTGCCTCATGATTAAAGCATAAAAACTCACAGATTTCCTGTTACCAGCGTAAAGGAGCATAAATAAGCAGAAAAAAAATAATTTCAGTTTGCCATGAGACAGAAGCCTTTCAACCATGTTGTGCTGTTAAGTATCAATGCTATGTAATTAAAAATAAGTTGAAAGGAGAGATGATTGAAACACTGTCCTATTTTCTATATAAAAATCAATGGTTTGTTTAATGGTTCAAGTTAAGGACAAACTTATGTGACTTTCTTCAACTTCTGGGAAGTCCAGAAACCTCAGCTGTGGGGAAGCAGGGCATGAAGACTGTTACTGCTTTGGAGCAGTTTGGAAACACACATGAGGATTCTAGTATCACCTTTTAATGGACAATGTTGCTTTTTTTCTGGGAGTCAGAAAACATGAAACAACATGAACAGCTCATGTTCAAATATGAACAGCTTCCAGAAAGGATTTACTTTACTCTGCCTATTTATAGTCCAAATCCTTGTTTCACTGAAGCGAATGACAAAGCTCTCATTTACTTCATTAAGGGATGGGATGAGATTTCATACAAGTGCAATGCAATGGTTGCATTTGATGCACAATCAGAGCTGTAAATTATGCTGTAAGTTCAGCAGAAAAAGTAGTAAGTACTAGCGGTGAATGCTTCATATTACATTGATAAATAATCCTCCAGTGATTAGTTATATTGGTCAGCAAGTTTAAATACAATAGACTGCTGGAAAATGGTCTGACTAAATTAATTTGAGACCATCTCTCTTGCCTGATGCTAGAAGTTTATTTTAAAAGTCCGTATTAAAGTTCTTGGTTCTCCATTAGGTCTTCTGTGCTTTTTATTGGATGAGAAAAGTGTTAATATCATACAGTTTATCTTTCATATACACTATTATCTTGACACTACGGTCTCTATCAAAAAGAAATAATTACACATGTTAATATGATAATAACAGACCATATGAATAGCTGGAATTGGAACATTGCACTATTCGGTGCATCACCTGCTCTAATTTTCTTGAAAGTATATATTGCTGTTTTACTGCATTTTGACAACATATTCTCAACCCCACAGCTAAGTCTCAGCCTTTCAATTTCCCTGTGAAATTAGGGCTTTTGTGATGCTATGTTTTACTGGTGTTCAATCTATTCATTCTCATCTAGCAGGTTTGAAAATTTCTGGGTTAATATAGTAAATACTAGCTTTGTGGTTTGAGAAATGTGAATTTATTCTTAATATCTGAAGTCTGTCCAGACATTTGTTTCCATAATGAAACTGTAGAAACCTGATTTTTCCATCAGAATCATTCTACAATTTCCTGTATTCATTTTTAATGTATTATCTTTGGGAGTGAATTAAAAATGAAAAACACAACTCCCATTAGCATTAGTGACATTTTTTTTTTTTTTTTTTATGTTGAAGTAATAAAGAACATCTCGGTGAATCAGCATAGTTACATTTGATAATGATTCAGGGTCAGTTAGCAAAATGAAGGCAACTGCTGCCTGCTGAGATGTACATGCACCCCACCTCCCAAGAACAGCTCTTGCTCATAGCCATTTTGCATGGAAGCAGCTCAAACAGGTTCACACAGCTGTGGGAATGTACAGCTGTAATGATCCTTGCTAAAATCACACAAAATTGGGCTGGTTTGTATGACTGAGAATCATATTTGCGAGCTTTCTGTGGTCAGAGGTCTGTGATGCTTTTAGAGAACTGGGATAATCAGCCCTTAACAGAACCCCAGGGCACAGGTTCTTCTGTTCTTACTCTTTAGTGGGAATTTTCTATCCTCTCTTTTCAGTTATTTCTGATTGTCTTTTCTGAAATGCCTAAGATGTAGCCAGACCTCAGTTAGTCTACCCTGCAGTTACAGGAGTGTGCACAAAGTCATCAGTAGAAAAAACCTGCAGTACACTAAACGCTAAAAATCTGGGGACAATGCAAAATCAATTTAATTAATAATAAAATGGAAAACCTCACAGAGCTCTTTAGCACTGGCTATGTGATTCATTGCATCTGATTTTTAAAGAACCTCTTCTTTAAAGAACATATAAAGGCAAGAACCAGGTTGCACAACATAAAGGGTTTATACAGTAAAAGGATTTTTCCTTACAAATGGTGTCCTTTTTTCTTGAGCAGGTAATTGTCTTCTTTATTATTCCTTTACCAGCTGTTAGCAGAAGAGAAATATTTGAATTGTGGCACATGAAAAAATTACCTTAAAAGAAGAGTTATTGGATGTAAAGGAGGTGCAAATAGAAGTGCTGGAAATTATGTAGATTCTTGCATTTATGAACATGACTGTTCTTTCTTTTCTTTCCTTCCTCACCAATTTCATTTGCTCTGTAGATGTAATAGCTCTCAGTCTCAGAAAAATACAACTTGTAAAGAGAATATTCAACCTTCTGGGACTATTAAAGAAATGTATGCCTAATACTTCATGCAAAGGGATCTCCATCTCCTGACAAGATATTGCCATGCACAGTAGAAAAATAAACAAAAGAATAATATGAAAGACATAAATTTCTGACAGAACTCCCACAAGACAATCACATTTCAGCAGAGATCAGTTGGGTTTATTTACCAGCAGACTGTAAGATTCAGCCCAAGCAGAACAGGACCCTCCTGCAAGCTCCTTGCTAGGACATTTACCTCCCCTCTGAGAACAGCTGTCAGCAAAATCCTAGTTCCTAGCAATCCCTCTTACTCCTTGCCCATGATCCATGGAGGTCTACAAATAGCTGAGGGCACTCTGGACACCCAGTTTGGTTCACCAGATCATCAAACCCACAGTCATCAGATCACCTAACCCCAGGCCAAGGCTAACACAAAGAACCCTGGAGTCCATCAGTGTGAAGCAGCTACAGTGGCAGACCTACCTCAGGATCTGGATTTCATTACCTGTCAATAAACTTCCAGGCCCAGAATAAGCTGATGGAAACAGTATCAGTTGCCACGGAATAAATACACAATAGGGCAATAAAAATGAAACTCAGCTTGTCCTGAAACAAGGTTGCTGAGGAGAAATAGCACAAAAAGGATGTATATATAGGTAGAAAGAGATGGACAAGGGGAGAGTTTTATTTTACAGGACTCTCCTTGTAGGACGTTCATGAAAAGTTCATGAAAAACAAAACAAAACAAGCAAAAAACCACAAAACAACGCAAAGCATCAAAACTCAAAGAGAAGGTCCTCTGCTTAGTACCTGCTGCACCACGGTCAACAAAAAAGCCTGTGAGAATTGGCTTAAACACTGCTTAACTTTCTGAAGGTATTAAGTGCTGAATCATGAGGTCCTCTCTAGAGTGAGCCATCAGAGTGGCAGGAAACACTGCTAAGGCTGATGTAAGATGTGCATGGTCTGAACATCTCGCTAGTGACTCCTGCATGCTAGGGTGGACCAAGAAGAATAGATCATTATACTGCAAAGTAAACAAATGAAAAAATATATATATATATATTTAGACATACTGTATAGATAGTTTGTAAATACTTTTTGGTAAAATTGCTTAAGTATCCTTTATCCTAATGTGCCATGTGTTTTCTACTTTAATGTCGTGCCTAAATTGATGGCTAATTATAATTTGACAAGAAAAAGAGATTGCAATGGATATGATCCACCTGCTCTGTTGTTAAATTATTATGTGGTTGGATGACTTTGAAATGTTTTCATAATTTGTCTATACCATTTCCAGAGTCACCATAAGAATCAGGAAATGAGTTTCGGGTGAATCATTTCAGCACCACACAGAATTGTCACAGAAGCCCTTTGTCTGTGGCTGATGGAGGAGGGAAGTCTTTGATGTCTAATTGTTGACACTCATTTGTCCAGGATTTAAATAGCTTCCATCTCAGGACTTACAACCAGATGCAAATAACGGAAACTCTATCCAGGACCACAGACATCCAAGCAATGATTATTAAAGCAATGTATTCTTGAAGAATCTGTGAGTAAAATTGCCTTCACAAATAACATCCGTGTCCTTCTCTAGGTCTATCACACAAACTCCCATGCTCACACAAATACACAAGGATGAGAGAGGTTTTCTCCTCCACCCTGCAAATCTGTTAAGAACTGGACAACTGGATATGTAAAAAATTCTCTTCTTTGATTTTCATGCTGACCAGTCATTAAAGGGTTGCTTTTCAGAGTAGCACAAAAAAAGAAGAGCTGGTTGACCAAACATTTTTTTTCTTTACAAAGAAGTGTCAACCCTGAGCTTGTAATTAAGAAGTTAAAATCTGTGTTTTATATATATATTTATATATATAAAAATAGATGATCATACTAAGACTAAAAAAGTGAAAGAAATCTCCATGTCAGTACTATATACTTGTTTGTTCTGATAGTTGTAGAAGAAATCCTTGTGATACTAAAATTAACTGATATGAAAGATGTAGTTAGATGTGAAACACACTATTGATCCGGTCGCTGTTGTTAGTCCATTAGAGAATTGCCATCTTGGTAGGATAATAAACATAGTAGCAGAACGTCCAAATCGATGTCAGAACAGTGACAAAAGGAAAGAGATTTTATCACAAGAGATTATTTTCTGTCCAAACCCTTGAGGGGAGATTTATCAGGAAAGTTGTTTAGCATTACCACCAGGGCTGATGGTGAGCTATGTGGAAATCTGTGCCAATTGTATAACATGGATAAATACTAAAAGAAGCTAGGCAAAATCGTGCTACTACTCTTTTTTTTTTTTTTTTTTTTTTTTCTGTGTGTTAAGATTTAAACCCTAAGAAATTGTAACATGATATTCTGAAGCTAGTGGAGTTACTGTCATACTAAAAGATAAACTTATTTTTCAACTTTCTATACCTTCATACCAATCTGATGTGGTTGGCAGATGGAGTGCAAGACATTCACCATTGAAACAAACTTTTGTGTCGGAAAAAAATCCAGACTGCCTCCCTATAGCAATGATCATTCTGATGACGTGAATCATCCCACAGAAGTTCCTTAAGAAACCTGTCTGTCAGTGAAGAACAGTTGCATTTTTTTTTTTTCTTTCTTGTCTTTTGTTTTGTTGTGTTGATTTTCGGTTGAAATGCAGCAGACTTGAGTTAGGCCCAATTCAGAAAGAATACTGTTTTTCTGGTTTCCCCCCCACACTTTTTTTTTTTTTTTTTTTTTCTTGTTAGGGAAAAGAAAAATCACTGTAAGATCCTTTTACTTCTGCAGCATAAAAGGAAATGAAGCTCAAAAATTCTCCTGTAATAAAGATCTGAGAAAGAATTCTCTCAAGAGTGGTGGATATTGTCTTCAGAGATATCTGCAAAAAACAGGAAGCAGTACAATCTGGCACCTGGTACTCTTTGGGAAAACAAAAGGGAAGCAGGTTGCAGTACTGCTCTCTTCTCATAGAAAACTGCAAATGTTTGTGGCATGGTCCATCGTCCAAGAGTGTAAGAAAAGAAGGAAGTTTGCTGTTTCTGTAGCTAAAACACAGTTTCTCCGACCAGATCCAGGATTATCTCCATTGTCTCTGCAGTACGAGGCTGATGAAGATGATGAGCAACATCTGCAGTGACAGGCCAGGCTGTGTGGCTGAAGCCTCCACCTCCCTCCTGTCGGAGTCAACAGGCGGTGCTTCAGTTGTGATGAAATCGAACTCGGTGGGACAGATGTCGTCCGTACAGCCGCTTCCACTGCCGGAGCCACTGGTCTCATCACCTGGTGCAAAGGAGTGAGAAAAAACAGGGTGAGGGCCCTGGGTTAAATGCGTTGTCCCTTTCTTTGTTCCGATCCCACACGGTGCCCTGGTGGGGATGAACATAATGGGAAAGCATTTGGAGTAGTAACTTTTATTCAATAAAGCATCCGAATGAAAGATGCTGTGATTTAATTAGGTGTTGAAATGCCCTTCTGAAAAAAGGAGTGGACTCCCTTAATGGAAATTAATGGAAACACCACATAATGGAAAGCCCTCACTGTCTTGATGCATTTGATGTGATGATAAACTAGAGAAGCAAAAGGAACAAATATGTAATTGGGAGTTTGTGGAACAGAGCAAGATTTTATGTTGTTAGAAGCAGGGAGCACAAACACTAAACCATTTAAAATGGAAATGATTTATAAATGCATTTCAAAAATATGCTTATTTAATGACAACTAATGGTTTCTCACTTGTATCCTGGAAGTTGACGTCATTTCCATTATACGCGTTCTTCAGTTTGTTAGTCATGACACGTAAAGCCATGATTTGTTGTCGAATGAAGGTGTCTGGCCTTGTGATGTCCACATCTACTTCTGGATTGTTGATTTGGTTGGTCAAGCCATCATTCATAATTTCAGGCAAGTATCTATATGGTAGGGTGAATGATTAGTTTGAATGCAGTACATTGCAGAAATAGACCTAACAGAAAATGCTGTACAAAGCAATTTGACACCAGTAATCGTTACACAGTTCTTTAACAGCTCCACTGAAACCATGTTAAAAATATGTTTTTAATTTTACAGACTCTAAAGTCTCTTTTAAGTATCCTGGCTGTGTGGAAAGCAGAAAGAATTTAAGCTCTCCAACTTCATAACTATTCACATACTCCCCAGCATGTGCACCGACTGTAATCTATGGAAGAGATTCACCATCCAGCAGTAAGTCACTGCATATCCTGTACTGATATGAACAGTTGTGCACTAAGTTAAGCATCCAGCTGTGCATTCTTCTGTTTTTATTTCCTGATACTTAAAAATTATGAACTCCTTTTTATATATAGTATATTTGTTTTGAGATAGTTCAGAAGCCAGTCTTGAGGCCGTATGCCCTCCTTGATTAAAGGAGGCACTTAATTCATTTTCTTCTCCAGTCCTTCCTCACATTCTTTTTTTTGACCACAGTGAACTCCAGCATATCTGACATCCAGACGCGGTGTGAATTCACCAGACTCCAGTATTCTCTTTCGTTTGGTCCTTATTCCTTACAAATGCTTGCATCTCCCACATACTTTGTGCATAACATATTTAAGATATGGCATTTCCTATCCATCCACACATCTGAAATTTTTATTCAGGCTCCTAGCTTATCTTCTCTTGATTACTGCAGCATCCCCTTCTATGACCTTGGAAAATGCAGTCTTATGCGGCTCACAGGGATCAAGAGTGTTTTTGCAGATCTCTCTCTCTCCTAGAAAATCAGCCTATTCCTCCAATCATTCTACAGTAAAAGTCTTCATCATCTTTTGTTAAGTATGCATACTTTGTTCCCTGCTGCTCTCTGTACTCATAGGTACTCCTTATAGGCATCTGCAAAGCTACCTTATTTCTGACTTTGAATTGCCGTAAAAAAAATTATCGGTGCCTTTTACAGCTGCTGGGCTGATAAAAAGCTGACATTATTCTCTCTGCTAGCATTGTATCCTGAGAAAATACTGTATCACTGCTTCCCTGTTTTCTCTTATCTGTCTTTTTTTTATCTACTTTCTTTGTCTCATATTTGGGTTGCAAGGGATTTGGGGCAGATCTACCCTTTGCTCATGTTCATTATCAGCTCATGATGCATTTTGTAATTAGCCTACAAAACAGACTATCCTACTGATGTCTGTGGAACTCCTCGTGTGTGTATAGAACAGTCTAGTCTACTAATGGCAGACTCTCATGATGTCTGCTACCGAATGTAGTTTTAAACGTATTTTACTTCTCTCTTACTGGTGTCAACCTAATTTGCTATCTATATTAAAATTTGGCTCTGGGCCAGTGTTCTGTTTGTACAGGTCTGGAAAATAAATACTTTCCTTAAAAACAAATGTGAAAGTAAGGGAGAAGAAAGAACTTCTACTGAAGTCATGGTTAAATGAAAATCAGTTTTGTATTGCTTCTGGAGATTCACAGAATGATGACTGCTATGCTGAGCCAGGGAAGGGTTTAGTCTCATCACAATAGGTGCTTGCTTCACAAGATGAGACTCATTTGTCATCAGTGGCCTTTGAAAGCTTACATGAGAATAATCCCAGGGGAGTGTGAACACAGAAGAACGAAACAAGACTGCCAAAAACACCCAGCCTCAAACCGCATTTCTTGGATGTTTCACTGGTACCATAACAAGAAATTAACAGTGCTATAGGGATCCCATCCAGACTCTTGTGGTACAGTCTAAACTACATTGAGAATACAGAGCTACCTCCCCTGGTACAAAGGACTGGAGACTGCAATGTTATGAATCACCAAAGATAGAAATTGGAAATAATTTTGCAGAGCTGCCTGGAGGCAGCGGGATGGAGACCTTGGCATGCAGGAAAGCTCTGAGCTGCAAAGGAACAGCACCTCCATCTGTCACACGTCTCTACAAATGAAATGGCTGCTGTAGATAAATTACTCAGCCTAGAAGTAAATCAGTGACTTCAAGGTGCAGTTGATTAAAAAAAGTAAGAAAATAAGTATTGCCCTACTGGCTTGGAGAAGATGTTGATCTTACCCAGTATCTTCTCCATAACAAAGGCCAGAGCTATTAGCAGCTAAAAGTGATCTTAAATCTCTGAGCGTTTGTGTGGATTGCTTTCCTTTTTTTTTTTTTTTTTTTTTTTTTTTTTACATGAGAAGCTATGGCTAGCTGTGAACTGCAGTTCACAGGCTTTCTTTGACTGATTTATGTTTGATTTCCTCTTGTCTTATTGTCAATAATAAAAGAAGAATGTACTGACTTCTTAAGTAAGCTTTTTATATGGAGAGAATATAAGCTAGTTTGGAGACTTAATGTGGTTAGAGAGTGCTCTGGTGTTTGCTTTTTATTGAGGTTCATATTCTATACTGTGCTCAGCGTGGGTAAGATATCCTTCTGAAGATCATCTAACTTTAAGTGTGCCAGTCCAGTCCATTGTAGAAAGAGATTTCAATCTGTCCCATCCCCCCCGCCAGTATCTGCATCAGGATCTGATGATCCCCAAAACATTCCTGGCATGGAAGAGCTACAATTACTTTCAAAGGAAAAACTGCAATAAATGATATGCAGTGGAGACATTTTTAAACTTATTTGAAAATACAGATGGTTTTATATGAAGTGTTGGGAATGCAGAACCAACAGCTGCATTACAGTAGATTTGTAAGAGAAAATATTTCTACACAGGGAAAATACAAAATGTGATGGAAAGCTTTGTTTCAACATAAACTGGGCTTGACTATTCAATGTATAATTATCAAATAAGGTGTGTAAATCTAGTCTTTACTGACTAAATCTGTTTTTAGGCTAGATGGGTGTTAACACAGCTCTACAGGGAGCATCACACAGATCAATTCATCAAGCTTTAAGCAAGTTCATCAAATTTCAGGCATTTTAAAATCATATCAGCATGGCTCAGAGAAGTTTTTACATTAAGCACATGAAACTGTGATCTAGCATGAATAATGTAGACATCTGATTTTGGCACAGATGTCCCCAGATTTCTGGTATTGTATGTGGTGGGGAAGAATGGGAGCCAACCAGAACAGCTAGCCCCCAGGGTGTGCTGTCCAGGATGATTCACCTCTCATGAGAACGGTGCACTTTACCTAGATGGGCAAGTTAGCCATACTGAATGTGATTCACAAGAAATCCATTACCATCTAATCACCTAAGAGTTAGGTGGATACTTAAAATCCCAGGCAAATGAACCTCTTGGCATTTATGACAGAAAAGGAAAAAAAAAAATAGAGTTAGGCTGAGAACTCATCTTTAGGTTTCTGTAGATACCAAAACTTATACAGGTGTGTGAATACGAGCAGAGTCCCACTCTCCCCAGATCTGGTTATCACGAGGCCATAAAAAGTAGAATCACAGAATCACAGAATCATAGAATCACTACGGTTGGAAAAGACCTCCAAGATCATCTGGTCCAACCATCCCCCTACCACCAGTGTCACCCACTAAACCATGTCCCTAAGCACCAAGTCCAACCTTTCCTTTAACACCCCCAGGGACGATGATGCCACCACCTCCCTGGGCAACCCGTTCCAATCCCTGACTAATAATCTAGCCAATACTAGCCAGAGGCATATTTACCAGTGGTGTGGGGACAGGTGTTGGGGTCCTACATGTCTTTGGCCAGATGACTAGTTCATTAGATTTCATCTGATAGGGCTTAGTTTCACAAACATAAACATCTGGTATAATTTCAGCTGCTCTTGGCTATTCCTTGTCTTCTTCTCTGGTTACCAGCCGTGAAAGGCGAGGCTTTCCCATAGGTCCTGCATCATATCTGTAGGCTTGTTGGGGAGGTCTTGGATGTCTGGAGCATCTAACATGATATTAGGTGCCTTTCTTTAAGCCAGTATGTTGACTGTTGAATGCTTAGTGTCACTTTATCTAAAAGGTGTCCTGCTATCACTCCATTAGGGTTTGAGTATCTCATAGGTCCAGTGTCTTATTTGCCAGCTTCATTCAGGTATCTTCATGACAGCATCCCAAATAGCAGTAGCTAAGAGTGTTTAGGCAGTTGCAGCACTGACTGGATACTGGGGCTCTGTTCAGGCACCTTAACATCGGTGATTTTTAAAATGCTCTAGCAGGTCTTGCCCTGTCTCTGGCAGTTAGTCTCCCATGTCATATCTGTCTACTCTAGCTTGGGCAACACACTTGGCTCCTTATTGTCTGTAAGCTCACTCACAGGCATCTATATTTAAATGTGGGAATTTACATGTCTGAATGTGAAGCTGAATTCTGCCCTTGCTACTGAACTAGTTTACCTACTTCCTCAGGGGGGAAAAAAATCAGAAAAGCTTATATTGAATGTAAATTTCCTTGAATTGTTTTTCCTTCTTTAAAGGACTGGTACAGATATGGAAACATGCAGCCCAAGGTGTTTCTTGAGTGGCAGCCTCTGAGAAGCATCCCAGCACGTTCTGACAGAAGCATTTTGATGTGTGCGAGGTAGGGTTAAGTCGCACTGAATTGGAAGTCTTGCCTTGGGACCACTTTTTGACAGAAGATTTGTTGCTGGCTGGGCAAAGTTGTTGCACACAGCTGCTTTTGCTGCAGTTCTGTACGTGGAGACACCCCTGTGAATTTAGAGTTTCGTTGCTGCTTCTGCTCTCATTAATGTTCTCTTTGTGTGCCTGGCCATTACAAGAGCTGTATGCCCATTATAAATGAAAAAAAAAAAAACAAAACACCACAAACCAAAATCATGCCAACCTGAATCTGTGTCTATTCTTTGCATTCTCTTAGCAAAAAAACAAACAACAACAACAACAACAACAACAAACAACAACAAAAACAAACCCAAACCCCATCTTTCTTAGTCCTCTGACTATGGAGAAGCTGAACAATGCTGTTTGTTTTCTGCTGTTTGCTCCTTGTTCAGCTATGTCAGGAGTTTAGTGTAATTTACATTGTTTTCTAAAATATTAATGCTTTCTGTTCCTCTTAGCCTTTCTGCAGTTCTTGCTTGTCTCAGCAGAGACAACAAAAATGTTTTTTGGCACACCATAGCCAAGCACCACAAAGCCTATTTAAAACCACTCTCTCTCCCTCTACTCCCCCCTTTAATATCAATTTAATGTTCTAGGGTGTTTGCTTCCTTTTTATGTCTAAAAATGACTGATAAATCTTTCAGATCATCTACATAAAAGCTGTAGCTATTAGAAAACAAAACAAAACAAAATAACAAACTAAAACCCCCAAACAAAACCAAAACCACAACACACACACACACACAAACAAAGGAGGAATATTCTGTATTTTAAACGACATCTGCCTTTAAGGGCAATGTTCTCCGCATTGGCAGTACTGGAGTTTTTCCAGGTGCCCAGAAGTGTAGGCAATACGGCACAAAATCCAGCACAGGCTTACTCAGGCTGAGATGAGGGTAGGCAGTCACATCTGGTCTGGAACGATAAGTGCAGTGGAAAACTAGCTTGTTTGGCTAACTAGATCACCTCATCTGATTCTGTTTGCTCACCCTCAAAAGATGTTTTCAGTATTTTAATAATTTCTTAACCATGTTGGAGCAAAGCTTGTGGAGCCAGAAGGAGAGGAAGGGAATTTTCATCTGCTTTATTTTTATTTTTTATTATTACTATTTTTTTAAAGAAGCCACAGAAATAAACCAGAGCCAGCAGTTTAGAATAGGCAGTTTTAGCACTTACCAAGAAGTGGTTTATTCACACTTCCACTTGTGGCACTAAATGGTTATCCTTGCCTACCTGGGTAAAGCACATTCAGCTCATTCTCTTTGTAAGCCTTGCTGGCCTGCAAAGAAGTCAGTTGCCCAGGGCAGACACTGCTCTGGCAGTGCTTCTTCCCAGCTGAGATTCACCAGGATCTCTGCAAGGGGAGTAGGTGCTCAACTACATGTAGCATGAGGAGAAAAAATCATGCTGGCTGAGACTTGAGACTTGGTCCTTGCTCATTTTGGTGAAATACCATTTAGTTTTGTATTTAACACTGAAAATTGCAGTATGTTTTTTTTTTTTAAATTTTTTTTTAAAGAGCTCTTTTTAGCTTTTTTAGCTTTTATCTATGTGTTCTTGACATAAGTACCATTCTCACACAGGTTGGTTAAACCCAGTTGGCTGAAGGTGGTCAGAGCAATTTGATGCTCTTCTCTCAGCCATCAGAGTGGTTGCAGATTTGGGCAGTGTTCTCACTGCAGTAACAATCACTTAGGTGTAGATCCTCCTAAAGCTTGAATTCCTAAATTCCTGGGAAATTCCCTTAATTTCTGGGAAACATGTATTAGTGAAGAGGTTATCAGCTGTTGTTAAGGGTTTATTTGCAGACAGCAGAGGAGCTATTTCTAAAGTTTGGTCTTAATGATGGCTTTAGGTTCTAAATGTGTTAAAAAAAATCTGTCTCTGCATCTGGCAGAAGAAATCCATTATTTAAATGTAAAATTATGTTCAATTTTTTTTTTTTTTTAAATGAATACAGATATGATGGGAATCTCTGCTTGGCATCTCTCTGAAAGGCACTTTGTCTGAAGAATCTTTTTTTTTTTTTTTTTTTTTTTTTGATTTTCCAAAAAAAGAGATTCATCCACCTAATGAATGTTTTCCCATTTGCACAGCACCTGGTTTCTACCTGATGTGACCTGATTAAAACCTCTCTTCACAGAGGATCAGCAACATGCCAAGTGCACCCTTCCAGAACGCCATAATGGATCACTCTGTTACCCCATGATTATTTGTGAATTGGAAAACTTCATTTAGCCCCCGCTGGTGTCACTGCAAATTAATCATGGCAACAGAGCGATATCTTGGGACTGCAATAACCACAAGTGACCTTGGTGTAATGTCTCTCTCAGGAGGAAGCCTAGCTTTCATTCTGTGTGATCTCAGGTTTGTAACTTTTTTTCCTGTAAAAGCAGCATTGGAGGGCGATGTGTAAAATGAAATATGAAGCATAACATGTATCTGGCAATTCAAAGTTTCTAATTCTTTACACAGTCACAAGTTCTGAACAACACCCAGCAACAGTCCCTTTCCCAGCAGTAACCAACAACATGTTGTCTTCTCATTTGTAGTACTAATATCTAGGGAAAAGAGGAAGTGACTAAATTTCTTCTTGCCTTGCCTTGCCTTGCCTTGCATTGCCTTGCCTGGCCTTGCCTTGCCTTCCCTTCCTTTTATTTTCTCATGAGCTGCTATCATATTCTCTGGAACTCAAAATGCAACTCTTTTTGTAGCACAAGGATGCTTATAACAGACTACACAGTGAACAAAAGTAGATATATGCACAGTGGCCAGATCTTGCTACCCTTGTTCTTTCAAACTAGTGTTTGCTATCAGAGAGTAGTCAATATGGTTATGGAAACATTTATTATTTTTCTTTACGCTGCAGTAAATATCTTTGTTCACCAGTCAGGAGGTAATTTTGCATATCAAGCTAATTACATTTTCAATATTATTTCATATACAGGCCATGACATCCTGTGGTATCTCTCTGATTTATTACTATTCTCTCCACCTGAAGCATTTATTGAATTCTGTTATTAAGATTATGATTATGCATTTCCTTTGTGAATGCATACAAAATAGCAAACAAATAGAGGAGCTGTGGTTAGTTCTGCTGAGACTGTGCTTTCAGTTGATGCTGTGAAGCTATGGTTCCACATCCAGTGGAATGCCTGTGTTAAATTAATCAAGGAGATTATCAGCAGAGGATAGATTTTCTTAACAGCTCTGGAACATTTATCTGATTAAAATAACCAGGCTTCCCATAAGGTACTGCAAAAAGAGGATGAAAAGCTTAAAACGAACCTACAAAACTCTCCCCAGAATTGGAGCTTTTGCTAGTTCCTTTAGCACACAAGAGAGCTGAGAAGTATTTGCAAGATGTGGTACAAACACTAGCACTGGCTGTGGGAAGCAGGAGGGATATTAGCAGGTTGGTTTGACTGCTCTTTTGTAGAAAGAGCAACATATATCTCTTATTAATGTGTGCGTCCTGATGTGACACATGGTACCCAGCTGTGAGGCCTGGAAACTCTGTTTAACCACTGCAGCATGCCAGCCTGGGGTCATAGCTTACAAAGCACACCTATGAGAACAGATATTATAGAGGAAGGTAAAAACACATCTTTATTTCTCTCTTCATGCTGTTCCTTTGTGATGAATGCTGTAACAGCCAGACGCTCCTCTCAGGTGTCTTTGTCAGCGTCCCCAGGGGATTTCCCTGGATCTGGGACGAAGGAATGGAGCAGTGATCTGTAACAGTGCTCCTGCTTTTGGACAGATTTTTTGAAGTGCATCTCAAGGTGGGTTCAATGGACTAGCAGCAGCCCATACAGCTCTCTGCTCTGGTCTGTAAAATGAACTATTCTGAGCATTACGTAGCAAGGCATAGTGAAAGGGCATGTATTCACTGCAAGACCTCCCCCTGCAGTGTGTTTCTTATAAAACTGGTGAGGTAGTGGCATGGGTGCCACCTGTCTTTGTATCTGTCTACCCACCCACCTACCCAGCCATCCATGCAAAATGATATTTAACAGGTTTGTGAGCTTTTGTTATGTTCTGTTATTTGCACTGAATTTTTATATTCTATGTCTTTCTGTCACTTTTATTTTTTCTTATTGAGTTGGTTTTTATTTTTTATTTTTATTTAATTTAAATTATAGCTTCATTTGTATCATTGGGTAAAAGGAAGATCAAGAGGAAGAGGTGTTACTACTCTCTAGAAACAGCACTCACTGGACACTCAAACCCTTCAACTCTTCCCATCTCCTCAAAGTCACAGGCTACTGCTGCAGACCCAAGACCAGACTGCCCCTATTATACTCCTTGATTCAATCCCTCTCTCCCTTTCTCTGCAGGGTTAATCAGATCATCTCCTTTGTCTGCTGATGAATCCACATTAGCACACTTGTAGACACCTACTCATCAGCTAGCACCAGCCTGGCCAAAGCCAAAGACATGCAAACCTCGAAATTAAAACTCACAGAAAAGTCATTACATAAAAAAGGCAGATGACCATAGTGTTTCTGATAAAGTAACATAAGGTCAAGCCTTCTGCACAGGATAACTATGAGTATTATATTTATTTTCTGCTGGCTATTTTTTCTCTCTTTTTGTTTTCTTTCCCCCCTTTCTCCTCTCTCTCTCTCTTTCTTCCTTCATTTCCTTTCCTTTCTTTTCTTTCTTTCTCTCTGACTCTCTCTTTTTTTCTCTCTTTTTTTTTTTTTTTTTTTTTTTTTTTCTTCTTCCCACAGCAAATAGCCCTCAGTTTTGCCAGCCAATAGCAAATAGAGCCAAAATTCCAATTTCTGCTTCATCCTAGTATGGTATCCCAAGAGTGCAATTGCTTCACAAGCTGTCAGTCCCAACACAGGGATACTAAATGGAACTAAAGAGCTCTTTGAAATCTCAGTATAAATTATCCTTCTGGAGCTGAACCAGTGAACATTTTCTGTGTTCACATGCTGGCACGCTGTGCACATTTGCAGTTACTCACACTCTAGCTTTAATGGCACCTTGACAATAGGTAATCTCAGCTGCAAACTACGAGTGAACAATTACTTGTTCTTCCCATTTCTATTTTGCTCTTACAAACAGCTTTGTAAAATTCCCTCCATTTTGTGATTGCTTCAGGCCTGATGGGGATTTGGACCAAGTTCGATGAGAAAGGGTCCACCTCACCTTGCCTTGGTATGGCCATTCCAGCAGTCCTCCTCGTTTAATGAACCAGCTGTCACTCGTTCGTCCTTGCAGATTGTGTAGGGGAATGTTGACCAGAACTTTTTAGAGAGCTTTAGTTTTTCTTTAATGTCTGTTACCTGATTAAGAGAAAATGAAAGGGAAAGCAGGTCAAAACACATCAGCCATATTAGCTATCATTGTAAATAATATGTTGTTTAATTCCATAAAAAATGATGGTGGAGGTTAAAAGGACTGACAGTGCTAAAACCTAAACTCCTGTATTTATGAGCAAGGCACAGTGCCTTTGGGTTCTGAGAGTACAAATAATCAAATTCACCTTTTTCCACAGGCAAGATATTAATAAAAAGCATGCTACATCTTGCTCTTTCTATTCCCAATTTGTCTAAGGTTTTCTAAATACACATCTGTCTAAGAATTAATATGCCTCGCTGTCTGCTGAATGTCAATTCGTTTAAATAGTGTTCATCAGATAAAACGTCTTGCCCACCAGCTTGGTCATGCCTTAAATAAATATTATACTTAGATCTATATGTGCAGGTTCTAAAAAAATGATGTAGTGCTGGGCTGATGTTCAACTGATTTAAGACACACAGGCTCAATGCATTGCAGTACATTTGGATTTTGCTAACAGTGAGAGGTTTGTGTATATATAGGCATGCAGAGACTACATCCATCTTTGCTATTAGATCGAGACAAATATCTGTAGCTGGATATAGACTTCACATTCAAGAAATGCTGGGACAGTATCAGAACAGTTCCTTTATGTTATAAACTCCCTCTTGAACAATAATTTAATTTGGCATGATTCAGGCAGCAAGCAGCAACAAACTGAATTTCCAGCACCAGCTTAATACTTGCTTCGGCTGAAGCGTTATCAGTTCTTGTTTTGCGTTTGGTTTACTAGAGTGGAAAAATCTACAAGAATAGATAGAGAACACAACAAAGGACAGACTACAAAGGATGAATGGTGCCACTGTTGTTCTTATGGAAACAGATGCATTTCACATTAAGTTATAATAGGATTTAGGGGAGCTTGTTGAATAGCTTTCAAAGGAAATCACTGAGCTTTATTCTTTAAAAAAATGAGAAATAAAAGCTCTCCATTGTTCCATTCAGTTCTGAGATTGGCTTTTAGGTTGTTGAGGTACAATATTGTACTTGGCTATTTATCTCTTTTATCTTTTGTTCTGAAGACATGATAGCTCTCTGAGCAAATGGCCCACACTGCTTTGCAGTGCTTAAACCCTGTAGAATGTCACTTTATATGCCAGGAGATGGAAACATCCAAGGATGTTATTTCAGAAGCACCTCACACATTTTCATCCGTAAGAAATAAGTAGGACAGTATTTGCCTGCGTGAATTGTTGACAGTATTTCTTGCCACGATAGAAATCTTATAAATCTCCTCCATACCCTCTGCCAAGCCCTAGTTGCTGTGTTTTCATATCACAGACACCAGCAGCATTTGTAAGCCTTTAAAGTCTCAGTAGGAGAGCCCTGACAAGCCAAAAATAAAATTCCAGTTTACAGACTGTGAACAGGTCTTCATCAGCAGTGGGGATGGTCTCGGGATGCCTGCCCTGCCTGATCTCTTTGGTCCATGGGACCAGGGGTTTTGGGCAGCAGTGCCCCTTCTGTGCATGCTAAGGATAAAAACCCCAGTGTCACTGGTGGTACAGCTGAACAACATGTACCACTTGGTTAAACTGCCTGGGGTTCACAGAGAGCTAGCTGTGAAAACTTCTGTTAGGCTGTGTAGTGAATTTACGTGGCAAGGTTTTGGCAGCAGGGGGGGCCATAGGGGTGGGTTCTTTGAGAAAAATCCAGAAGCTGTCCCATGTTAGATAAGGGCCCCAGTGCTGACCAGAGCCGAGCCAACAAGCGATGTTGTTTGCGCCTCTGTGAGAGCATATTTAAGAAAGAGGGGGAAAAAAAAAAAAAAAAGAAAAAAAAAAGAAAAAAAAAAAGAAAAAAAGCTGCTACACATAGCAGCTGGGAGAGTGAGAGGAGTGAGAACCAGCCCTGCAGACACCAAGGTCAGTGCAGAAGGAGGGCAGGAGGTGCTCCAGGCACACAGCAGCAGTTCCCCTATGGCCTGTGGAGAGGCCCCTGGTGGAGCAGGCTGTCCCCCTGCAGGCCATGGGTCCCACATGGAGCAGATCTCCACGCTGCAGCCCATGGAAGAGCCCATGATGGAGCAGGTGGATGTGGCCTGGAGGAGGCTGCGGCCCATGGAGAGCCCCTGCAGGAGCAGGCCCCGGGCCGGAGCTGCAGCCGGTGGAGAGGAGCCCACGCAGGAGCAGGGGGTCTGGGGGGAGCTGCCGCCCGTGGGGGACCCGTGCTGGAGCAGTTTGCTCCTGGGGGATGGACCCTGTGGTACGGAGCCATGTGGGAGCAGTTCTTGAAGAGCTGCTGCCTGTAGAATCAGTTTGGGAAGGACGGCATCCCATGGGAGGGACCCCACGTGGAGCAGGGGCAGAGAGTGACCAAGAATGAGCAGCTGAGGTGGAGCTCAGCCACCCACCCAAGTAAAACCACCACAGGCCAGTAAATCAGATAGAGAAATCCTACTGAAACTGCTGGCAGTGTAGGGAAAAGGGCATGTAGGAAGGGTTTGTAGGTGCATCTCTATAATCTTGGGTAATAAGAGATACAAGGGGACAGGTTTTCTCATTTATAACCTCTCCTCTATAACCATTTACAAAAGCAAACTGATTGATATTGGTGGTGAGTAATTAGTTTTCAGAGCAGTAACTTCACTGCTATCTGGAAGTTATTTTAAGTTATTCAAAACTCGGATGTTAAGAGCTATATTCAGATTCTTACTGTACCCAAATTAGATCTGGCATTCTAGCATTACAGACTTCTATTCTGAACCACAAGTGAGTCAACACCCATTGGAAAGTGATTTTCCCCAGCTCCTGTAAGGGCTGTAATTTGGAGTACAAACCTCATATTTTCATACAATTCAATAAAAGATTAAGAGAGGTTCTCACTGTTCACAGGCTCTTCAGAAATATGCTCTGAAAATTAAAACGAGGACTTCCACTGCACAATGACTTTCAAAGATACTAAATAATTGCTGTTCTTCATGTATACTGCATATAGACAACACATTATTACATTTCCTCATAATAAATAAATAAATATATATATATATTTGTACCATAGAAGTACATCTGGTAAAGAAGATCTTACTTTACCAACAGGTTTTGGTAAAAGACAGCTGATTAAATCTCCCAAGTATCCCTGTGAGGTGTTATTCCTGTTTTAGAGCCTGGGGAGAGGGAGACATTTACATGACTCACAAAAGGCAGCAATTGCAAAAATGATTACAGCTTAAAGAGAGGTTTCCATTTGCAGATCTCTCTGGATGACAGTAGATGTTCAGGCGGGCAATGAGGCAATGACTTTGAAGTATTTCTAATGTAATTTTAAATGCAGAATAGAATTGGGTGCTGCAACACCTGCAGTGATACGCAAAACTTTTGCCTGTGGGTTTCAGTACCTTCAGTTTTGGGATCTCCTCAAGTATAGCCACAAAAAGCCTCTTAATAGTCCCCACATTTACAAGTGCCCCACTGTACATTGTTTTGATCACTGCCAGTATATAAAAAATAGGCAATAGATGTACAGTCCCTTGAAAATGAGGTAAAAGCCACTAAGGGTTCAGTTAACATTGCTTGCTTGTGATTTATGAAGTCAGACTACTGCATCCCCTAGTGATCTGTGGCCGTGGAAATGATTCCTTGGTATTTCCCATGCTTTGAATTAAAGATTAACTTTCAAGCTTAGTTAGACTTCTGTGGAAACGTTTAAGCACAAGAAGTCCGCGATTTTGATACTTTACATGTTTCCTTCCCACTTTCTCTGGCAGAGATTTACTTGAATTAAGACAGCTGGATCTCCTTGGTCTCAGTTAGTGGAACTTTTCCTGGCTATCTCCCTGATGTCGCCCTGCCATTATTTTGAACTATTCTTCAGCTGCTTTGAAGGTACTAAATTTATTTTGAGTTGCAATACTTTCTCATAAGAAAAAAGGTATATCAAGAGCTGTGCAAAGAGTCATGTTTTCTTTTTTTCTTTTTCTTTTTCTCTTTCTTTTTCCTTTTTTCTTTTTAACTGAGGATACATAGAAATGGATATTAAAATAGCCAGGCTTTTATCTGTAATTGCTAACAGAAAGAAGATGTTATTCTATAGGTAAGAAAACTTAAAAATTTGCATCATTTTCAAAGAGAAATTCATGTCCAGAGTCATGAAAATGGTGTAATTACACACCCTACAATGAGAAATGCAGTTAATTTCTTTCTCTTGCCACTTTTTCTGTGATCAGGGCAGTCATTCAAGCCATTCAATTCCTCAGCAGAACTTAACACCACCACCTATGAGCTCACTTCCAATCCTGCCAGCATGGGCTCAATTTTAAGCAGATAAATAAAGCAGACCGACTTTTTTGTCTTCTTTACTCACCTTGGACTCCAGAGGAAGGAGGTGAGCTAAAGAGCAAGCTCATAGAAAGCCCATCATTTTGGCAGGAATCAGACCTTAGAATTCCTTGTTTTAGCTCAGGACATCTGGATAAATTAAAAAACTCACCAGGATAATTCGGAAAAGCGTCTAAAATACCATACAAAACTAAAAGTGAAATGATGTTTTATAAAGCAGGAAAGATCCCCAAAAGACAGTTGCTTGTCAAGCTAGCAGCTAATTTCCCATGGATTCTGCTTTGGTTTAGTTTCTGATGGAGACATACTTCCTCAGCAGGGGAATAATGTGTGTCCAGAAGCAATGTGGGCCAAAAAGCGAATTTTAAAGGTGGCGCTCCCAAATATATAAATATTTATAGTAATTTCTGTTATTTGCTCCTCCTTTCCCCACAGCAAGTCCATCTAAGAGTCCTTTCAGTTTTATTATCCCCCCAACATAATCCCTACTCTCACAGATAGAGGAGTCTTACAAGATGCAAAAATAATGTTCAAAGATGCTGTAATGTGTCCAGAACTGAAGCTGGTTCAATGCAATAAAAGAAGTACAGGAGTCTTGCTGATATTAAGTACAAATGGTTATTAACATTCTTTTCTCCTTCTTACTGACACTTTTACATCATGCTTTTTTGATTTATTCTGCAAGTTCTGGCAGATTTTCTTTTTGAAATGCAAGCAGGATATGCAGCTTGCCTTTCTGCTGATACCTTCTCCCCGGGGATGCTCAGAAACATCTCAATGCAAAATCTCAATGAAGGTTAAGCCTTTATGCCTTGGAAACAAGTACAAATGTTTCTTGCTTCTCACTGGACATTGCTTCTCTGATGAACTAGGGTGCCACTCTGGATGGCACACGGTGGGTTGGTATGTGGCAGTGCAGCCTCTTAGAAGATGTTTCGAGTGGATGTTTGTGATTGAGGCACTGTGATTTCACAGACTTGAATTCACAGACTACATTTAACTAATCCCGCTTCTTCCTACTGTGTTATTTCCAGGTGAACAGCCAGAGTGCTTTCTGCTGCCTGCTGCTTGTTTTCCCCTAGACTTGTCTAACATCCCCAGCCAGCCACCCAGCACCCTGGCAGCCTTCATGAACAATGATGCGGAGCTTTTGTAATGATGGGCAGCTTGATAACAGATTTATGGATATTGAGCTTGACAGCCTGAGCTGTGTGTGGGATTGTGAAGAACATACCTTTTGTCACGGACATGGCAGGGTAGCAAGAACAAGCAGATCATTATGATCTGATTTGTGTTATGCCGTACCAGCAGAAAACTGCCCAGGACTTTTATGCATTGATCAGTATTTATGTCCATTAGGGATTTCATCTGAAAGCGTTCTCAGACTAATGGACAACAATTTGTTTAAAAGGACTCAGTCAGCAGGCTTAAAACCCATATTATGTGCTGTCTGCAACTGGTTGTTACGATTATGTCTCTTGTACATGTGAGTGCGATGGTGCAAGAATTACCTGTCACAAGCAGATAAGTGTAGGACAGCTGGATATTTTAATTGACACACGGTTTTTGTAGTAAACTGGGCTTAATTAAAAGCAGTTAACTCAGACCCCTAGGTTTTAAGAGCTGTCCCTCATGAAAGACATGTCTTCTGTATGTCCTTCGTTACATCTGCCAGCTTCCTATAGATGTCTTGGAGACATAAGGAAGGCATTTATAAAGACAGTTTAACTATGCTCCCTTTATCAGACCTAGGTGCCTGAATTTAAAGAGGATCCCTCTCTCACAGGGTTTTTCAGGCACCTGCATTTCTCCACTGACTAGGCACAAGGAGATTAGGTGCATATTTTTGTCTGGAATGGCTCATTAAGCGCCCAAAGTTTCAATGCCCATTGGGTGCCTCGGCAAGGACGACCCACTTTGACTTGGAGCAAGCGAAGCGGAACGGATTTGCTCTATACAGAGATTTTTTTTTTTTTTTTTTTTTTTTCATACATTATGCATTTCCCCATTACCTCACAAAAGCAAATTGAAATTCAAGTAGCTGCTGTACCCTGCACTTCATGGCAGTGATTTTTCAGAAGTGAAGTGGTGGGGTGGGCAGGACCTGGAGATGGCGGTGTTGCTCAGCTTTCTGATGCTGCCAGACCCACTGCTCCCTGCACGTTATTTTCCAGAGAGTGAGGCCGTGGATTGTTCCGCTGCATATAAAACTGACAACCCTGTTATTTTAAACTCGAAAGTGACAGGCTGTTATTTTAATGAGGTCTGCCAGAGCCAAGGTTAACCAAAGCTTTATTTCCCTACAAAATGTTAAGGCTGCGTTTCTAAAAAGGGGGCCGTGAAATTTTACGGTTATTGATACTTTCTCAGCACATACAAGTTCTGAGAATTTCACCCAGGCCTTCTTGCGCAACAAACGCTTTTTTGTTTTTCTGCTTCTCCTTTTTTATAAATTTGACTTTGCGACTTAAAATGATCCAGAGCTCTCCCAATAACTGCCTGCTCATGATTCATGTTTCTGCTTAGAAAAGCAGATGACAGCTCTTCTAATCAAGAACTAACGCTGAATCCCAGTTATAAAGCACAAATGGGCGCTTGGGTAATTTGTGAAATAAAACAAATGAGCTAGGCGACTTTCCAAAGCAAGATGTTTCTCACCAGAGTATTTTAAAGTGAAATGAAATAATTTTTTTTTTGCCCTTATCTCTAAGGGCTACTCACATCTTTGACAAGAAAAAGTTAAAGCCTTTAATGAAAGTAAGTGAAGAATTACCACTGGCCCTTCTGGATTCTCAGAATAGAACTTCAGACTGCTGGGGTGGATTCAGCTCTTGTTTGACTTCTCCTATTCTTATATCTCTACATTCACAGTATAATTTGCACCAAAACAGGGTGACTCAATTGCCCCCACTTAAGTCTTTAGTACCATCCATGATGCTCAGGGTATCCCTCCTAGCCTGCAGTGACCAGTGTAAGTCTCCTACAGGTTGTGAGATATATGTGAACGTTCCGTGTGCTGCTTTGGATGTTTCATTCAGCTTTGATCTGGATCAGGTGTTTTAAAGCAATCCAGGTTGCCCATTGCATGTGTTTTAAGGAAAACAATTTACAGGTCTGCACAAATGCTGATATGTGCTTGCAGAAATCTCCTTCTCATTTGTGGCCTGGTGATGTTTGTGCCACAACACCATGTTTTTGCCAGCTCCAGAGTCATGTGCCATGGCCCAGGTAAGGGGTTGGACTATCACCTCCCAGAGCTGATGGCCCTTTGCTCAAAAATAATATGACCAAAGTGAGTCCGTGCCTTGTAGCATTGTCACTTTTTTTGTCTTAACCCTAACCTGGAAAGCCTACCTCCTGCAGTGTCCACATGTCTGGAGAGAGCTTAACGCTGCCTCACATCACCAAATGAAGCCTATATGTATATATTTGACATTATTGCTTACAGGAAAGCAGAGCTTGACACCAAACTCTTCCCACATTCAGCGTTCATTTTGGCTGGGGTGAGAAGAGAGGGGTGAATCTTTCAAGTGGTGGAGCACCCTGGGCTAAACTTCTACTCCTTTCCAGAAATGTCACCAGTGACCCCTGCTCTTGGCTTGTTTTGCACTTCCACCTCCTTAAGTAGATATGCCAGGCCAAGTTCACTTGACATGCCTCCCTTGTAAGTAAAAACACTGCTTGTAGAAAGTGGGAGCTACCGTAAAATTCAGTGCCCTGACATGGAAATCTGTAGGAACTTGCAGCAGCTTTTCCCTTTCCTGTAATATCTGTGAGTAGTGCTAAAAAGCTGGTCACTGAATCTGATTCAGGCAAATCCAAGGCACTCAGAGGAATCAGTGTTTTACTGCAGATAAGTATAAAAGCAGTACCAGAAATATGCTGGAATCTTAAAGATAAAATGCCAGAGGCTTTTCTGTAGCAAGGCCTAGCAGTTAAGCACTGATTTTTTTTCTGAGCATTCCTTCATCATTCTAAGCAAAAATGCTAATAGCTAATGTAAACAATTACTGGTAGAGTATTTCAAGCTTATACTGGCTTTCACTTGTCTTGGAAATATTCATTCAGTACCACTCATAAAGTGGCTGTTTCTTCTCTTAAATCTCAAGGGTTTACAGGGAACTACATGTGTTATAACAGACAAGGAGTTCAAGCCTCCCAAGAGCTGTGAGAAGCATGCGATTTCTAAGGGCAGCAAGAGCTATGATACATCCTTTCATATCACGGCAAGAAGGATAATTGTACTTCATAGCTGAAGTAGCCTTGCATTTAACTTCATTTTTTTTCTAGTGGTTGCTTCTTGACATAGCTCTGTTGCCTTCAAAACTGAAGAAGCTCTCAGTGGACACTTGATGTGTTGAAAAAGCTCAGGATTCAGAAATAAGATGATGGCTAGCCTGGCAGAAGCTTCAGAGCTTCTGACCTTCCCCTCCCTCAGCCCCAGGAGGCTCATCCAGCTGTTTACTCAGAGACTGAGAGATGGAGAAAAGGCTGTGCTAAGGTGACCCAAATGACACAAAGCAAAAAAAAAAGAAAAACAAACGTAAGGCCAGAGTATGCAGGTGAGAGTTTTTTTGAAGAATCTGCCTTAAGATTTTGAAATTACTATACAGCATTGTAAAATATCAGACATGTCTTCTGTATGATACCAAGAACAGCACAATCTTGCCTATGGACTTCAGGGATCTTTCGTCACTGTCTGTTTTTTCAGAGCCCAACTACTTTGTGATGGAGCTTAGGTGCAAAACTACATGCTTTTCCATGACTGGCTTTCTTACGCTGCAAAGTGATTAATTTGTTAGTACCACCCCTCTCTTGACTTGTTAAACCCTGGTTTTAAGGTCAGTAGAAATGCTCAGAGCCCTCCTAGGTAACATGGGGCTGGCAGGGCCATGTGTCCCTCACAGGGAGCTGGGTCACCCTCTTGGGGTGAAATTTTGCAGGCTCATCAGTAGATGTCCGTCTCCTCTCCACATTAAAAAGGGAAAGTAAAAAGGGGGGAAAAGGGGCGATCCACTGAGGGTGATGCAAATCCCCATGAGCTCAGGGGTGGTGTCATCTTGGTGTGAATGACAGGACCAGCCCTAGCTGCAGGAGTAAAACATTAGACATGTAATAATGCGTTTTTCCACCATTGTAACCTGTAATAATGTTTTATCAGAACACCCCAAACTGGTTTGCATGCTACTGCTGCTTCTTCCAATGTTATGCTTGCATTTCAGCCAGAATTAAAGCTCCATAAGTTTTTCTCCCCTGGTAGTTCTGGATGTCCGTCATTCAGCTCAGCTGAAACCACAGATTGATTTCAATGGCCTGTGTGTTTGCATGCTGGATTATTTTAATCTAAACACATAAATCTGCATTATTGCAAGTGATGAATCCATATGGTCAGGAAAGAACTAAAAATTAACATAGAGGCTTTGAGTCATTGTGTACACTGATTGTGCTGGTGTGGAAATCTATACATATTTTTGGACAAAATTTCTTTCCAGGCTGCCTGAGTAAGATGCACAATTTCATTTCCAGAGTTCCTTCATAGATGAGAGATGATGCAACCAGTTGTTATTATAGCACATACAAATATAGTTTGTTAAAACATCTAAGTCCAAACTAAAAATTTCAAAAGATTTAGAATTAAAACAATAATATTTTCAGAGACAGCAAGGTTTACAAGAGGACATTTTTGGAAAGGAAAGTATGAATACCGGTAGGCTCAGCGGGAAAAGGGCTTATCAGGAAAACAATCTGAGTGAGAGGGAGCCTTGTACAGTAAATCTACTGTGTCAATATACTAATGACTTCCATTGCCTTCCTACTGAGGGGAGGGTAGGTTATTCTCCCCTGATGTGGAGCTGCACTCTCTTGTCCTTTCATGATAGGGTTAAGTACTCCAATTAGTGGGTCCTAGCGGAATAATTGCACACAGCTTCTTCAGGGCTGCCAGAGGAAGGCAGTGGACAGAGAGGGTGGGGCAGGGGTCCAGATACTGTGAGGGCTTAAGGATCACTCTAAAAGAGGGATAAAAATTAAGCCCAGTTTGAAGTACAGCAAAGTAATGAGGTGTTCTCAGAAGATTTTATCCTAAAGCAGAAAAAATCTAACGACATTATAATTATTATTATTTTTGTCATGGTCAGGTGAAATGTCATAAATTTAGATATTCTTGCAGGACTGTTGTTGAATCTAATAATCTAATCCTGAATTGGGAAACAGACCCCTTGTAGTGTTTTATTTTATTTTATTTTATTTTATTTTATTTTATTTTATTTTGTTGTTGTTGTTGTTCATTTTAAAAATAAAATGCTAGGACATGTTTCTGGTGTCTGGAGTGTGAGTCTGGTGAATCAGTGAGCGGTATGAATTTAAGGTGCATCAAGGTCCCATAAATTCAACACAGTCTGCCAGACGATCTATGGAATCAAGTCTGGACAATTTAAGAAACAAACACTGACAGAGGGGTTTTGTATGGATAAGGATGGGCACAGTAGCAAGCACTTGGAACATACTGCATGAATCTGAATGAGAAGATATCTTTCTCAGAGAGTTTTTATTCCAAATAGAAAAAGGGAGAGGAGAAAGAAATACCCCTATTATATATATGTAGGAAAAAAATTATATGCAAAGAAAATTACTTGGAATCATACAGGGAGTCACTGTATAAGCAAAGCATTACTCCTACATCTTTAGCACCCTCTTTATAGTAAAAAGTCTATTTTCCCACCTTGGGTATTGCTTTAGGTAATAAGCTTCCTTACTCCTCCAAGGATACGTCTACCTAACATTCATGACAATATAGCACAGCTTAAATCAAGCAGGTAAATACTGCATGCAACTGGAATTAGTGTTGGTGCTTGAGTATTCATTGTGGCTCTTGTGCAGGCTTTGTAGGCTGCTGTCCATCTCCCTGCCATCTGCAGTGTTGCAGGGGGACTGGGGAGCTCCGCATTTTGGATGCTGCCAGGTGAACAAGCCTGAGTCAGGCAGCTGTGTATGTAAAGCTGATTTTGTCTCGTCCCAAGAACGAAGGACAAGCAGCGAGCCAGGACTAAGGTGGGAAGGCAAGCGATACAGAGCTGGGAGCAGCTGGCGGATGTGGACCCACAGCTACTGCACCTGACGGCCTGGGGAGGCAGCTCTGGCTGCTGCCCTGCATGTACTGTGCAGTGACAGCAGGGACCTCAGGTCTGTCTGCCGCTGCAGGCACTGGTGGCACAGACACCCACCATCTCACTGCTCCTGTACCCTCCTCTCACCACACAGGCAGATGCAGGAGGCCCCTGTGTCAGAGGGGTTGCAGAGCCTGGGGAGGCATGCGGTTCCAGCTGGCTCTGTGGTGGCAGCGATGCTGTCACTGAGGCGTGTGGAGCCCACTGGGGGTGTGGGAGGAAGATGCTCGGCATCTGCTGCTGCAGGCTGGTGAGGGCAGTGGGGAAAGCAACTCTACAGCTCCCAAAGTAATCAAGCTGCAGCAGTTAGCTGGGGAGTCACTTCACAAAGAACACAATATGCTTGTCTCATTCTCCCCTATCCCTCAAATCCCAGGCAATCCCTTCTTGTCTCTTCTTCACAGCTGTCTGTGAGCACAAACAGGTATAACCAAGTGCTACCTGCTGCAGAGCTGCCCATAGCTGGCAGACAGCATCCTCCCGGTTATCCCTCCTGATGGATGCGGGTGGCTGGACAGAAGATCGATGCTTGTTCCTCGTGCGCAGGCAGCTTAAAAGCAGCCTAGCCTCTGTGCCAGCACCCTCAGGATTGAAGCGACTGCACACTGGCTGTTCATTTGTCTCTTTTTCAAAGTGCACTACCCACCTCAGTCTGCCACTGCATTTCAGCAAGGACATAGGCAAGGCCATGCCAGGCATTCAGAAATCATAAGCTCTGTTTCCACTGTCATGAGTCTATCATAAAGATTATCATGTCTTAAACGTAGCAAATGCTGCAATATATTTGCCTCTAAAGACTTGAAGCTTTAGAATTCATGCTTTTGAGGATTCTGTAATAGTCAGAAGGGCTGGAAAATTGGATTTCTTTTACAATAATAGTGAAAAGAACAGATTTTAGAAAGGCAATTTCACAAGACACAAAAGAAAAATCTAGATAATCTGCAATTTTGGCTATAAAAACAAAAACCAGACTTCTTTACAGGGTAAAGGAACTCAAAATGAGAAAAAATACACTCTCACAAAAGATAGTATCTCAAATGAAATAAAGGTAATAATAGAAACATTCACGTGTTCTGTCTGTTTTAGCTATAAAACCAGTAGTATTTCACAGCTGGGAGCTCTCCAGGAGAGAGAAGAGGTTAACTTCACTGGGTCAAAGCTGCCATTGATACTGAATGTATAAAATATAGGGCACTGCCTGAAGTATATTTTCAGGAGCATCCCATAAGGATCCTGAGCTTCATGAACTGTTTCATTTCTTATTCTTTTAATTGGAGTACTGCAAGAATGTCTTCCAACAAGCCTGGGATTTGGTGACATGGAGTAGGAGAGGATTGGGAAGCTACTGGCACAGGAGGGATGGCTCCCAGCTGCTTCCAAAGAGGAGCTGATATGGGTACGTGAGGCAAGACCATAAACTGCAATCTCTGAATTACCTGTGAGAGGAAAGACACAATGTTGACATAAAAGAAATATGATTTTTGGAAGGGTAGTGGGAAAATGTCCCTTCTAAAATATCTTTCTCCAAAGGTTTCAGAGCAGTTTTGTAAGTTAAACTATAAGGAAAAATTATGAGGACTCACCTAAACTATAAACTCAGTTAATTGTTTTACTCATCAAATTGTTCAGCGGCAGTGATTATGCTATAATTTGTGTCTCACTTTTTAGTCACTGCAAATTTACTTCAGTACTTCCCTGAAAATTCCCTGACAGTAATTTATGCAGGCCAAAGTTATGTACTGTCAAATGTGTCTTAGGCTATCATACTTCACCCATCCATCAAAGCCCGTAACAGTAAACACAGGAAATGTGGGGGAAAAAATAATAAAAAAGTAGAGGAACAGAAGTTTTTTATAGTGAGTGAGATGATGCTTGAGATAAAAAAAAAAAAAAAAAAAAAAAGAGAATGGGTTTCTGACAAACTGTTCTGCTGCTATCCACTGCTCCTACATCTTTGCATACGAGAACTGCAGGTTCCTAGAGGGCACCTGGTGAGTGTAGAGGGAAGGGAGCAAATGTACAGCCAGTACAAATAATCAGTTAGGGTGGCTTGAAAAAATTGAAGAGCCCTGTGGAAAGAAACAGCCAAGCATCATTTCTTCTGTTACTTAATTACTATGTACAATGGAAGAAAGAACGTGAAACAAATGTAGTGTTCAATGAAAAAGAAAGGGAAATTACCCTTATTAGCATGCCTTTTATTTTCCACTGTTAACATCTTGCTGTTGTGTAAGAAGACTGCCACAAAGAAGAACCAGAAGTACAAGAAGTATACAATCTTAATGGAAATTTCCATCCCAACCCACTGTGAGGATTGCTCATTCATTTGGCACTCCTCTCCCTTAGTCAGCACTCTGAATGGCAACGGGATGCTGTGATATTTCTGAGTAACAGTCTGACTTATTGGTCATTTGTCAATGGAACTAACAATTGTTGACTGCTCTGCCCTAAATATCAAGCAAGCAGTTACGTTCTGTGTAGCTCACATCTTCAGCCACAAATGAGCAGGGACTAGGAGGAACAGTCATGCAGCATTGGTCATAAGAATTCAGCAGCTAAAGCAGGGAAGTGATGAGGTTTCACGTTGTCACAGCAGTGATAACTTGCCTTGAAATGCAGTACAAAATCCATTCCTTTTCATTTCGTTTGGTTCTTTTTCCCCCTCCCTCTCCCTCTCTGTCTTTCCCTCTCTTCTATTTAATCTCTCTCTATTTTCCTTTTTCCTCCTTAGTGCAAGACAGAAACTTCCTCTTTAGCTGTCTCAGAGCTGGTTCTGTCTGACCCACAGGGTTGGGATGTGCTGAGACTGTGGTCCAGCTTGCTATCTATCCCCTGGCACTGACTCTTACATTCAGGTTATGGCGGCTCAGCTACGGTCTGGGAACACTTTAAGGGTAGCTAGATCTTGTTACCCTGAAAGTAAAGGAGCAGGAAAGGTTTGTGCTGCTCCTGGTGAGAAAGGATGCGAGTTCTCCCAAAATGGTCAAGCATGAGGTGGGGAACAGGATCAACTTCAACATCTATCCTTCAGCCGGCAAGTGTTGCCACCTAACAAACACTTGTACCCAGCTGCTGGCATGTGCTTTCCCCATCCTCACATGATATTAAGCAGGTTGGCTCAATGCCAGACTGATACTGAAGAGGGGAGCAGCACTCACTCAGTCTCACAGAGATGGGAGGAAGTTCAAGAAACTTTTCCTTGGCACATCCAAGCTGTGAGACTGCCAGTGTGAACACAGCTATGGGGCAGGAGATGTCAAGCATGCAGTGTAGACACAGGCTTTTGTTGGGCTATTCTTGTAGCATATCCTTTTGTCAGTCATATATGTATATAGCCGTATATGCCCCTACACTTAGTGGTTGTTGCACCACATGGTGTGTCCTGCAATCCCTGCCATCTCAGTCAGATGCTAATGTAGACCTATGATTCCCATCCAGACTTCTTATTCCTAGCAACCAGGGTTTTGGGTGATGTGTGCTTGGTTCTCGAGAGACTGGAGTAGGGGCCGAAGCCAGAAGTGTTATCCCAGCTTGAATACTTGAGAGAAGCTGGAAGCTGTCCTTATGCCTTTCTCAGTGGGGACCAAACAGAGCAATTAACTTTTTGATATATCAAGTCAGTGTGCAAGAGGTTAAAGCATATTAAAAAAAGTTTCAAGAAACTTTCCCTAGAAACTACCATAGCCTGTAGTCATAGAACAGATGTACTTCTTTGGAACAGCTATGAATCCTATGAGTACCCTAACAAATACACTACACATTCATTGGAACAATGTGCCCCATGGATTTAAACTGCATCTTGTCAGTTCTTCCTGAAAATAATTATCACACCTATTAGAGGCTATATTTGGGATTTTTAGACTTGTACATACATCTGCTTTCCTGTCTCTAGACAGATATTCTGCCATGAAGGACATGTGCACTAGCAGCCTGATTTTCTCCCCAAAGAACAGAAATAACCCTGTGACTATACACTCGGGCACTGGTTGCAGTTTAAAATCAAGGTGCCCTTGAATATGGCTTGAAGATACAGGCACTGAAATTCCTACTTTTAAACTGATCCAGGAGCAGCACAAACCTTTGTGCACAAAATGCATTTTAAAGTGTCTCTTCTCATCTCAGTCCATTGGAAGCTCATGCTGTATTCATAAAAATTCAGCAAACAAAAATTTCAGAGCAAAGTAATCATGGTGATATTTCTGTAAACACCATGTTTTTCACAGTTGCTGCTTTGGAATAACCTTCTGAAAAAATTTCTTAATTGCAAAACAAAGCCAAATAAAGCCTTTGTACATTTTTTTTTTTTTTTTTTTTTTTTAAGACCTGACATGTTAGATTCAGTAACACTGCCTAAGCTGCATTCAAGTTCTAAGGATGGTTTCTGGATGGTTTCATTTTCCCTTCAAAATTAGACAACAGACAGGATCTTATTTTTCCCTAAAGTTCAAAAAATAATTATAGAGTTAGAAAGCACCAAAAAAAAAAAAAAAAAAAAAAAAAACCACAGAAAAATAGGCTGAACCAACAATCCTAAGCATAGCACAGTGTTGAAAAATCTACAAATTAGTCTTCTTAGAGAGAAACAAGACATTGTAATAATGGGGAGGGGAGCAAACTACACAAAACGACAAGTCAAGTGATCCCAATAAGCAAATTGAAAATAAATTCAGTTGTAAAAAGACATGCCTTACAGCTCTAGCAGTGGAGCTAAATTTTCCGTTACGAAGAATACACCATGGATTCATGTATTCCTATACAATGAATAACAAAATAATTTTGTGCAAACTAAGTTCACAGTGCACTAAAATGACTCATTTTCACATTAATTTGACACCAAGTACCAAGAGCTGGTCTTGTTCAAACATGGTGAGTGGTAGTCTGCATTATGACTCTGACCAACCTTATTTTAATCACAAAAAGATTTTTGCCAATAAAATACTTGGAGCAGAACATCTCTGGTTACCATCCTTAGGGACAGCAAGCTAACCTACTTTCTCTCAACAGACAGATGTGTTTAGCAAAGAAAAAGTACTATTGATAAAAATAATAACCTATCCTTTGGAACGGAAACATCATAGAAAATCTAGGAGATATTTCCTCTTAACACGTGCAAATTACTCGTAGTGCAGTCCGAAGTCGTGTAGACAGTTATGGATGAGATATGTAATATGCAAAAGTAATGATACAGTGAAGACCACAAATACTCACGTTTGCTGATCGGAGCTTGCAGTTCAATAGTCGTAAAATTATCTATGTGTGTACTTGGAAAAAGAAAACTCATTTGTGAGCGTCAAAGCTGTATGAGAGCATGGCACCTCTACTAGCAGCAATATTTGTGAAGTTTATTTTGAGATGGTATGTAAATACATCATATAACAATTACATATGTTTTTCAATGTTTAAAATTCTAAAATAACAGTAAAGGTAAGGCATGTTCTTCTCCCTCCCCGAAAATCAATACAAAAGTGTTATTTTCTTTCTAAAGAACAATTGGTTAATGTATCTAGAATCCAAATAACTATACACACATACACAGGCAGAAAGTCAGCATAACCCACTTTGTTGCAAGAAACTTAAATCAGAAGTGATATTAAATCAATGTCTGGATCATATGCTTCCCCAGAGCCCTCTCGCTCCCACCAACAGGAGTGCCACTGAACCTCAAAGTAACAGTGCACAATGTTCTGGTTTTTGATTAGCCTTATTGTAACCAGGAGCAGATTTTAGCCAATATTAAACACATAATTCTCACTGACTCTTGGTTTTGGGGCATGAACATTATCCACAGACCATCTACCCTTGTTGAGATGCACCTTCCATTAGCAAACATGCAGATTTCCCATGACCTAAGCAGGAAAGCTACTGAACATTGTGCTTTGTGTAGTGTACTAAGGGACATGGTGTGCGTTCAAAGAAAACCAACTAGAATTGCTCACCCAAATCATTTTGCCCAAGCTGGTCATAGTAATTCTGGCACAATATAATATCAAATGTTCAAGTACACTGTCTATTATATTTCTCTTATATTTGAAATATTATAAATGTAAGTGCATTTATAACTGCATATATTTTTAACCCAAACACAAATAACTCTAAACAATAGACATTGAAGGTAAATTTACATTGCTAAATAAAGCTGGGAGATGGCACACACATGGGACCTTGAATGGTTCATGGTGCTAAGTTGTTAGCTTGTTCCCTGGTGTTGCATTGGAGCACTTCAAGTACTTTTTCCATCACAATGCTGGTGTGTCTCGGGGAAGCATTCATTTCAGGGACTGCTCCCAGCAGGCAATGCTCGTGAGACTGCACATTTGCTGTACCCTCTGTGTAGCTTTCTAATGCCACACCGGCAGGCCTTGCCTTTTCTTGCAGTACCAAATGTGCATGCCACTTTCAAGGGTGTAAGACATGTTTTAGTTTCATGCCACCACACTGGTGGGCTGCAGCACAGCTCTCACGTTATTTCAGATTGTTTGAACTGTAAGCATGCACATGCATGAACATACACACACAAACAGCATTTTGCAGTACTATGGCAATATAGTGTGAGACCCAAAGGAGATTCAAGACCAGGTGCTGAAAGACCAGCGGATGCGGGCAATCTGCTTTTGGGGAAACCAGTTCTTAGCAATGTGAGCAGTGCAGTTTGCACTGTATAGGCTCCAGAGGCAAGGACTGCTTCCTAGCCTTTTTCATATTTAGTGGTACAGGCCAGGTTGCTGCTTCCATAACCTATGGAAACTCCTTTGCCTAACTGGATGGACATGATCCAGTTGTCCAAATATAAGTTGCCAGTGATGTTGGAGATGCCCTAGAGAAACCTACTTGTCTTTCAGCTGTTATTTCAGAAGGGCATATGCCTACCATCATGCTGAAACACTGCTGTGACACTTACTTTGTGTTACATGTGATAGTCTAAATGACCTTTGTCATTTAATCACAATAATCTAAGTGACAACCTAGTGTGCCCCATGCAGATGTCTCACTAATCTATACCATTTCAAATGGCAGGAGGTACCATATCTAGGCTCTGACAGTTAAAAATTAGATGCTGACTAAATACTGGAACATCCCTTTGTAGTTTGAAGAAGAATTGAACCTACTTTTCTCAGATGCTTATCTGACATTGATGAACAGCATCTGGGAGGTGCTTGTCTCCTTCCAGTAACTAGGAAGAAGTGGTCTGCAGGCTGGATACAGGCTACTGAAGGACACACATTGTAGAGCTCTGTCCCTGAGCAGCCACAGAATTCACAGAGTTGGAAATTGTTAGCAGTTCAAAAATAATGCTTACTTCAGGCAATATGGGATAAAAAATTAATTGCTTGTATATTTTAAATTGAAAGGGCCAGTAGTAGGAAAAAAATCTGTGAACTGAATATACTTAATATTTTTCTTTGTGTATTGGGGATTCACATTTAAACTGGAACTAGTTCTAGCTATGACTTTATCCTCTGAACATGTACTGAATCTGCACTGTTACTCACATCCAAGATTTAACAAACTGAATAGAAATGTTTCCCTTGACTTCACTGGACTTAATATTAGGTTCTAGATTATCTATGTACAGTTTGATTTGTGAACATTATTCCTGGGATTGTTTTAAGAGGTTATCTAAGTTAGTCTGCTATGTCCATACTCAGACTATTGAATTAGTGATGTTAATTGAAGGATTGAGCAGATGCTTCCTGCAAAATCACTGGAACTGGCTGGATGCTCAGACCTGCTGACAAACAAGGCCACTTGATGAAAAATCTTGGTATGGTTTTATTAGCCTAACTGACTACAATAGTAAAGGGACATGGTGTCTAGTGCTAATACCCGTTCCATGTCTCCTGTTAACTCAGGACAGATTTCATTAGTTTGCTCACTGTGATTTCAAAATCAGATAATACCACTTCAGAAAAGACAGTCCAATCTAGATGAAAAGATTTCAGATAGACAGAAAAAATAATAATAAATGCTTGCTATATCTCTGACAGGAGTGTACCTTCATTGTCTTCAATGAAATTACTTTTCCAAACAACATGCAAATCAGAGAAGCTACTGCATCATTAGAGGCAGCCATGAAAGAGACCACACATCTGTTGTCACTGCTATAAAACAGCAGGCCATCCTTATTAAAGAAAGCCATTTATAGTTCAAGGCTCTTCATGGAGGGTTAAATGCTTTAAATACTTATGAGTGATACCATAAGAGCAGAATCAATGGTAGTCTAAATGACCTTAACATAGCATGCTCCAAAACTGAACTCATTCCAAAATGACAGGTGCCATAAAATAACAGTTTGTGTGAAGTGGAAGATACCATTTTTATGCTACACTTCCGTATCCTTTCTACCTGTCATTAGTTCTAATAGAATAGGCAACGCTGATGATGCATTCACAAATTAGTAGCATTAGTAGCACAGATTAGTAGTATTTCAACTTCCCTTTAAGCCCAAACAAAAAATAAATTTTATAGGCAAGATTTAATATCCTTTAATTACAACAGTGAAACAGTCTGTGTTCCATAGAGAAAAGGTAACAGACTTCTGTGTTGATGGGCAAAGGAGAACTTGCCATAGGAAATGGGAAGTTTCTTCACATAGAGATATGGAAGCAAAGACAGAAGGTTTACCTTCAGTGGAGCAGAACAGTTACCCAAATACCCTGAGGTGAGACTTACTAAGAGGCACCAGCTCAAAGAGAAGAGCAATCTCTTTTACAGACTTCATGTTGCCTCTGAAACTCTTCAGTAAAACTCAGCATTCAGAGCCGTCTGTCTTGCTCTGCTGTATTTTTTTTCAAGCTGCATCTAAAAGGGGTAGTAGTAAAATATGTGTAATCTGCCCCTAAGGGATGCTGCCTACGCGTTCAAGCCAGCAATTCTTACTTAAAGTGCAAACAAAGCTGTTGTTACAGACAGTGAAACCAATGTACAACAGTAAATTAAAATGAAAAGTAATTTTATTTTAATGAAAGTCTACTCAGCGACACATGAATGGGTACTGTGAGGGTTGTGAGATTTCTAATCACTGTGCTTCACAGCCAGGTGCACTTGCATTTCCACACCTTGCCCTAACACATTTTGACATTTTTGCTGCATGCTACCCAATTTCAGCCATGAGGATGTTCTCGTGCCAGGATGGAAAATAGGTGGGATAAGGTGGGAGATTAGAGTCTCCTCAGCCAGGGGAAGGAATTAAATTTGGATTTTCTATGTGTGGGTAAATGCTGTGATAATGAGCTCTCAAACATATGTCAATTTTGGAAGATAATCTCTGCTTAGTGGTTCAAGGTACTAGCTATGTCAAACATACATAGGTATATGATCCAGGCTATATGTGGAGGTGCTTCCTTGTACTGACCAGTAAATTGCCTAAAAGTATCAGGAAAGTCAGAATCTAAAATGTTAGCCTGCCCTAAGCAGTGTCTGGTTATTTTTAGGCTAGTGGATCGCAAACCTTTTTGGCTGACATATCACTGCTAACTTTCAAACTTTCCCTGGGTAACTTTGCTTCCTTGGAAAGACTTTATTGAAAACACTATAAATAGCACTGTTTTATATGTTTGCAAGACCAAATCTGCAGACTGTTGGTTTAAGTTCTGGAATTTGTCTTGCATCTCACATTGAGGCACAAATCTGTCCCCAGGTGTGATATAAGTAGTGCTAAGTGCCTGACTCAATGTTTTGGATTTAGCTCTGGGCTCACTCAGTAAGCACTGTGTCCATCATTTTTGAATCTATCTCTAAGAGATCTGATCCAAAATTCATTGACAACAGTGGGAAGGTTGCTGTTGACACTGGGTCATGTTCTAATGAAGATATTGAATCATAGAATCACTGAGGTTGGAAAAGACCTCTAAGATCATCTAGTCTGACCTTTAACCTAGTACTGAAGTCCACCACTAAACCATGTTACCAACTTCCAAATCTACACATTTCTTGAAGACCTCCAGGGATGATGATTCAACCACTTCCCTGGGAAGCCTATTCCAGTGCTGTACAATCCTTTCAGTAAAGAAATTTCTCCTAATATCTGATCTAAGGTATATCATACAACCTAACACCCAACCTAAGATGTAGATACACATAGCACAGATCTGTCATTCAAATTTGTATCACTAACTATTCTACTATACTGTACTGATGAGCTAAACCTTAAAAAAAGGATAAACATTTACTTTTCATAATAGAAGACTTCAATACCTCATCATCTGAGAGGAAAAGTATAAATTGGGAGACAGAATGTAACCTCAGGAAAGGAGGATCCAATAGTCAAATAAAAGAACTGATTTATTTTTAAGGCTTGCTGTTTCTATGTACCCTCTTTTTAGTTAAGATGAAAGGCATTACTGTGAAGACTTTTTTTTTTTTTTTTTTTTTTGGCTGTAAAGGAAGACTCAGTTAACAAGATATGGCTGGAGAATGGCTTAATTTTAAACAAAAGCAACTTCAAATTGTGTTCTTCAATGTTTTGTAAAACCAAGCATCAAACTACATTGGCTACCATTGGTCTGAGAAACAATGCCTTTTTTTTTTTTTTTTTTTTTTTTTTTTTTTTGATAACAGCAAAGGAACAAAATCTATGCAGATCACAGTCTCAGTGGGAACTATATCGCAAAACCCAAAAACTGAAAAGATGCAAGACATATTTTTAAACACCTTGGTCTAAGTCATTTGATTATGTCATCAAAATCTCTATGGAGCCCACATATTAAAAGTCAGTGTAATTGTCCATACGTAGACACATTTTTTTTCCATATACAGGCAATGCTTGGAAGGCTTAAAAATACCACTTGCCTGTTCAGACTTGTACCTTGTCACCTCCAAACCTAACACTAAACTTAGAGGGAGATGAAGATGTGATGGTGAAAAAGACAGATAACAGTTTTCAGAATACTTTGTGTCTGATGTTTGTCTCCTTTTGCGAGGAAGCAAGAGACTGAGAAAATAGCTCCTCTGCCACCTTTCATGTCAGTATGAAAAGTGATATAATTGAAGTGATAGCTAATGGTCAGAATCTTTTAAATAGCTCTGTCAGGCATGGTTGAGCTATCTGACTGATTTTTATTTTGGCTTCGTGACTCATTTGTCCATAATGGTTTGCTTTTGCATTCAGGAGGAATGTGATGCTCAATTAGGACTCAGTCATGCAGTGTGCTAAGAGAAAAGTTACTTACCTGTTCAGTAATTAGAGGTCTTTGACATGCGTTATCTCTGCCTGCATTTTGCTTTGCATGTAAGTGTGCATGCCCTTACACACAGGAGACTCTTTCCCAGAAGTACCTGCTTGGCAGGGGTGAGCAGCAGCAGCAGGGGTGATGGTTGAATAGCATTAAGGAAAGAAGGTTTCACGTTCCTCTTGTTTTAAGGGGGAAACAGAAAAGATGAATAATATTTGGTTTCCCTGCATATCCATCCACAAACAGAGAAGGCATATTTTGGTGCCTCACAGGACCCACTGAAAGGTCAGACAATTTGTGGTCAAGACAGTTTTGAATTCCACACTGGAGGAACCAGCTTTTCTGTCCCATTTGGTTTTCCTCAGAGCTCTGCAGAAAACAGTGGGGATGCAGACATTAATTGACCACATAGTGCATTAGAAAGGCATTCTGGCTCTGATGGCTCTTTAAATTTGACACATCATGCTTGTGCTGCCTACTGATGGGATTCATATCTAGACACCCCCACATCTGAAAATTGAGGACAATAACCAAACTTCAGAGCTCCCATATACAGTCTGAGGAGAAAATGCTTGTGGAGCTTTCCAGCTGGTATCCCCCCATAGGCAGCATGTACACCACTCTTAGCATGCTCCTACAGAGCATACACTGTTATCAAAGCATTGGCTTTGGTGTAAAACCAAGGAGGCTGTTTTTTTTTTTTTTTTTTTTTTTTTTTTTTTTTTTTTTT
>CM021765.1:152314801-152442421 GCA_011076525.1 Nettapus auritus
TTTTTTTTTTTTTTTTTTTTTTTTTGCTTTTGCTTTTGCTTTTGCTTTTGCTTATATAGACGAACATGCAAGTGTCATGCTGTCAGCGTTAAGTTAAGGGCTGATGAACAAGGTGGTAATGCTGCTTGAGCTACTGAGGTACTGAAATGCTGCTGTGGGATATTGAATCTTGGGCAATTTGTGGGCAAAATTTGTTCTTTCTTTCACATGTTCAATCAAATGGGTTCTCTGTGCTAGTAGCAGTCCATTATTTGACTGCTATTTTCACTTGCATGGGAAGAAAGAAGGGGATTGTTTACAACTTCTAATTACTTCTTATTACAAGATAGTCAGGTTGTTGGCACACATGACATATGAGGAGAGAAAGCAAATAGGGAATCCTATTGCTGCCTGCAACTACCTAATGGTAGGTGACAAAGACAATGGAGGCAGACCCTTGAAGGTCCATAACCCCGAGAATGACAGATTGTGGACACAAGTGGCAACACAGGGAATTCCAGTTGGGTGTAAGGTAAATTTTCTACACAGTGAAGGTACTCTAACATCAGAACAGATTATTGAGACAGTTTGTGACATCTCCATCTTTGGAGATATTCAAATCTTGGCTGAAGCAAGGCCCTGAGCAACCTGATCTAACTTGAAGATAGACCTGTATTTGAAGTCATCCCTGCTTTGAACTGAATAGGAATGTGAAGGTGAGAGGTAGGAAGTGCATCAGATAACCTTCAGAAGTTTCTTCTAATCTAAATTATTCTGCAAGTATGTAATTCTGCTTTCCATCCACTGTGAGTTATTTAGATCTTTAAAGCAACAGAGACTGGTATCTCTGGGCTGTATCTGGATGATGTAAATATCCTCAGGCATGCCTGCAAACAATAAAGGTCAATTCTCATGTTGTGTGTGATGTTATATGACCCAGAAGAAACAGAAAAGAGGCTGGTGACATTTAAGGGTTTGATCAAAGTCTTTGTAGAGGTTAATATATGCATAGTGTCCAGGGATTAAGCTTTACTCCAATACCTTCTAGACTTTTACAGACTTTTCATTTACCATGAGGGAAAGTTTGAAAGAGCTTATTGATTGCTAATGCTACCTTTATGGAGACTTTTAAATGCTAAAACTATTCCAAGTCTCATGAAATATAAGTGGGCTACAAGTGCCAGTGGGCACAAGTGCAGATTTCTATACAAATAATGCCAAAAGTATTTATATCTGTCTGAAAATACGCCCCTCTGAGGTCAAGCACTCCAAACCAAACTTCTGACCCAGCTGAGGAATTACTTAATGACCAATCTGAATCTTAGTCAATGAATCAAGGTACTCAGTGTCTGAAATGTAAAATGGCCTCTAGTCTTCATCTTTCTTCTTGAGCATGAGGAAACTGGACATGAATAACAGGGATGGGTGAGAAGGATATATTTCAGTTACATCTTTTTAGAGAAAAGACCTCACTCTTCATGTAAGAAAACTGAAATGGGTGAAGGAAAATTAAAGGAGTAACAATTACTTGATAATGCTTGCTAAGATTTGATGCAGGCATATTTACCTTGGAATGGAAAAGTAGGAAGTGAAAGCTGAAAAATTTTGGATAGCAACAGTTAGGGATTCTGACAAAAGGAAGGTTCACTATATGAGTTTGCAATACGAGAAAAACTGGATAACCATTAAATACTTTCTATGTCTTGTATTTCCTGACACTTCCATGGTAATGCATGAGAGTGAAGGAGGAAAACACAGAGTGAAGAGAGAATTTGTTTTCTGACATCAGCATGATCATATGCTACCTAACTTAATTTTTCTTGTAGACATAAAAATGTCCTCCTAAAAATGAAGCATAGTGGTAAAAATTGTCTGACTTATCTCTGAAAAGATTTGCCCTTGGAAAGGGTGTAGCTTCATTGTCACCTGTACTTCTGATGATGTCTGAATACTGTAGCCAGGAAGATACTGTCGTTGCGGTGTAGTCTATGTAGGTGGCAAATTAGCACTGAAGACATTGAAAGCTGTTTGGCATGAAGATCTCATGAACTGATTTGTATGTGATTGTGATGATTTTGTTCACTGATCTCCTAAGGCTGTTTATTACTGAACTCCGTTAATTTGTCATACTTAATGAATTCACATTTTGCCTTGAGCATTTCATAATTTGAAAGAGAAACTTGAAAATACACTAACAAGACATATTTGTTTCCAAAGCAGTCCAATTACTTGATTTCATTCTAAAATATTTTCATTCTAGAATGGTTCTTACACTTTCTATATCTGTATATCATCACTGTGATGATAAAAATGAAAATGATATGGTAGGTACATGCAGAGGCATTACATCCTCACATGGAGTATTATACCACTGATTAGTTTTATATGATGTTGGAATGGTAATACTTGTCTTTTTTGTATTTTTTTTTTTTTCTAGAAATTAAATCTGAAAAGAAAACAAACAAACAAGCAATTATTCTCTATTTTTCAACTAGAGTCATAGATTTATGAATAAAGTAAACTTCATGTGCATGAGTAATGCCTTTTGGAGAATTATACCACCCAGGTGCTTTATAAACATGAAAAGCAGAGGGTTTTCTATTCTCTTTGCAAACTATTTTTTTTAGAAGCCTTGGAAAACTGAAGAGACTGGGTGGTAGCATTTCTTACAGGGATGGGAAAGAGCTCCCTGAAAACTGCTAATGGGTCTGTAGGTTTATGGCTAGAATAGACAAGGTGTATTAATGTTTTAGTGGTGACTGAGGTTTTTAGGGGCAGAAATAGAGCTGCAGCCCATGTGTTTAGAAAAATATTGGCAGACAAACCAAGCCAAATGTACCTTAATATACTGTTATATCCCATGACAGCGTGAAACACTCAGTTAGAAGAGTTCAGAATTTGTAGCTATTTTACTTTTGTTAAGAAAGGAAAAGGAAATTTCTCTTTTGTTGCAAAGCTTTTACAAAAATCCTGTTGTTAATGATCCCATTGTATGAGAACTGAAACCCTGTGGGGTAGTTGCTGGGTAGAGATATCTCAGCAGGGCAGTGGTTGCAGCCAGCAGATTGTACAGCAAACACAGCTGGTGGGAGCAGCTATAAAAAATAAATCCAGCTCAAAACTGCAATATGTATTCTCCTGTGATGTGTCTGAGATTGTCTGGAAGTGTAAGAAGAGTGTTGGGACAATGTGGGGGGTAAAAATTGGAAAAAAAATCTGTCTGCTGGAAAAAAATACATGTGCTCAAGCAAAGGCCTCAATACCATAGGTCCTGAGGAACACCTCAGGCAGAAACCCTCCTCTGTGTCTGTACTGGGGCAGTCGGACCACAGGTGGATAAGAGTCCTCCTGGCTTTTCTGAAATATCTTGTTGCCAACTGGACTTGGAAATAGCAGCTTCACCGCAGATACCTGTGCATATTACAAAAGTGATGTACTTTCTTGGTACATATGTTGCCTGGTGTTATTCACAATGTAGTCATTAAGCATTGTGTTAGTTTCTAACAATAAATCCTCAAAAAGAAGAGCACAGAGTCTCTCTCAGGTTTACAGAAACAAAGATTTGTAAGCCATTCCTTTTCTTCAAAAGCAGCAATAATGCGTCTTTCGGTCAGCTGGTGACAAACTTATTTTTAAAAAGCATTGGGGCTCATTATTGTTGGGACCAGCCCAAATACTTGTCAGCAGGAAACCTGGCACAAGTGTCAGTTTTTGCTGCCACTACCCTAAACTGTTCAAATTCAGAGTTTAGTAACCACTGTCCTACTACTCACAGAAGAAATTCTTACTTACACTTCTTTAGGCCTCATTTTCCTTTCAGAGTGTAGAGTTATGATGACCTTCTCTTCTCGGATGGCCACTATATAAGCCCTGAGTCTTCATTCATATTTAGCTGAAAGGATTTTCGTCTAGTACTGTGCAACAAATCAAAAACCTGCAGCAACCTGCAGATATTTTATAGTCAATCTAGCAGGACTGCAGTTTTCATACCAAGTAGTAATATACAACCTAGACAAGACCCCCAGACAAGGGCTTGTGAGAAAGACCATGCAGCTTTAAAATGATTGCTTTGAACACAGGAAAAAAATATGGATAATCACTGGCATCCCCTGACCCAGGGTAGTCTTCCAAGGGATAAGTATACAGAAGGAGACAACATCTGGGAGCTGGCAGGTTTTGCAGCTAGGTCACACCACTTGAAACTGAGATTTATCTGATGTATATATAAATAAAACTTTTGAACATTGCCCTGTGTTGGGGCAGGAAGGATTGTTCTTCCTGCTGGAACAAGGAATTTTAAGCATTGTCAGAAGAAAAATGTCAGGAGGCAGTGTCTACCTTTCAGGCTCCAAATACCCAAAATAACTTCAAAAATAAAGCCCTTAGAAATGAAAAGAAAGGTCTGGACAGTTCTGAGGTGTTTCAACATGCTGTAACTGTGAGAAATTTACCTCATCACCCAGACTGGTCAAGAGGTTACAGAGGGGAAAGCTCACTTTGTATGGAGTATGTGTGACATGAGGTTGGTGATAGCTAAAATAAGCTGTGAGGTATGCCACAAATTCCCTGCAGAACTGCATGTCCTACACTTACATCCCTTCTGCTGCTAATGGGTGAACAAAAAGAGGATCCTGGCCCTGGAGCAGGGGTGTGAGGGAAACCAATCTTCAGCAAGACACAAATCTTCCTTCTATTGTTTAGTACCACTGTTCAGAAATAATTCAAGGCCTGGTTAAAAACAGGCATATTTACCCCACAAGGAACTTGCACAGGCATCTGGAAGAGAACCAGAATGTCTGCACTGTATTTTCCAGCGTACAATTAAAAACCTGGTAGTTTCCTGGCCCAAGAAGATGAGCGAGAAGAGCTGGACTGAGGTGTCTTGACTGCAAAAAATCAGCAAAGAAAGTCAGTTGCATCTCAAAGACTACCCTAAGGTCCTGTGTGTGGGAGGTGGAGCCATCTGAACCTAGCCAACAAGAAATGTGGACACAGTGGCCACATGTTCAACTCTTCAAGGCAGTGCTTTGACCATTGTCAGTGAGTAAAGTGAGCATGGCCACTAAGGCAAGATGGCACTTGTATTTGGAGTGGAAACAGTGAGACCTGCTCAGTTTGAAAGATGTTTATTTCTGGCCTCAGAAGGCTCTGAAAGTAAGGTAGGCTTGGATATACTTGAATGCTTAAATTTCTGTTTCTTGTCAATACACTTCCACCACCTACTCAACACACATATTGTAAATTATTATACTTCTGCGCTTATTTGGCTTCCTATGACAATCCATTTGCTTCCTATTTTTGGTCTCAACAATAGGATCTGCTACTTGAAAGTCTGATGCTGTGTGATAAAACTTGCAAGTACCTGAGTCCCCTGTCAGAATTAGTCCTTGGTTATCACAGCGTAGGTGACTCTTTCAGATGGCATCTGATTTCCCTGAGCTTGGTTGGTATTCCTATATGGCCACAGTGCTGCAGGTGGTTTTGTATAAAATCAGGCCATAAATAAAGCATGAAAAACATCTCTTTAACAGTCACATCATAAAGTTCTGTAGTTATTGCTTCTCAGTGGTTTCAAAATCAAATATGTTTTCAATATAAATAAAATGGTGTGAGGTTTTTACCTAATTAGCAGTCCTCACTTGAAATATGAAAGTCAAGCACTTTATTTCTAGCTTGGGGATTATTTACAGCGTCAAGTGAATTGCATTATAGGCACAGGGAAGTAAAAGAAAAAAAAAAAAAGCTAGCTCAAAATGGAACTGGGGAGACATTTAATGGCATGGGAAGGCTTGCCTAACCTGAAACTTTACCTATCTGTTCCATCAGTTCCAGCTGGTGCAATGAGCCAACTAATTGAGTACTCCTGTGAGCTAGAGAGCTAGAAGAGGATTAGCTGTCTGCAGATGTATTACAGATCACCTGAGACAACTTTGCTGAACTTAGAAGAGCAGGTGTGAATGCAATCAAATATCATATCAGCATCAAAATTAAAACAGTGCAGCTGCACTCTGGTCAGGTGGCCATTCAGGTGTGTTATAAGAGCCTAAGAATTTGCATGTCTAGTTTGCAATTACAATCTTAAATAATGTTTACATCTATGCCCAAAAAGGCGTACACACCCTCTTCACTCCAATAAAACTTTGCCACGTACCTTTGTCAATGCAAGACCGGATTCCTTTAGTGCACTCCAGTAGGAGTGACCTATGAAATTCATTTGGAAAAAGGGGTAAACACAGAATATAACCATTGCTTCACTGCTTACTAAGCTGTACAGTATACCAAGAATGCACTGCACATTGCTTTGGGATCTGCTGTGCTAATACATAAGCAGTGAACCTTTTATCAAGATATCTTTCAAGTCTTACCCATTCTCCTGTAAAGAAAATTCACAGTTAGGACTTTACCTTCTGAGTTAACAGCTGCAGATTTGTTGATGTTGCAGATAGAGGCAGTCTTAACCTCCTGCAAAAGGTATTTCATATATTGTTTAAATTAACTAAAGATGGAAAATGACCAGAAAATAACAGAGGGAGAACCTATTAGTCCCTGCTGGAGTTTGCTCCTGTGGTTAGTCATCCTCATGGGTAAACCAAATGCCTTATTTTAAAGGTAATTTTTTCTAACTTCACCATCCAACCATAGGCACCTATTATTTCTTGTTTAGATGAAATTCTTTAGTACTTGGACTTTTCTCCACTTGGAGCCACATATCCACAATCACCAAGACAGTGATCTTATTTTCTGATAATCCAAGAGGAGAAATTTTAAGTCTTTAATTATAAGTTATTTTTCTAACCTTTGCAGATGTTTCACACTGTTCTGACTTTTCACCATCCTTGTTAAAATCTTCATTTAAAAAATACATGCATCTTTCAAGAAATGATCTCATGAGTTTAGCCCTGATTCCAAATGATAGAAACTTCATGCATTTGGTCAATGTATCCCTTGGCTTAAGGTTTCCCATGGTGCATGTTTTGCATGTCCTGAGGTGTGCCAGGGCAAAGTTTTCTGAGGGTGATACTGAGACAGCAGGTGCTAAGACACTGTTGAAGACTATGCTAGGTGGAGGAGGTCAAAAGAAGGTTGAGTTGACATGCAAATCTCATCCTAATTTAAACCTAATTTATACTTATAAAACACTGGTTGATGCAAGATCTGTCACTTGTATGCGCTGAGTCTTGTAGAAAGACATAATTATCTAATAATTATGTCTTTCCTCTTATAATATATATTATATATATATATATATAAATATATAAGAGGACAGCATGTACAGAAACATGCACATTTGCTGGTCATTCCCTCTATTTGCTGAGATCAGTCACCCAGTAAGGTCACATATTCCTTTTGGAAATTAAAGGACACCAAGTGCCTATATACCTTTAAAAAATTATCTCAATTCTTAATGCCTTTTGTGTAGGGTTTGTTCACATATACATACATATATATATATATTTATAGAGGGATATATTAAAATGAGATATTGAATATTGTCACTTCAAAAAACTGGGATATTTCACTCAGTTTTGTTTGGGTATATATTTTAATGTCAGATCAATCTCTCTCAATTACTATTTGGGATTCCTTTACTTCATGTGCTTATTATTGTAATTTTAGTTTCTTGTCAGAGTTGGTGCTCTTTGGATTTATGCAATTGACCTATATATTCAGAAAAATGTCATTTTATTTTTGATTTTAGCAATCAAACTCTTAATTGTTTACCTTAGCTTAGCAGAAAATTCTGTAGCATTTTCACAAGCTCACAAAATATTACTTTTCTTAGTCTTTATCTGATGGTCTCTTAAATGCTCTCCAAAACTTTGATAAAAACAAGACAAATCTATTTTTGAAAATCACTACATATTTGTCCCTCTGCAGTTTTCTTTATCTAGTGTCTTCTGTGCTGTTCACTCTAGAGAGAGCATTGCTGATCTCTTCCCATTTCACCACATTTGTGAGCTAAGATCACTGGATCCTGCCTTCATCTAGAGATATTTGCTTTGCTTTGTTGATTTTTTTCTTTCTTCTCTTTTTCTCTCTCTCTCTCTTTTTTTTTTTTTTTTTTTTTTAATCCTGATTCTGACTATGGAAAGCACCAGCATGCAGATGATGCCCACGCTGTGGAAAGTAGAGGCAGCTGGTGGGCACAGCACCACAGAAAAGTCTCAACCATGATAGCAACATAGCTACAACCAAGCTATCTCTAAAGGCACTGTTTAAAGGGCTAAGGCTTTTAGAGCTACCATATGTTACTGCTGTACACTATTGTTGTTCACTGCAAGCAACATTCATCTCACCTAACTCTACTCACCTGAAAATTTAAAATTTAGGCTAGCCTAGTTTTCTGCATTCCCATTGTTATCAATGCTAGAAACCAGTTCAATCTATCCTGCAAAAGTAAGTGGGGTCTAGAGAATCAGATTGTGCTTATCTTTATGTTTTGCATTGCTGGCTGTGAGAAATCATTCCTTTTTTGCACATCAAATTGAATGCATCAAAACTAAGCTTCGGACAATACAGATTTGGGTGCAGAACTGTCCACTAACAGACAACCTCAACAGCATGATATTGGTGCCTCTAGGGGAGATGAAGCCCTAGAGAAAGAATTGACACAGAAACCTTGTGCTATATGGAGAGGAATAGAAGAGGACAAGAGACGCATCTACACCATGGCAGTCAGAGGTCCTTGAACTAACTCTTAGACATGCTTGTTATAGACCTAGGGGCTGGACGGCAGTGCCATTCCAATTGAACCTGTTAGTTAGTCGTGTGGAGAGGCAGGTCAAATGGTGCAGAATGGTGCTAAATATTTTTCTAAATATTTTTCTTGCCTCTAGACCCAAGCTAGCAACATATTGCCAGATGGCAGAGGTGTGTGAGCTCACCCAGAGCTGGCTTTTGACTCTCTAGTCTGTGTCACTGCAGAGCACAGAGCTGACCCACGACAGCTTTTTAATTGTATAGTTCAAATCTGGAGGGAAAAGAGCAGTGGTACCTCCCTGAGTGATCAGAACCCATTAAAAACTTTGCATAAGGGAAGGGAAAAATCAAAACAAGAGAGACCTGAAAGAAATGGAGCTTGCCACTAAGGTACTCATGGGCACTCATAACAAGTAGACCCACAGGGATAAAAAAGCAGCCACAGGATGAAGCCTTGTCCTACAAAGATTCTGCATTCCTCAGATGAAAGTCTCAGGGGTCTGCCCCTCTTCTTTGCTGTGCAGCTTTTAGGCATATTTTCATTTCAATCAGGCATCACGGAAATGAACTGGAAATTAGAATTAGCCAGTCTCGTTCTTTCTTCTCAGCTCTCCCTGTTTCACAGTACAGTGAACTGTACCAACTCTTGAGGCAGACAACTCAGACAACTCGTCTATTTTTTTTTTTTTTTTTTTCCTTCTTGGCAGTTACAAACATCTTGATTAGCTGGTGGCCACAGACACACCATGATTCCCAGAGGGCAGCTCCACTGGCAACTGTTTGGGAACAGGAACCCTGATGGATGAAGCCTGCCTTGCCTTCAGAAATCAGGGTCGTCCTGATGTGTCGAGACAAAAGCTCCTGATGCAATTTTTATGAGTGTCTATGAATCCTGAGATTCAAGCTTGGAGCCGGTGTGTGCAGGGTGGTGTTGCTGAATACTGACAATGAGATGATGCACAGCTTTGGCCTTAAGTGAGATTTATGGCTAGGGCTGTTTATGATGCAAAGAGTTTATCACTGTCAAAAGAAAGAGAGAAAACAGTCTCTGTCCATTTTAAGCAGTTAATTGTAGAGGTTGTTCTCTGGTGAATGGAGGTACAGACATGGGATGTTTAAAATTTTCTTGCTTGGTTGCTTAAAACATCTCTATTAATAAGACCATTTGTTTAGACCATGAAGTTTGGGGTATGCAAGTTTGAAAAACTCAGCTATATGTATATGTGATATATTTATATGATACAAATATACAGAAAAATATATACTTTTGTCACATGAAATCATTCAGACAATAACATCCCAGATGCTCTGAATGCCTTTGGGTTGACATAACATCTTGTATAAAAATTATGTTCCTGCATAACTGTGGTGCATGACAAATGAAGAGCTTGTATTAATCCCTCAACAGTGAGCTCCCAAACAACATATTTCATAGGTAGACAACAATTTAATGTGGAGAAAGGGAGGGAAGATTAAACATTTTTTTTTTTTTTTTCCAAAAAGAGAAATACAAAATATAACAGGCTTTTTGACTTAAACAAAGGAAACTCTACTGCAAAGAATGCTATTTATTTGAACTAGTTCACTTTTTTGCTCAGTTCAAGTATAACTTAATGAGAAAATTTCTCAATTTTCAGATAATGGTTTTGGATGAAAATGTGCTTGAGCCAGATTGAACGTAAATGTTTTGTGTATGAGAATATGTACACATATGGTAAAATGAAGTACTCACAGTTTTCCTATCTGTCGTGGAATGAGTACAGATGGATTTAATCTCAATGCTAGTCTTTTCATCCTGCCACATCATTTAAGTCACCTCTAAAATAATAATCAGGAAATCTACATAAAGTTGTACTAAGAGGAAAACATTGGTGTTCTGTTTCTTACATGTAATGATGGGTCGCATAGAAAAGAATCCTTTTAGTTTAAAATGTGGTTTGCACCAGTTTCCTTTTGCACAAAGCAGCTAGGCTCCGTAAGTAAGAAACAAACTGGATTTTATTTTAACCAGATTCATAATCCTCAAGTAAATTACTACCTTGTAACAGTATAATAAATCAATCTAATTCTGTGTGTCAACCAGCTGCTCATATGCAGGGCTCTTCCTGTGCAAACACTCCTCAGTGAAGTCAGAGGCTTCTAACAGCGTGAAATCCTTAAGTGCCATGGACTGGCAGCTGAATACCTTGTGCTTCAGAGGAACAATAATAAGAAAGTGTTGTGGAATTTCTGGAGGTGCTTGGTGAATAGCGCTGCTTTTTTTTTTTTTTTTTTTTTTTTTTTTTCTTGGAGGAATATGACAGGATTTGGAGTTGTCTTGCCCCAGCAGAGAGATAATTGCTATAATTCATTAGAGAGGCTCATTTCAATTTTTCATTACTGGAGCAAAACTTTATAAACTATGTTGAAGGGAATGAAAGCTTTAATTTCCTGAGGCTGCATACATAATTATTGTAATTCAAACAACCATTTGAACCATCCTATACTGGTCATTACATTTCCCGTCTTCTCCCTGTCATTTTGTACTGTTTAATTTCTTTATTCACTCGCTCCTAGTTTTACATGCTCTTTCAATTCCTCTGTCTTGAGGAATATAGCAAGTAAACTCATTGGTGGTGATGAGTTAGTGCAGTTTCTACAGGCTCCTTTTTAGAACAGCCTGGATGACATCTAGGATGACATTGATCCTACATCATTTATGCTTCAGCTGTGCAAAGAGAATAGTTTCACACTGGGAATGACTTTAAACTATTCCTATTTTAAGATAAGCTTATTTATTTTCCACATGCGCTTGCCACATTTTCTGATCAAAGGCATTTATATCTAAACAAGTTTTGTTTCTTACAAATGCTTTGCCAATCTTGTTTGATTCCACAGTACAACTGCTCACGAAGCTAAATTTATATCTCAGCTATCGTATGCATAGCTACAGCCTGTGAAGGAAGAAGCGAAAGGTTAGAACTTCACTACTGAAGGTTCTGTAGGAAGGCAAAGCTGTGTCAAAAGAGATACAAAAGAAAAAAACTGGAGACCACAGGTTACATCATTAAAATTGAGAACTTTACCTTTGTGACTATAACTTAAAGATTTGGCTTACTATATGCTAGCAGACAAGCTGAAAGCTGTTATTCAAACAGTAGAAATACAGAAGAACTGGAAAGGTGAAAAGCACCACAACAATCAGTACACTGATCTCAGTCTGAACAAACCTCCTGCAAGTTTGTCTCTAAATGGGAGTGACATTCTCCAAGACTATAGCAGACCTGTAGTTTTGTTCCAGCTTCTGCAGCATTACACAACAAAGCAAGAAGATATCCAACTATATTTATATATATATATATATTTTAAAAAGCTACAATTCGGAATTCAGTTCAGAACCATCTCAAAACAGGAATACTTCACTTTTCTGAACTTTTGAAATCTATAAAATACAGTGGTAATCCTTGCTTCAAGTCTGCGATAGCAGACTGGTTCATAAGCTTTCTGTGTTTCATTCATTTGCTTATTTCTATTTATAGTCCTGACTAAAACTAGATAAAACAACAACAACAAGAAACAAACAAGAATTATCTGATTTATTCATATATCCTGCCTGTTTGTGAAAGGAAATGTGATTTAATGGTCAATGGCTAGGATCTGGTCAGAATCCAAATTCATTTCTGACTCAAGTTATCATTGCAAAAGCTATGTGTTTGCATCATTCTTAGATTAATAGATTTTTCATCATGTGAAGAGCCCTAAAAGGCTTTGTATCCATACAAATAATAAGAAAAAATCCAATGATTTCCTTCAAACCACAAAAATACTTGAATTTCATTAGGCTTGAGAGAAAGGGTAGAGTCAGTTTTTATTTTATCTGAAACGGTTCTCCTTTTATGTTGATATATTTCTTGGGTTGAACTTTTTTTAAAAAGACATATAACATGCCTCATGTTATTCCATGAATGACTTCCAGTCGTTAAAGAAAGGTACTATGCAATCAAAATTTTTGCAGTGTTTACAATTCATTTGAAGGTGTTTTCAGCAATTTTATCTCATTTTATTTTCCTGATTAAGAAAAACTGGCATATCAAAAGACATGTGGAAAAGAGTGCTCTTCATTTTGAAGTTAGATGGCTTCTTAGTTCATTTCAAAACCAGGCTAACCTTTGACTTTCTGATTAGCTTGCTGAAATTCAAACTCATTCAATGCCTGTGCATCCTTTCAGGATTAGCACCCCTTCTGATGAAGACTGAAGTTAGCTCAAGCTGTTTTGTATGATGTGCAGCCCAAAGGCTTAAAGCTGATGATCATGTTGGCTAAAAATGCCTCTTGGCTTTCCTTCTATTTTCATAACTGCCCTGCTTGCCCTTTTTGACTGTAAGGAGACAGGAGTACATTTCATGTTCCCAAGCAAGGGCCACAGGACCTTTTACCTTACCTGCATATGCATATATGCATATTGCCAGCTCCCAAAACTGAGTCAGGGTGTTGCTGGCCACTTTGAACCTCTACCTGCATATTCACAACACAGGTGAAACTGTTCATTCCTATCCTTACTGTTCTAGACCTCCAGCACCTCACTCTACATGCCTTTCTTGGTGGCTGTCATACTCCCTGAAATAAGTCTTTTTCCAAAAAAGCATTGATCCCTGTATTGGCCCATCAAAATCATGTCTCCTTTCTCTTTCACAAATCATCATCCAGCCATAGATAGTGTAAAGGAGAGTGTGGGTTCCATGAAGTTATAAATGATGGCATGCAAAAGAGAATCAGAGCAATCTGATTTTCCGATGTCTTGACCCCCATATGTAGAGAAAAAAGATTGGTTTGATTAAGCAAATATATTATGCTAGTCATATAAGTAATGCAGCAAACCATATGGAATATCAGAATCTTATTTAAATAAACATACTTTCTAAACCAGAAAACAGTTAAATATTAGCAATAAAAATTTAAAACTATTCCCTTTCCCTGCCTTGTCTCCCCATTTTCTCCTGTAATTATGCCAACATATTTCTGTCTGAGAGAACCTCTCCCTATTTACCTCTAGCTGAACTTGATTCTGACTTAGCAGCTGCCTAAACATCCCTAGCTGGGATTCTTTTCTGTTTGGTTTCTGATAACAGGCAAGGCTTGATTACCTTATCCTGATAAGTTACTATGGCAAATTCCACCAGTGTAGAATGAGGCATTCACAAATATGTTCTTATCAGTGCACATTTTCCCCGTCTGTACAGTTTAATCCGTTAAAATTAAAAGGTGGATTTTGTAAATGAAGGCTGAGCAATGTACTCCTTGCTGGAAGTTTGTCATTAGCCTGGATCACTGGTACAAGTATCACTTCCTTTATTAGAAAACACTTCAGCAAGCCAACAGCTAGTGGAATAAGGTCTCAAAACCATGTAACATTGCATTCAGAAGTGCAATAAATCCTGAAGAAAACCTTAATGTTGTTAATCCTGTTATTTATCGCTGTGACAGAACATTCTTGGCTGGTTTAGGGCATGGCTACTTTTAATAAGTGCAAAACAAAATTAGGATTTTTCTTAGTGTCAGGCACTATAGTGGATCAAATGAGGAAAAATATGGGTCTAAACTCAGTGGGACTAAACTCAGCGAGAAACATGGGCTATGTCGGCAATGTATGGCAGCTGAGTCCTTCTAGAAAGAATGGAAAATTTACTTGCATTTGAAATACCCTTGTCACATCTTCCCCATTACAATTATGCCCTTTTAATCTCTATTATCTCTCTGATAAAGGAAGTGACTGACAAAAGTGTGGTTTAATATGGGGATGAGTAGTCTTGAAGTGATTATAGTGCCTATGCCATGGGGAGACATTAAAGAACAAATGGCATTGAAGAGTATGTCCCTATATATCATTAACTATTTTCTAGATTTCTGAAAGAGTATTTGCCAGCTGTGTTATTTCACATTTTAGCACAGAAATAAACCAGTATTATAACCTGTGGGAAATAGGATTTTTTAAAAGTGCTTCCTCAACTAGCTTGAGAATTCAGGGGTTTTGTCCCATGACATTACCAAGTTAATTTGCAGCTGGTCATGTTCCTGCAGGAGTTGCTGCACATTTTGCAGGCAGTATTTTTCCTTCAGTCAATCCCTCTCCTATCTGTCTATATCCTGCTGTTTTAATGATAAAAGGGATTTTTAAGGGACTCAGTTTTGCCACACTGACTTTTATCAAACAAGGGGTGACTTGATGAAAATCGTGATGAAGCTGAGCCTTTCTCTGCAGGCAGAGAGGAGCTGAGTTCACCATCTCTCATCTAACAACAAAGGTCTTTACATGGATGAACTCTGTCTGGCCTGGAAATGAACTGTGCTAGTGAGTGGCCTTTGTGACAGTAGGGTGGGGTTGAGCCAGGAGCTGTCCTCTTTTCTTTCCCAACAACACGATCATTATAATCTGGGAGAGATGGGCTGCAGATAGAAACAGCTGTGGTTTCCCAGTCCCATCAATTTACTATTGCACTGACTACTTAAGAAAGTATTCTGTACCTCATGAAGAGAGGGTATTCACAATGTCCAGAAGTCCTGTACCCTGGACAGAATTGCTTGTCCATTACAGGCAAACTGAGGTTATCAATTCAGACTTTGTTAACTTGGATATTATGGAGATCATGTTTTACAGAAACAGTTATTTTATTTTATTTTATTTTATTTTATTATTTATTTATTTTTTATTTTTTATTTTTTTTTTCTGGCTCACTGGATTTCCATAGTGCAAATTAAAGGTTAGAAAATGATGCAGAAACATTAGGTGATGGCTGGGAACTCTACATCTACTTCAGAAGAAAAGAACACCAGAAATGAAGATCTCATTAAGGTCTTCAAGACCAGGAACATATTTCTAATGTGTGTTCAATGCCTACCTACCACAGGATGACACTCTTTGCCAAAACAAAATAAATATAATTACTGTACAAGGTGTATAATAGAAATGTCACTGTCTATCCAGATGTGTAGATTGTGAGCTCCATAAAATGATGTCTGAGAATAGGGTTAATCTCACAGGACAACAGCATCCATCTGAGCTAAAACTCTTCTGTAGTCAATGTGAGAAACAGGAAATAGAGGGTGCAAGTACTTCTCAATCCAATCTCAATACAGATTTTTAAAGTAGCTCAGACCAGCTGTGCCCTGAAAGTTCCTATTTCTCTCTGCTGACAGTATGGGTTATGTGATTTGGCTAGCTGGATGGTCAGATACCTGTATTTGGTTGAATGGATTTAATACCAATGAATAAATAGCAATTGAAATAATTTTTACTTATACATTACTTCAAAGATTATAAATGATCTCTGATTTTAAACCCATTAACATTCACTGTAAGATCAAGGAAAATAAGAGTTTATTTCAGGTTTATTTATTAAGCAATGTTTATTTTTCTTCCTTCCTTCCTTTTTTATTTTTATTTATTTATTTATTTATTTATTTATTTATTTTTTAATATAAGTGATTGCTGCTTTTCCCTGAAGAGGAAATGTAGTTCTCAAATTTCTGTTATTTCTGCATATACATCACACTTTTAATATATGAGCACGGTAGGTATGTTATATTAAAAGAAGACAAAGCACTTCAAGCAATTAGTTTTTACTTTAGTGCCTATAGCTGTTACTTAGGCAAGACAATTATTGTTATGAACTGGATATTTTTATAGGCTTGAATGTTTAAGGAGAAAAGCAATTTTCATTCAAGTCCGTTTTCATTTGGGTTCCTATACAGTACTTATGCTGCCAAATATATAATAGGAAAGCAAAATTCCCAGCACTTTGAAGTGAATGCAGTTATCCTGGGGACTGTTAAGTGCTGGCTGTGTATCGGTAAGGTGGTTTCCTCCCATACAAATGAATGTCAGTCTCAGTTTCATTGGGCTCGGTCACTGAGTTACTCTTGCCTGAATTTAAAAGCTCAGTGTGGGTGGCAATGTGAGCTGGGCGTGAGAGCCCCCCCAGTCAGTGGAGACATGAAGTGGGATTCAGTTGCCTGCACACAGGTATCCTCTGTCTTGAAGGCTTTATGGGTCTTCCATGTGCCAGTACAGGTCTCTTGTAGAACCTGCACCATATCTGAGACCCACCTGTGAAGCCCTTAGATGCCTCTCTCTGGACAGTCTATTGGTCTTTTTGGCAGTGGAGTCTAGGGAGTTATTCAGTTGGCCAAGTACCTAATTTTGGTATAAATTAGGATCTTACGAGTAGCTCCTAGACCCTGCATTCTATTACAAATATAAATTAGCCTAATGCCATTTTGGAGTCCTCTGGAACATTCATAAGACTGACGAACACTTGCAAGGACCTTATCACATTTGTTAGCTCCTTGCAGGTGCCTTGATGGTTTAGGGCCTCTCACTTAGCAGGAGGCATTTGTGTTTCAGTAAGTGAATCCTTCCTTCTATTGATCACCTTAACTATCTCCGCATTGCTACCAGGGGAGATTAAGAAACCTGGCTCTACCTTTATTATAGATGCTCAGTTAGACACAGTGAACTCCTTTTCTTATTTACAAAAAAATTACATGTACATAACATACATTCAGTGCAGAAGAAGCAAAACACAAGAAGACCAAAAGCAGACATATGCATGATGGTCATTTATTATCACTGCCACAAGGAAAAACCATGCAAGGCTACCAAAATATGAGCATCTACTTTCATCTCCAGTTAATTTCATGCCTAAGTCCTAAATCTGAATAACCTTAGTTACCTCCACTTCAGTAGGGCCATCTGTGAAGGAGTCAGGTATTGACTGCTCAGTCAGAGTTCAGCTAACTCTAGCCCCATGCAACCTTGGTATCTTGTCAATTCCAAAGTTCCTCATAGCTGCCAGAGAAACATTGGCACGTACAGGGAGCTATTCATGTGATCTCTAGAAAATGTCTACATTAGGCTGTGGGAATTGCACTCTGAAAATGCGTGTTTTCTTAACTGACTGTGGAGGGAGCCCATACAACTAACTCCTACTACTGTAGCTGTATTTCTCTATTACCATGTAAACACCAATGGGATGTGCTGAAACATCTTGAAGGTATACTCCTACTTTCCATGGTGACTAGGTAACTGAAGTAGTAATACAGGGTCCATGCATTTTGCCCTGGTGTAGAGGTGTGATGTTGCTAGGGCCTACACTACCTAGGATCCAGAAATGCTGCTGGGTCTTTTAAGATGCATAACCTTAGAATAGTCCTTAGCTGATGATGGTTAAAATTAGATTTGATGAAGCCTTCTTTCTTCCTTCCCCAGTACTATTAAAACCCTTGGCTATCCCATCAGTGAGTGTCTATAACTAGTCACTCAGTCTTTGCTGTTTACAGGCAAAATGTAAATACATTAAGGAAGCACCCTGTATTGCTGTCCCAACAATATAGACACATACATTGATATGACTTTGAAATGAGAAAAAAAAAAAAAGTAGGAAGAAAATATAGGATTTTTTTTTTTTTTTTTTTTTGATGTAAAATATTTGCTTTCATCTAAAGAATGGTCACAAAATGGTCACAATTTGTACGAAGGTAAATTTTTTTAGTCCTGATATTTTACCTCTCTTCTAACTACTAGTAATGCCTTTAAAAGCCCATAAAGTATCAATTCCTATTGCAAACAAGGAAAATGTGTGAAATGTTTGGCTTGGGAAATCAGTTTTTAGTCTGTTGTAACCTACCATTAGTTACAAGTGGAGTCCAGCATTGCACACCGCTGGTGCAAGTTTACAGTATACAGTCTAACAAAATAAAAATTGCTCCAAAAGGTTCCAGAGAACTAATTGACAGTACAATATAATACATTTTTATCTGGAGAATGAGAATCACTATTTGCAATTAATTCAGAAATTACCAAAGCTTTAATTTCTTTGTTGGCAGCCACACCAGTGCACAACTAGCTTGATGATGAGAAGATATTTTGTGGTCTGTGATCACTTGAACAAAAGGACCTTCTGTTCTCTAGGTGTAAATGGACTGGTGATACATTACAAAATCCATTTTTTATGGAAACTTGGTATTGCTTTTAGAACCTGTTGCTTGTTGTCATATTAACCATGTGAGAATTCATAGCAGTGTCATACCTTTCAGGCAGGTAATCAGTCATAGTTGTTATTCTCATGCTACTTGGAAGCATCTAAATGGGCATCATTTATAGATTGTAGCTGGGGACACAAGCCCTACTAGTGATTTTTAAACCATATTTCTTCTGTTAATATCATGTTAAATACTGAAGTGTAGAGGACATTTATATAGTCACTATCTTTCTTTAGCATTAACGAGAACATTAAGAATTCACTTTTCCTTCTGCACAGATTCATGCATAGACTCATGAAATGAAATGTGATCTGTCTTTCAGATGAAAGAGCAGTGCTGATGTGTTTCCTGCTTAGATTCATCTTCTAGATACTGATAATAAAAACTTTCTGTATACTGGAAAAAAACAAACTTTTACTGAGTATAGGCTAAAGCATCAAATGGAAGGAACTAGATTTTCATCTAGATTTACAAAGAGGAATTGCCATCGGATAAAACTTGTGCAGCCTCCGGAATGAAATATTTTTGCTGCAGACTAGCAATCCTTCTAGGCACCTGATGACACCACAACAATGAGTATGATTAGAATTATGATTAGAACTATCTATCAATATATTTATAGACCCAATTCTCCTTTTGAACACATTTGATTCATAGAGCATAACTCCAAAGCCTGGTATTACGGTTACATTAAGATATCTACAAATTGGCTGTCTGAACTAATCATTCAGATTCTTTTCATACCTAGTGGGGAGAAATGGGTAATTCAAAAGGTAATTCAGATTTCATGTCATCTCCAAATGAGCATCTTAAGCAGGATCTGGAGGTGCCTAGTTCCCTCCACTGATTAATAAGGGAATGAAGTTATAGCTCAGACTTTGATAACAACATTAGAAATATTAAAAGACAGGGCAAATAAATCCCACTTCATGTTATTATGGCTTGATATGGCACAGATGTGCAAGCTTCAGCCTATATATCCTGCTCTTGTTTACACTAATAGCCAAATTCAGGAATCACTTAATTCCTCAACAACCAAAGACCCATGACTGCCATTTTTTCATCTTAACTGTGTGCTCATCCAGTAATCAGGAGTAGCTTCTGTTTACATGTGTCATATGCCCCATCTTGGTAACAGGTATACTTAATACTGCTTATACATTCCTTATACATACCAGGCAAATCCTAAATTTGACACCAAATGGCCACAACAAGTGTTGTAAAATATATTTATTCATTGTGCATGTTGTATCCAGACAGCTAGTAAGAAACAGGGCTCTAAACACACAAAATCTAGAACTGGAGGAGCTGTACACTTTGCGTTTTAGAGGAGTTATTTGCTGAATAACAGCACACAGAAAGAAATGGCACCTCCAACAGCACGGTATCTAAAGCTTGTGGGGGGAGTGGTCTGTAGGAAGTTAGGGGACATCTAAAAGACCTGCATGAGCCTGTTAATTTCACTCTTAAAAGTGTGACCAATACTTCATGAGCTATGAAGCCTTTTACAGGCTTATTGTTTGTATCTTTCCCTATGGGTTCTGTATGCAGAAAGTGTTCAAAAAATTCATCTCAATATTTTAAACCCTGTAAGATTTATAACTGCTGAATTTTATTCTAGGGTCTCTTGAGAAATAAAATGTGCAGAATAAACATCCTATCTCAGGAATATTGTGGTATCACTGCATATATTTAACATTTCTAGACTCTGGACTAAATGGATTCTTACAAAACTGAAACATAAGCTCCACTGTTGGGAATTCCCCAAGAGGATTCCTTGGGCAAGTCAGATCAATGTCTTCATGGTATACTGTCTTGTTAATTTCAGTCTTTCATAGCTAAAATGCAAAACTGTTATCTCTCTCTCTCAAATTATATTTTCTGCTTCATGTACCTTTGGAACACTGGGAAGGAATTGTTCACAACAGATTTGTTGGGTTACTGTTGCATTTTTTATTGTAACAAAAATCATTACACACTGTAGTAAAAAATATTTTAAAAATATGAATGAATTAACACTTAAAATACATCCACTATATTCCTAAAATAACAATTTCAGGGTCCTTTGCTCACAGAAAATGAAACTTCATTTACTTTTACTTAAAAAAAAAACACAGGAGGGAAGACAAAGGAACATTTTCCTACAAAGTGTGACACAATATATTCCCCTCCCTAGGGTAAAGAGCATGAAAGAGTTTATTTTTCAGACTAGGTGCATGCTCATCCACTTATCTATGCTGCTGCTATACTGTACTTGAATGTAAATCACCCTCAAAATGCCATGGCCAATTTCTCAGTTGCCTATCTCCATAGCATGCATGTGCATTATGCATTATATGGTTAATAGTGCATCTGCTCCCCTGTGGAAAATCAAGAAGGCTTCCATGTCCTTCTGAAAGGAAATGTGGAATAATTTTACACACGTCCAGACGGGTCAGGCTGAGGTATGTTCTTGGGAGAAACTGCAGCTGAATTAAAGCAGCACTGTGCTGTATGATGGCATGGTGGATACAGAGGTACTTGAGGCAACTCAAATGCAGGAAGTAGGTATGACTATATCAGCATGGGGCTCTCTGTAGACTAATTAGTCCTGCTAAGAAGCAGGATATAATGGTCCGAGCTAAATGCTTTGAGGTAATTCGCAAGTCTGATGATGCATATCTGCACAGTGCTCTGTTCCTGCCTTCCCCTTGGGCTGCACCAAACCCCTGCTGAGGAAGCCTTTTGTCTGAAACACAGGGACCTCTAAAATTCACAGAATTTCTGTAGCTGGAAAGTATAATCACATCTACTTTATCAAACTCACAAAAAGTGGTTTGCCCAAGACTGGACAGTGAGACTTACAGTTCTAGGAAGCGAGCTCAGGATGGCCTGAGAGATTGTTTCCTTTGCTCAAGTGCATAAGCCCCAGAAATAGGTGACACTGCAGAGTGTCTGCATTACTGCACATGTGTATGTGGTGTCTGAGATCACATGGACACTTATGTCAGCTTTTAGCTCACTGAGGGAATACACTCCTTTCTAAGAACGAGACGTCATCCTTGAAGCAGGAGAATACTGGAAAGAACCAGCAGCTCCGAGCACTGGGCAGAATTAAATGAGCTAGAATCTAAAATTACTGCTACTGTTTTAGCCTACATGACACACAAAAAGTAAAGATGGTGAAGATGAAACTTAAAGAAGTATTTTGCCCAGCATTGTACAAAGACAAATGGGAATGAAAGTGAAGAATAAGAATACCAAAGCTTACACCATGTTGCATTGTCCTCCAGATAGTCCTCTGGGAAGCAAGAGGGAAACAGATTCAGGGAACAGAAAAACAAAATAAAATAAAACGAAACAGAAACAAAATAAAAGACAAAACAGGTTATACCAAACAGGCAACCACAATGAAGATAACGAGTCTTTATAAGCAGTAGACTTTCAATGAGAAATATTAGATCATACTCTACAGAAGCAGATGAGTTCAGTCGTTAAAGATATTTAGTTTCTGACAGTATTTATCTTAACTTCAGGTGCAATTGCTAGATGCTTAGCCTAAGGTTGTCACTTTTTGGCGCTTTGTAGTAGATGGACAGAGAAGAACTCTGAGAGGTTTAAATATGTACTTTAGGATGAGCTGAATCATGCTTTAGAAATATTTAATCTCAACTCAGCTACATTTAGGCAACTGAATAAAGGCCATCATTTCTCTCTGTTAACAAAAAAACTACTGATCTTCACATCTAAGATAGTCATCTAGAAATCAAATCTAGACAAGTAGTTATAGGTATCTATACTACAGATACCTATATTTAATCAGTTTAGCTGCTGTTATGGTCAGCAGAGAAATAGTTGGGATTACAATTACCTAAATATAGAACATATAAAGTAAATTTAGTAGCTTTGATGTATTCCATCTTGCTTCCAGACAGGTCTCCTGTAAGTATTTCTAGTTACATTTGGACATTTTGATAACCATAGGCATCTCAAATAACATTAGGGGACTGCGTTGATGCAGCTGAATTCCCCAAAAGGGACCAGCAGAGAATAACCAGGGCTCAGTTCTGTTCTCCACTCCTGGATGCCATATACTGGTCTTCCTCTCGGGTATCCTACCTGGTCTTCAACTCTTCAACCCCCAGTCCAGGAGAGCAGGGTCATGCTGCCAGCTCAGCTAGATATCACATACTCCAAGGCATCTCAAACAGTTTTGCATATCTACATATGGATAACTAAGTTGAGCCTTTCATTTTCCAATCTATGAGAAGTGTCTGTGAAAGATGGGATGAATCACTCTCTGAAGATGTATGTCTCTCTCCATTGACTTCAGAAAGAGCCTGACTTTTAGGTCCCATGCTACAAATACTTGATTTAATTGCAGGAACATAGGTGTATTTAACTGCTTATGATGCTGCAGCATATTCTACCTGGCTCCCTACTCCTGTTCCAGAAGTACATTGGTCTCCTCTAGTCCTGTGAGGTGTCTTCCAGTCCCCTGTTTCCAATACTCTGGGGAGTAACCTGTTGTAGTGAGGTGTCCCTGCCCATGGCAGGGGGTGTGGAATTAGATCTTTAAGGTCCCATCCAGCCCAACCCATTCTATAATTCTGTGAGTCTCAGATGGTGTTTTACATCCATGCTTAGACAACTCTCTCAAGCTCAAGCTCTGCATGACTTCCTAAATACATCTACTGCATTTTAATCCCACTATACCTGCTTCGGGGGGGTGTTTCTTTTCTTTTTTTTTTTTTTTTTTTTTTTTTTTTTTTTAAATTAACTCCTACAGACTAATGCTGTGACAGTAATGCAGGCAAACCTCCCTTCTTGGAATACAATAGGTGGATTAATCAAATTTTCTTGGGTGCGATTGGTAGTAAGGAGATGGTTGGACCAGATGATCTTGAAGGTCTCTTCCACCCTTAATGATTCAGTGATTCTATGATTCTATGAAATTCAGGCAAGCATGAAGAAGCACATTTCAGAATGGTTCAGTGTCTGATGTTCTCAGTATAGGCTTCTTATGAGAGATCTGCTTTGTGCAACATACTTGATAGAATATGCTCAACTGAATTAAACTCACAAATGGGAATATGAGCAGGAGTAAAAAATTGATTCAGATGTGCTATGCTTTTGAGATGCAGAGGAAATATTTTCTAAACTTGGTCACTTCTAAGGACATACTGTCAAAGACAGATGAAAGCAGGATTGTTTGTCACTTCTTTTGAGGTTTACGTAGCTGCATGTTTGAACTTTGTGAGGACAACTTGAAGCTAAGTGGCCCGACGGTGTTTTATGAGTAAAATTTCCAGAACAGACTTCTAAAACCATAAATGTAAGACTGAATAGTCAGCTGACTCATGAGGAAAAGTTACTCTTACATAAAAGCAGGTAGCAATAACTCCATATTTCTTATATCAATAATAATCAAAAGGAGCTTTAACCGTTTGGCACCACTATCAAAATACTAATCTTGCTGTACATTTCTATTAAGTAAGAAATAGAAAATGATCAGTGTGCAGACTGGAAAACTGCTTTAGGTGGGATTCTACTTATGTCTTATTAATGATGCAAGGATTGGGAGCATCTAACTGAAGCTGGTCCTCCAGGCTCTGTCTATAGTTAATGAAGAGAGATATATGATTCAGGGAATGATTCAGCACATTAAATGCTGAAGGTCTAACGTAGGCAGGTTGAATGGTGTTCCTATGAGGCAGAAACACAACATTTATATCCTTCTGGATAAAATTACCCATGTTGGTGTGAGATGCAGGCAGTGACCTTTCCCAAGAGCTGCTAAGGGATTACAGTTCTGAAACAAAGCCTTCTGCTCTAATCCACATAAGCAACCTTTTCTTGCTCCAGCTGAGGTCAGTGGCCATCTCAGACTTCAGGGATTGTTGCTCTCAACACAAAAGGAGGTAACACATATATCACTGCCATCATAATCCATCACTGGAGATGGATTTGATAACAACACACATTACTAATAGGGCAGGAAGAGTTATTATTTTAAATATCAGCAGAAAGACAAATAGGTAAATACTGTAATGCTTTTATGAAGCAATGGCAACAAAGCTTTATTTATTTATTTATGAAAGAATGTGTGAAGAAATCTAGTTAAATCATGTGGATACAATTTTCCCTTTGAAGGTGTACAGGTTATTGTGAGTTATAAAGGATTGTCTTCACTAGCAATTTTCATTAGTTACAGCCTTTAAAGACCAGCAGCATATGACACATTACTGCTTTATTCAGTATGCTGCTTGGTATTTTGCAAGTTTGTAGTTTAAAAAGGTTATTAATGTGTTTAGAAGTATTCTCCTTATGTGAATATGGAAGGTCTTTTAAACCTTTTTGCAAAAATGCTCAGTTCTTACAATGTAGCAGTAATCCAAGCTAAGCTGTGCTACCAGCCTTCCTCTTTGTTCTCCTTCTCCTAGTTCCTCTTTTTGCATCCTTTAATTTTGTCCAGAGCATGACTGAAGTCTACACACTACAGTGACCTTTCACTTCACCTTGGCCAATTCTAGGTTAAGATTCAGGTCTCTGCACCAAACAAGACTTTTAGCCTGAGATGCTACACTGTTTTATGAATCTAATGTGTTAGAGACACCTAACTCTACATCACAGGTCCACATCTTGTTTTCTGTTCCTACTTGTAGGATAAATAGGCTACACTATTCCCAGAAGAACAGAGAACTCAAAAATACTGCTTTTTGCTGTATACTGATCCAATGTCCTGGCTAGAATGATGTGCTATTTTTCATTTGAATTGCAATGGAGATTGACAGAATACAGTTGATTGATGGATGGGCTACAGCATAGGTTGTTGGAAAGATTTGGCACTGTAAAGTAATGTGGTGATTTTCAAAGGAATTTGCAGAATGACAGTGCCAAGGAGAGACCCAGGTCTTGATCGAATTAGTGTATTTGGGTGTCTGCTGAGCAATTAAAGCTGAGAAAAACCTCTAGACAGTTTAGACTCGTGATCAGAACTGTAGCAAGACATTTTGGTGCTGTAGTACAGCTAGCACCTGTCTGGCACCAGCAGGAAAGCAGCTCACCAAAACTCAAAGCCCCAGTTAACAGTAGATCTTCCCAGCTGGGTGCTCCTCTCCCTTCACTCTTACTACAGCCCTGAATATGAACCTCTTCTGAGAGACAGAACAGTGCTGTGCAAGTGTTCAGCAATAAGCATTGCAAGTGGAGGTTGTGTGATACAGTCTGTTTTGATTCAGACTCTTTACAGCTTTTTAATTTTGCCCATTGGCTTTACTTCAAGATAATTACTGAGACAGCATTAGCAGCTATAATAATTAGCCTGCTACAAATCTATAGATTTATAAATAGCAGGAACATTGAACTCTGAAACGTGAATCCAATGACTGGTAGTAGAAAAAATAATCTTATGTTAAAGTCTTATTTTTGAAATTATTAAATAAATAAAGCAAGATTAATGGTTGCTCATGTTTTAGCTGATAAAGTCATTTTTTTGGATGGATGGAAATAAAGCAGTGGTTATTTTATAATTAAGTAAAGAAATGGAAAAAATCAATATACTTTTACAGGGGGATATCTTAAAGAACTAGCTGCTAAAATTGATTAAATATTTAAAGTGTTTAAATAAAATAAAAAATATAACATATTACTGTAGATCACTTTTAAAAGAGAATTCATGTTGAAAAGTACCTGATTTGACTAATCTAGTTTTTGTTCTTCAGGAAAGCTTATTGTCTTCTAACCTTTCTAATACTTTAGAAGTGAATTATATTGTTCTCCTAGAATGCAATTCTGTACTATTTCCAATGGTGAAAAAAAGATTTGTTGAACACTAGAATGGTTGGCATAGAAACTATATACAGTGATTACAAAATTATTATTTTTTTAAATTGTCCAGACATTATCATTCTTCTGATATATTACCAAACCATTTCTATTTATTCAAGAGTGGAGTATGGTTTGCCTTACCAGCCTATCCAAACTTGTGCCAGCAGCAGTTGTAGGTCGCTCCTCTGGGTTATATGGTCTAAACCGGGTATTGAAGTTTTCAGGGACAGAACGGGAAGATCTTAGGGCAGGTGCTGGTTTAGGCTGGCCACATCCTTGGAAAACCTGAAAAAGACATTTTAGATTATATGACAGTCATAAAAAGAGGGAGGCTGGAATTTTACATCCTATTTTTTCTGTCTTTCATATATTTGAAACTTCAGCTTTGACTGACATTTTGCTAATAGTGAATAGAGCACTTGTCCTATATTAAGACTTAGATTAAGAATTAAACATTATAAATTACTTAGTGGAGGTATAAAAACATATAGAGACCTTAAAAAACTTAATTCGTGGAGGTGATTATTTCAAGAAGTTAACACCTGAAAGCATTTTAATTGTTATCTGTTCAGGAAGGGAAATGAACAAAATGAAGTTCTTTGTGTCAGAACTTCTTTGATAATTGTTTCAGCTTTTCTTAAAACATGATTTTTAATGAGAATCACAACTCATTCATAATCCTTACCTACACCTATTCCTACCTGGTAATCTTGTTTGTAGTCTCAGAGAAAAAATCAATGATGAAATAGTCTTATGAATATATTCCTTTCTAATTCCCTAGCTTCTCTGTCCCTGGATGAGGGAGAAGGCATGTTGTGTGGGCAGTTGAGAGAACAATTTTCTGCTAGTGTGTTTGTTTTCCAGGTATATAAATAATGTTCAGAATTATGAGATTTCTTTATGTTCTTACATTTGGAAAGAAATTTCAGTAGCATATATCTTGTGCGTACTAAAGGAAACAGATGACACATTTGACTACTGGATATCAAGAATATATCCCAGAGGAACTCTTACAGAAGTTGTTTAGCTGAAAGGAGGTAGAATATCCACACAATTTTTAGACTTTTAGATTATCCATCTTGATTGTTTCTTTCCTGAAGTAGCCATGGATATCATGGTTTTTGTTGCTTTCAGGTTTCATTACAATTAGCTTTTAGCTAGTTTCCTGATGTTAATTTAGAGGTCCCAAATGATTCAAAATTTACTAAAAGAAACTGATTCATTCTAAATTTATTTGCAGTCATCAGGTCTTTTTTGGCTCAAAGTCCAGCAAGTCAGCTGCTGTTGGGACATTGGGATTTTAAATTTATGTATGAAACTCTGCTTGGTCTCGTTTGACCATATGTGTAAGGATTTTTGAATAGTTTCTAGCCTCCTTAGTCATGAGGATTATTGGACAATAATTCATTTAATGAACTAGGAAAGATGATTTCAGTTTTTAAGGTTCTAAATTTTTCAACAGGAAAGAATCTGATTTTTCCTCTGTGAAGAAAATTCAACTAAGATTAATGCTCAGGAATTATACATGATTATGGATGATAATATAGATTTTAAAGGGCCAAATATATGTGTTGGGGACATCTGTTATACTTACAAAAGTTTATATTCTTCTGACTGTAGATGAGCTGTACAGGGAAAACATGACAGTATATTTAGATATCTATGAAATCCCCTTTGGTCAACTGAGCAATCAGGTATGTACTTACAGAGACAAATGTCAGTTTTCCAGAACATGCAACTTGACTCTCAGAGGAAAGAAAACTGAGGGCACTGAGTCTTCTTAAATTTCACAGAGTGTGTTAAGCTACTTGTATGACCATGTGGAGTAGCTATGAGTCTGCATAATTTATATTTCATTTTTCTTATGACATACTGGAAAAAAATAACAGAGACTTTGTGGTATTTAGCTTCATGCAAATACTTATAGTAAGGAGTTTTGTACGAACACAATTATGTACAGCCAGACAGTATTAGAGGTTGTAATTAGATAGGATTTTTTAGATCACAGAAGAAGAAATCATCTACTTTTTAATGATCTGGCAAAAATGCAGCAAGGATACAATAATCAGTAACTACATTTTGACTGCAAAAGAGACATTTTCTAATTTGCATCCAGGTATTAATTGACAGAACAGAACATGTTAAGCTGATACCTGAAATTAATAAAAGCTTCCTGAGAAGAAGTACCTGAAATATATTCCTTATAGAGCTGTTCAGAGATACCGAGCAATTTCTGGAAAAATATTCTGGTGTTCCATTATACATGCTGTGAATTAGCAACATAAATACACTCTTAAAAAAAAGAAAAAGAAAAACAAAACCCACAACATTTTGTATATAATTACACAGTACACCTTAGAGAAGCAATTCCACTTGAAATTAGGAACCCAAAATTTAGGTGCGAATTTGTAGGCATCTATAATTGAGCTAAACATCTAAGCTTCCCTCTTTTGTAGCAGATATCAAAAGCTCTCTTCAGCTGATCTCACATCAGCATCTATAATCATCTGTGATGTCTCAGCATGTCCAAGAAATCTCTTAGGACTGTCCTAACATAAGACCTATTGGAGACCATGCCCCACTGAACTGCAGCTAAAGCTCAGATGGCATTTCCTAGGGTGCCACAAAGAGCAGAAACCCTCTGTGGTCAGGAATGTGAACCAAGCTGTCAGATCAAATCAACAGAGCCAGTGAAGAATTTCTCCTATTGAGCTCTCTAAATTGAGGTATCTACTTAAGGATTAGTGAGTAGATACTGTAAAATAAGTGCTTCTTTTATATTATCTAATAATTTTAATTATTATTTTATTATTTTTATTTTTTTTCCTATGAGACCTCAATGTTTTGAATCCCAGCAGAAAGAATTTTTACTCTATGAAGCTTTGAGCCATACTGTTATTTAGACATGCTAGTGCTCAATGTTTCCTATTGAGTGTCTATATGACTCTGCTCCATTGACTCCTCTCATCTTCAGATAGACTAGTATTGATTTTTTCCTGAAGCGCCATTATATTTTTCCTGCACAGGGCTCTGGAAAGAGCACAGACAAATGAAGAGGTTTTGTTAATATGGAAGTCTGGGGCTATTTTAAGAAGAAACTTGGACATCGTTTTATGAAGATTTCCTTCTTATAAATAATGCATAGGTAGTCTGCTATGTCATGGAGCTCATTCATCCCTTTAGCTGAAGTAATTGCTAAAAAGGAACATATATCCATAGGTTAAAATGGCACATTGATCAGCTTGGATAAAAGTAGATTTAAGACTCATTAATGGGAGACTCAGCTATGGGGATAGCCTTTATAAAAGAGCAAAAATCTTGGCATGGTATCCAAATAACACTTAAGGCAGCCAAACATCTGTATAGAACCAGACTGTTTAAAAAGTCCAGTATGTTGCATTCTGAGGAGCACTGAAGGCATAATTGTGCTGACACAACCAGATTGGGGATTTTCTACATTTTGAAGAAAAATGGTTGCTATAGCATGTTTTCTGCTGTTTTGTGAGTTTTTCCCACTTCTTGTGAACAAGCAATCTATGCAGATGTCAGGTACTAAATATTTATGCTGCTGAAATGGAACAGATGTAGGATTTACTCTTTGACTTCAAGCAAAAAACAAAGGTGATGGTACAGTCAACCTTATGGGAAGATTGTGAAGGCCTTCAAACAAGTTTTGGCCAGGATTTAAAGGAGCACAGATATGATTCTGAATATCCTTAGGGAGAAGGAGAATAAGGAAGTATATGTATGAGAGAGAATAAGGAAGTATATATAAAGTATATGTATGCTATGACTAAATCTTGGATATGAGCAAGGCTGTGAGTAACAATATACAGATTATGAAATTTTTACCCGAGAAATAATCAAGCTGTTGCAGCACACTAAGTTTGGCACTATGATGTTCAAATAGTAAAGATGCATCACTGCAGGATGATGAAGAGATTTCAATAATGAAGATAATATGTCTCAGACATTATCAGGATAAACCCAAGGTAAATATATTGCAACCTGACTAACACATGAGGCTGCCCTCAGGGCCCACAGTAGTCTGGGTAGACCCAGCAAAACCTACTCTTAAAAGAGGGGCTGGTTGGAGATGTGGAGGTTGGGGGCATCCTTGGCTTCAGTGACCATGAAATGTTGGAGTTCAGGATCCTGAATGGAGGAAGCAGGGCAATAAGCAAGATTGAAACCCTGGATTTCAAGAGAACAAACTTTGGTCTTTTCAGGGACCTACTTGGACAAATGCCATGGACTAGGTCCCTAGAAAGAAGGAGGAGTCCAAGAGATCTGGTCACTATTCAAGCATCACTTCCTCCAGGCTCAAGATCAGTGTATCCCTATGAGTGACAAGTCAAGCAAGGGTGGCAGGAAACCTTCATGAATGAGCGAGGAGCTCCTGGCAAAACTCAAAGCGAAGGAAGAGAAAAGAAGACTACAGGTCAGTGAGCCTCACCTCCATCTCTGGAAAGGCGATGGAATAGCTCACCCTGAAGGCCATCTCTAAGCATATGGAGGAAAAGAAGGTGATCAGACAGCATAGATTCACTAAGGGGAAATCAATCTGTTAGCCATCTGTGATGTCATGACTGGCTGGGTAGATGTGGAGAGAGCAGTGGATGTTGTCTACCTTGAATTTAGTAAGGCTTTTGACACCGTCTCCCACAACATCCTCATAGGTAAACTCAGGATATGTGGATTAGATGAGTGGACAGTGAGGTGGACTGAGAACTGGCTGGATGGCAGAACTCATAGTGCAGTGCTTAGTGGCGCAGTCTAGTTGCAAGCCTGTGGCTAGTGTTGTCCCCCAGGGTTTAGTACTGTGTCCAGTCTTGCTCGACTCATTTATCAATGACCTGGGTGAAGGGATAGAGCGCAAGTTTGCACTCAGCAAGTGTGCTGACATCACAAAGCTGAGAGTAGTGGCTGATACAGCAGAAGGCTGTGCTGCCATTCAGAGAGACCTGGACAAGTTGGAGAGTTGGGCAGAAAGGAATCTCATGAAGGTCAATGAAGGCAAGTGCAAAGCCCTGCACCTTGTGAGGAGTAAACCCATGCACAGCTTGGGGGTTGACCTGGTGGAAGTCAGCTCTGAGAAGGACCTGAGAAACCTTGTGAACAGCAGGTTAACCTTAAGCCAGCAATGTGCCATTGTAGTTGAGAAGGCCAATGGTGTCCTGGGTGCATTAGGAAGTGTGTTGCCAGCAGGTCAATAGAGGTGATCCTTCTCCACTACTCAGCCCTGGTGAGGCCACATCTGGTGTACTGTGTCCAGCTCTGGGCTCTCCAGTACAAGAGGGACATGGAGCTATCTAACTGAGACCAGTGGAGAGCTATGAAGTTGATTAGGGAACTGGAGCATGTCTCATATGGAAAGGTTGAGAGAACTGGGCCTGCTTTGCCTGGAGAAGAGAAGACTAAGAGGGGATCTTATCAATGTATATAAATATCTTAAGGGAGAGTGTAAAGAAGATGGGGCCAGACTCATTTTGGTGGGGCCCAGTGACAGAAAAAGAAGCAACAGGCACAAATTGAAACACAGGAAGTTCCATCTGAATATGAAGAAAAACTTTACTGTGATGGAGCACTGGAAAAGGTTGTCCAGAGAGCCTTTGGAGTCCCCTTCTCTGGAGATATTTAAAACTTTATTGGGTGTGATCCTGTGCAATGTTCTGTATGTGACCTTGCTTCAGCAGGAGGGTTTGGACTAGATTATATCCAGAGGTCCCTTCCAACTTTAAGTATTCTGTGATTCTGATATGGCTGAGCCTATATGTCCTTGGTTGAAAGTACAAGGATAGAAAAGGTACATATAGCACCTCTATAATTTTGTCTCAGTACTGATGTGTACCCATCAAGAGTGGAAGACAGAGGGTTTGTCTCTTCTACAAAAATGAAAGACAAATGTGAACTCTAGTAATAAGCCCTGACTGTCTCCACTGATTAATTGTTAACTCATTGGCTTTTTCTTGGACTGCTACAACTTGTTCTTTGCAGAATGAAAGGGCTGCAAAGAAGGTAGATCTCAGCAGTATAGAAATGAATCAGTCTGGCCTAAGGTGAGGCACTGCTCCTTTTACCTATTTTATTTATCAGTGTAACTGTAACCATGAAGAAGATTTCTCAGAAGAATAGTGCTGAACAGGAGATGCATATTTATAGGAAAGAGATATTGGGCAGAACTTTCAGTACTACATCAAGTGAAGAATGGAAGGACAAACCATAAAAAAAAAATAGGAAGTTTATGATATATTTTTCTGCTGATGTGTAAAATTGAAGACTTCATCATTCACATACGAGCATGCTTATTTATTTTTATACAATTATTATCTTGGAAAGTATAAACTGTTGCTCACTTAGTTTTGCATCCATATGCACAGGAATGTATGGTTTATGTGTTATACCTAACATGTTTTTCTCAAATAAATTTCAGTGTCTAGTTTTAGCTGGTATAATACAAAGCATCATTGTGCAACACAGAGACAAAGTGATAGTGCAGTTTAATGGGAATGACTTTTGGAAAAGGGCAATTTACAGAAATATTTGAAACAGGAGAGGGATGGATATTGGATTAAATAGTCTCTGGGGCTTCTGCCTACAAAGAGGAAGAGATTAGTAAGACTTCTTGAAAAAAAAGCTGTTGCTATTTGTTCCATTACTTTGAAGAGAATATACAATTATACATACAGTATACAACAATATACAAAATGGCCCTAAATGCTACTGAAAAGAGCCTCCTTCCAGACATCAGACAGATTTTCAGGTAGAAAAAGCTACCTGTCAATGATGAAAAATAATCTGTGTGTACGGGCGTGTTGCAGGCATGACATTATTAGTGCATCATCATTTTCCCATTGTAAAAACATACTGACTGACTTGTGGAAAAATAGCTGTGATTCCTAGTCACCACATTTTCAGTAGATGCAGTCAAATGCAAGACACAAAATGTTTTGAAGAAAGAGAAAATAGCATGATTTCAGCACCCTGCCTGAAGCTTTCTGAATAGAGTCTCAGAATATTTGACAAGCATGGTTCTTCTCCTGCATTAGGTCTGCAATTGCATTCTGTGCACTCCATTACATCCAGCAAGGTATCTGTCATTTTCACTGAAGCTCTAAGTGGTCAGTATGTATAAGGGGAAAAATTAGACGATAGATGACTGATGCAAAGTCTGCTCATATATCATCTCTATAGATCTGACATGACATACATAGAAGATCAGAGCGTTGAACCCAAAGACTTTGCCTTCTCATACTTCTCTTTAATAATAAAAAACTTCCATGTGTTCAGACCTGAAGAAAGAGGGATATAGCCTAGGAAAGCAAGGAAATCACATTTCAGGAGAATAATGGTCTGCACAGAATATACAAAAGCACCTCAAACATAGACAGCTCTGTTATCTATGAAAATACAGCAAAATAAATTTCATTGACATAGTTTGATTTCTGTTTTTCAAGATTTGAAAAAATATTGGCTAAGATTTCTCTTAGAAGAAAAAGTTTAGAGTGCAAATGAAATTTCTGTGATTTATTAACCTTTACAGCAAATAAAATATTTCTGAAAGACAGGACAGACAGCCTGCTCTATTACAAATGAGTAGTGAGATGAGCTCATGCCAAGGTGATGTCATTGGATTCTGGCAGGGAATGCAGCTTCCTGACTAATGGAAAAGCTGTGAGATCTGAGCAAGTTAAAAGGAAAAGGAAATACACCTGAGTCTTTGGTGAGCTTTCAATGAAAATATTTTTTTGTTTCTTTATTGAGGTAAGGACTGAGTTTGCTGAAGCAGACCTTTGATTCCCAAAATATTTGGCTGATACACTCCTCGATCACTGCTGCCAGAACAAAGTCTTATTGCACAGGATGTAGACTACTTTTAAAATCTGAGTAACTTTATGGAGGTTGAAAGTAAAAAACATCTTGAAGGAAATCTTTATAATCCTGCAACACAGGGACTGTAAGAAGCATCTAATTTGGGGCTGGCAGGAAGAATATTAACCTCAGCCTCCTGCCTTTTATCCACACATTTTTTCCAGCTATGGAAGCTTCCTTACAAGCAATGGAAACTCACTGACTCAGGTAGCAGTCTGGTCAGCACATAACTGACTGCTGAGATCAATGCGGGTGGAAACTCCTAATGCAGAGAACCTGGCAAGGTGTTGACTTTAGATTTTGAACTGCATTGCACTGCTGAATATTAAGAAAAAGATATTAATTGCTGACTGCTGGCTTACCAGCACCTGTTACTGAATTCAAAGGACCTTATTAGTGCGGGGTTCAGGGGTGGCAGTGATCTGTGTACACACATGCACTAAAAATGGAAAGGAGGCTGTGGGTATCATTAACTCTGTTTATCTTTGTGTCAGACTCCAGACAAAACTCCATCAAACTGAGGTCTGCTAATCAGAGGCTGTCCAATGTAATGATATTTCCCAAGAGTGGCTATTAAAGGAGGTTAAATGGAGCATTTTCTATATTCACTTCAAACACATTGTGCTTCGGTCTGACTTAGATCAAAATGTATGTTAATATGGGGAATCATGGATGAGACACGAGCAGAAGTTACTAGACATACTCTGCAGGCTTTTTTCTTACAGAGCTGCCATTAATTTTCAGAAATCTGTTTTCCTCAAAGCTCTTATAACTATTAATTTGGAGTATACTAAATGGTACCTTTCTCCTTGTTGCATGATTTTTAAAAACTTCTAGTTTGTTTAAATAGACCCAGGATTCAAAGGCAGCCTAAAGAACTGTTGAATGCACAAATGCAATTTGTGGTGGTCTGGATGATCTTTCTTAAAGCCTGTACAGAAGTTTTTCCCCCTGCTTGTGACAGTCAGCAACAGAGAAGGCGCGACTCACACAGTACCTTTGCCGACACCTGCATGCTGTTTTCTTGCATGTTCATGATGGCTTCAGAAATCTTGACATCAATAGGATCCATGACTGATTCAATGTTGAATGGTCCCTCTAATCTCTCCGCTACCAGAAGCATAGCATCTGTTGAAACACAAAGCAGCCATTCCCTTAAAGAAGGGGTACTTTCAGGTGCCTCAGGCAGACTGAGTGCTCCAAGCAGGAGCCCTGGGGATGTATGGTAGCAGGACCATGAAACCTGCCTGAAGTGCAGCTCCCTAGCTAGCAAAAACAGCTTCCCTTTACACTGTCACCACAGAAAGAGGAATAAAGACTCAAAAAATTAGATTAACAATAGTTGTCATAGCATTATTGAGCTTGCGATGCAGTTATTTCACACAGCATCACACCACGTGGAGCAGCCAGTGCTCTAGAGTGTGCTCATGTGATCTCTGTCCCAAGAAAAAAGCAGGATGATAGAAATGAATCCCTGAGGTATGTTCTTAGAGTTTGTATGACATGATGAAAACTTTGATATGATATATCAGGGTGTTATAATTAAAGCAGCTGTTCTTTCTGACCTTAATGATCTCATTTTCTTGCAATATGAACAGCAGATGAATATTGGATTTCTGCCATAGTATATAGGTATAAACAATGTTTGCCCTGCTACATTTTCAAAATGTGGTTGAAAGTTATAGGCAAGAAAATATATTCTTTGCTTTGGAATTTAAAAACAATTGTTTGCTTATTTTGCTTTTGAGACCCTCTCAAAAGCAATTTTAACTAGTAGTGTTCACTAATAAGTAAAAACAAAGCAACTGTAAAGAAATTAATAACTGTAAAAAACATTTTGCCATAACTCAAACGTCTACAGATGGACAAAGATTAGCCACAATTTCTGTGATGTGATAAACTTGCATTTATACTATACCTTTGAACATCATCATATTTGATCCTTCTAGTATGTTAGCATTTAAGACTTTCCAGCATCCAAGTAGATTTAAACAGATACCACTTGCAATTTTAACGTGATAAACAAAAACCTTCACATGCTGTCTTCTTTATCCCTCAGACGTAGGCTCCAAAAGGTACTAAACAGGCTTCCTCTCAAAACAGGCTCCTCTTGTGATTTGCTGCCATAAGTCTTGCAGAAGTTCTGCAGAGAAGGCACAGAGCACCCTATTGTCCCGTGTTAGCTCTGCGCTTTCCTGGAGAGCCCTGGGGCTCCTTTCCAGCCTGCATGACCATCTCCTTCCTTCCTACAGAAAGGTGTCTGTGGAAGTATAGGAAGAAGAGGCTGGTGTCTCACCCTAGGATTTGAGACGCAAACTCCCATGTACAGCCTGACCTGAGGGTTATAGTATGCTAACAGTTTATATGCAGTCAATGCATGCCTAAAAATCTGAAATAGAAACTACTTAGCATTTTGTACGTAAGTACTTCTGTAAATTTGGGTCTAATGTTTCTCTCTGTACTTTTAGGTTAGTAAGAGGGGAATGCCCGTTGTTTAGAGTGGGGTGTATAAAACTTGTTGCTAACTGTGAGAAATGGTGAGATGGTGGCAATTCAGTTTCAAACAGAGGTGTTATTTTGGCCATACAATTTTAAAAAATTATTTAGTTTAAACAATTTTGGGGGGAACACTGCAAAAACAACACCTGACAGAGGGACCAAAACAGCTTTTAAACATACAAAGAAATATACATACACAGATGCACACATATACAGCTTCACATACACACAATTAAAGGTCTCTCCATTAAGTTAGCATTTTTTTTCACATTGGAAGTTTGGTCTAGTGTAAAGGATTTTGTCCCTCACAAATTTGGAATGACTTGTATAAAACATTTATTATGCCTTTGAACTTTGTGAGCAATATGACCAGCCTAAATACTAGCTGCCACCACCAGTACTAGGCATTGTTATGACAAAAATCTTGGTGGCTAGATTTTGGTGATTTTGGCTTAGTTTGGGCTTAAGTTTGAGACTGGGATAAAATAATAAATAAAATAATCAGGTTTTATTTATTCATTGCAGGAATAGACCACAGCTTAATTTAGGGAGAGGTTCCTCTGCACCAGCACACTTTAGTTTGGGAACTACCAAGTTGGACAAGTCTGGTGCTCAGTTCAAGTACATGTTGGAGATAAGGGACTGTTTATGTTGAAGTAGAAGTCAGTAAATAGGCAATTGTTGGCACAAGAAGGGAGCTGGAGACCCTTCATGAGAATAGGTGGTAGTATGAGTCTACTTATTTTTACTTCTGATGGTAGGGAGCACTATTTCTGAGTTAAATCTTGAAGCAGAATCTCATCCGTATCACAGAAAAGTGCATAATCCCTGAGTGAACAAGAACCACGTCTTTAATTGTCAGAATGGTCTTACCTCAAGCAAAGTGCCTTCAAATTCAAAATGTATAGTCTGAAGAGATGCAAACTCAGATCTATTATTAACAATTTGAAAGTATCCACAGATTGACAGTTAAGAGATACTTCTGTAAATCAGCAGTCTGTATTTTTATTTTGGAGCTGGGAGACAGTGTTAAAGTAGGGCCTTTACAGGGACACATCTGAAGAAGCAGAGGCTGATAAATGACATAAATGTTGGGATGAGAGAGGTTTGAAAGGATAAGGAAAAACAGGTTAATTCTACAACATTCTTTCTGAGGATGGCTCAGGTAGCTGTGCTTCCAGTTAGGGCTCATTTTAGGGTTCAGCTCAGACTAGAAGGCTTGGTCAATTGCAAAATTTAGGCAAACTCTTGCAGAAACTGAAAACAAATGTTTTTCAAGCATTTATAGTATATTTTTTGGTTTCAACCACATGTGTGAGTCCATGGCTGATTTAGTGGTGGCTAGCCACTTGCTCTTTTGCTTGGTCGAGCTGCCAGAAGGAGATAGGAGTAACTTAGCAAGTGACACTATGAACTCCAAAATGATTTTCTTAGTCTCCGATTGAGGTTTTCCTGCTACCCTTAATCTAACCATTGCTGTCCCTAATATTAAGTTAAACCTATCCAGATGATATCTGACAGCCCTAGACTCAAATAAGCTCTGAACAACAAGAAAGTGATATTATTGAGAGTGTGCAAGCCTCTTGGACATAATTACTACTGTAGTTTTTGCGATAGCTCTTAGACTAAAATTCAGTCTGAATTTCCCATCCTTAATATTGATCTACAGAAAATAAAAATAAAAACAAAAAACAGTTTCTGGGTTAATTCCTCACTTAGGTAATATTTCCTTGGTCCTTTAGGTTGTATCTTTTTGTTTGCTATCCATAACCTAGCCATAATCCTCACCCTAGTTCTAGACATTGTTATTTACTTGCACAATTCTGCATGAACACATGCAATACATGCACACAGCACAACCTATTAAATTTAATGAAATAAAAGCCCTTAGACTGAATATAGTGAACATCAGATGAAATTAATGACCTGAGATTTATGAAAAGTCAGTCAAAATGATGTATTAGTTCTTCACAATCTATAGCTCTTAAAAACTATAATCATATAACAACATACACACCACTCTATTGTCCCAAGATTTTTTTTTTTTTTTCTTCTCCTAAAAATGCTATGAATACTATTACAGGAGAAGCTGGAAAGCTTTCAAAATGAAGTTAAGAAAACCTATATGTCTCAGTCTTAAATCTTAGTTCTCAGGAACAGGACCTTGAACCCAAATAAAACCTAATTCAGTTCAGTAGTACTCTGTGTGGGTTTAAAAAATTGCTCAATCATCTCATATGTTAGATAGTGGGAGCTTAATTACGACTTGTGTGATAAAAAACTTAAAACTGATAGATTATTTGATTGCCTATTTTTCATGAATAAATTTGGTCTGTTTTGTTCAAGTAATGTATATTTAATTTTATAGCTTTTACATTTTTCAAAATCTGCTTTGCTTAGGCTAAATATATCTTCATTCTCCATATACTACAGCACCTAGCAAAGAGCTGGCATCTATCTGCAGGGTGAGTCATTGAAGAATTCTCTTTAGATAAGTCATTCTTGCTTCATGGGTTAGTTAGCATCTTGGAAACAAAAAGCATGGCTAATTGCTCACTTGAGGACATGGGTTCATAAAATAGCCCTGAGAAAGTGTAGAGCACATGGCACACTAGACTCAACTCTCAGTGCCACAGCCTTTCTTGCTAGGTGCATGCTGCTGATACCAAAAGTAATGTTTTCTTGCTTATGTTACATTTCCTTCAGGGAGGATTTCCAGAAAGCTTTCTAGTAAATCACAGGTTACAGGAGAAGGGGCAAGGACACTGATTTATGAGACATCTGACAATTGAAAAAAACAGCCCTAATCAGACTGAAATGGAAAGTTCCTTTAAAAGCAAACAGTACCTTCTTTCTCTTGCCACCTTCTTATAATTAAGGAAATATTAGAAAATGAAGTTTTCTTTTTGCTGCTTTGTTTCTTCTTCCTTTAAAGACTCAGGCAGTTGGTAAGGAAAGGCATTTTTTTTGTCTGTTAGTTTGGCTTTCCTATCATGCACATCTCTGTTATCCTACTTTTACATTATCAGTGAAATCGCACTGGTGACTGAGCTTTCCCCAGGGAAATCCAGAAACGCGTCTGTGGATTAATTGTCTAAAAACATCTTTTCTTTACAGAGACAAGAAGTACTAAATTACTGAAGTGCATATCCTTTGTGAAATCCTAAGGTATATCTTGTTTCAAGGAAAAATGGAGAAAGATCTCATCTATTTTTTTTTTTTTTTCTTCCAGGATGTTACTATTTTTTCTAGTCCCATATATATGATCCAACATTAATGAATGTGAAACATTTGTTCACATAGTCTCTTGTGAAAAAATGTAAGGATTAATTTTATTTGGCAAGCTTTAAAGGATTTGTCTATGCACAAGCCTATGGACTGCATGAGAAGAGAGATGAATGAGTTGTAAACAGACTGAGAGACTAATTGTGGTTTACCATGACCTTGAGAGTGGCAAAGGCAGTTTCAGAAAAGGATATAACTTTAAATATGCTGGACTACTAAGCACTGCTCATTCAATACCTTCAATACTTTCAAACCTTCAGTACCTTCTCAACCTTCTGACCAAGGGCAGGGAAAGGCAGAAGTCTGAGTTGTATTTACTGAATCATGTACGTAAAACTCAGTGAATTTTCCATCATGACACTAAATATAAATAATGGCCATAAAATCTTTAGAGTGTTGGATGGTAAATTAATGAAACAAAATAAACAAAAACTGAAAAGTGAATTACAGGTACATATTGAGTTTTTGGAAATATAATAACAGTGGAAAGGACTCTATAATTCTCTGCCAAAACTTGTACTGCTAGATGATGATTCACTAAAAAAATTCAAGCAGGGGAAAGTAAAACTCCACCTCATGTTTAATGAGGTGTTAAGAACTTTTTTTCTCATAAAGCATGGCAGTGATGCCAATACTACTATTTTTGCTAGGGTCCACATTCCGCTTTTCACATTATTATTCATATGAGAACACTCTATGGTTCCATTCTGATGCGGCTTAATTGACAGATTTCCCCTCTACCTATCATTAAACTCCACAGAAGTATTGGCATATAACATTGAAATACTCAGTCTTCCCCTGAAGACTTCCTTTTTTTTTTTTTTTTTTTCCCCTAAGGAGGAGGTGGGGCTTACTTTTCTTAAACCTAATGTTTGCAACAATGTAAACTGTTATCTTGATTCATGGCAACATCACTTACTGCTCCCTCAAAAAAGAAAAAATACATTGACCATGTTAAGAATGAGCTAACTTTTTCTTTACCCAATAATAATGGAGAACTTCTTACCACTTGCACTGGGATGGTCTCTAACTTTCTTTTTTATGTAGAACAGCACAAAAAATCAGTTTAATACAATGTACAATATATGTATGAAAAAAATATTGACAAGCAGTTGTCATCTGTCATATTGTAGCTGATAGCAATAAAATTAATTTTGTAGGTTGAACAGTAGGTTCACTAGCTTTTTGAGCATTTCATATAACATAGATTTTTCTCCCATGTATTGAAAAAATGACCATATTGAAGTGATTTCACTTCTTTGTCTTTCAATAATTTTGAGCAATTCTAAATAATTTAGTGAAATGTTGCTAGAGTATGTCCTATTTTGTTCACTTATGCAAAAAAAAAGGAGCAAAGACTATGCAAAATGATAATCCCTTGACTCTACTACCCAATGGGAGCTGAATGCAAGATGTTCTGAACAAGACTTTTAGCAAATGTTGTTGCCAAATGTTGTTGAGAATTCTGTCTGAATGTTTGACATGAACCAATGAATAAAATGCAGCACATTTATAAAATCTTTGTCTTATTGCTTCTTCCTTATGCCAAGAGATGCTTAAATAGTTCCATCATCAGGCACAGAAATTAGAGCTAGTAAATAAGATAAATCTCATTGATACATGCCCATATGCTTCCTGCTATAGCCTATTCTTTAAATTTGTGTTAATATATACTGATCTGTAATTCTTTCAAGATATGCAGTTTGAAATGCTGAAAAAACATACATCTTTCTGACTTTGCTTTGATGAGATATTCTCAGACGGCTGAAGACAGTAAATTGCAGTCTGAAATATCTCATTTAATGCATCCTTTCCTTAGAAAAACTATCCTGAGTATATTTTTTCTGTTATCTTGATAGTCATAGACAGTAAAACCTCAAAGATATTTTTAGCCATTCCACTGCCAATGCAGAATGACTGCCTACAGTATACATTCCCTTGTGATCTGTCCAGTAAAATTTTAAAATAGCTTAAATATGTTTCTCCCACTTTTATTTTTTAGGGAGACATTATTTTGTCTACCTTCCCTCCCTATATTTATCCAGTTATGTAGTGCATTTTTTTCTGCTTAATTTCCCTCAGTTATTCCTTATCATCTTAAACAGTACTATTTTTTCTTCTTTTTAAATATCTCAGATATTTGCAGACATCTATCATATCCTCCTTTAGTTTGTGCTAAGTCACACTTTCCATGCTTACTTTTTAACTTAAAAAAAAATGTTTTTTAAAACTATTTCCTTGGGTATTTTGCTCTTTTCTTTATTTCTGTTTTAAAGAGCTTACTGGTATTGTGATGTCTAGAATTAATAAAACTTTTTAAATAGGAATTCATTAATGTTGTTTTGCAGGTACCTTTTTGGCCCAAATTTCTGACTCAGAAAATAATCTCAATTCTCTTGATTCTTCTGATTTCCTTATCTTCTTTTCACAACTGATTAATAATTCATAACTCCCATGTTTGTCTTGACATATTATTTCAAGTGTCTCCTCATATTGAGAATTTACTGTGATCATACTTTCTGCACTGGTTTTCATTCTATTCCCTAGCATTTTGTGTTGAAGAACTTTTGCCAAACTCGATAGAATTTATGGCACACTTTTGAAAACATTATTAATGATCTATTCATTATGTCTTCTTGAGAAATGATGCTTTTTCACTTTTATAAGCAATTTGTTTCAAGAAAATCTTTGGTTATTTCAAAAATAAATTCAACCTTTAGTTACATCTAGTCTACACATAATCACTCCGCTAATAAGTGTGGTGCCTTCTATGATGATATCCTCTTTTGTAAGAACCTAGCTTAAACCTAACTTGCCATTCTTATTGTCTGTTTACTGAGAATTAGTTATGGAAGAACATTTACCCTCATCCTATTTTTTCTTTTCCTTGAGTACTTACTGCTCCATAATCTCTTGCTACTGCTGAATGTAGAGAAACTTGCGTGCTGTGTCAGGATAATCATTTTTCTAGCCCTTCATAGAGTTAGATGTGTGGAGAGCCACCTGAATGATGAAAGGTTTGGAGAACTTGGATAAGTTCTTCAAAAGGTTTGGAGAACTTGGATAAGGAAAGGCTGAATGAACTGGGTTTGCTCAGCCACCAAAAAGTAGGTTCAGTTGAGATCTCATCACAGTCTTCAGTGCCTAAAAGGTAGATTCAGAGAAGGTGGGGGAACTTCACATAGGTGTGGAGTGACAGGACAAGATGCAGTGGGCACAGATTTCTATTTAGCTATAAGAAAAATATTTACCATGTGAACAACTTAAACACCTGAGGATCTCCTCAGGTCCCTTCCTAAACCAGTCTTTTTCTGTGACACTGTGGCTTGGCTTCAATTCACTTTAGCTATCTAGGAGTTAAGTTTACAGCCTGAGTTGTAGAAAGCTTATGATTTTGTCCAAAGACTTTTTAAAAGACTCCACAGGACTCTATGCTTAAGATTTCACTGTTGCAACCTTTTCATGAATGATCTGTGATGTGGGAACAGGGGAAAATTATCAGGTGAAAGAGTGCACTAATACACAGGTAAGATGAAGACTGTTACAGAAAATCTGAGAAGTACCTTATAGTTAGTGTGACTGAGCAGTAAAATGGCATCAAGTGATGAGTATGAGAAAAAAATCATTTTTTTTAGGCAATGATGGGCTCTGAGTTTACTATTATCACTCAAAAACAAGCTTTTTGCTTAGTATTAGATCATTCTACTGTAACATGAGCTCAGCAATCATACCACCCCCCCAAAAAAAAAAAAACAACCAACAACAAAAAAACAGAAACAAAAAAAACCCCCACAAAATAATCATTAAGTATTGTGAATAAAGGAACAGAGTGAAAGTAAGGAACAAAGCACCAAAGAAATGTTTATGTTTCTGAATAAATCTATAGTGAAACAACATCTTGTATACTGCATTGCAGAAGTTATAAGTTTAAGCTTTCAAATACCATACAATTTATAATTTAACATTCTACTACCTTGAAAAGATTGTCAAACTGTGGGTGGCATGGGGAGGCTGCCTATGTTTTAAGGTTCATCATCTATTCCAGTAGAGGAAGGAGGAAATGAAATATGAAATGTTATTAGTTTCTTTATGTTACAATAATGATACCTTGTTAATCCCAAGACTAGGTGGCAAATTCCTTTTGGTTGCCATGGCTATCAGAGAACATCTGTCTGCTTCTTAGTTCTTTTGGTAAATTCTACCTTTTGTTCTTCTGAACAAAAGAAAAAAAATTTCCACTGTTTTATGTAGGAAACCATAATTGTTATAAAGATCTGAAACATACATTTCCTGGGTACTGATGCCAGATTTATAAATAGGCAACCTATCACTAACATCTTTCCAGCTACTTTGTCACTAAGCTGACTTTATGCTTTTCCTTGCCATGAATAAACAATCAACCGATGGCCAGTTTTGCTGGCATGAATCCATCCCAATGGTATGGCTCTTAGGGAGGTGTCACACACACTAGCACAGATAAAATTGATTTTTGTCTTTCATGGTATTGATTAATATGGAAATTTACTGCAGTTATCTCATTACATATAAAAGTCAGCCACTATGTGGAGAATTTTTAGATGCCTAACATCATTTTCTCCCAATAAGGCCGAATGTAGCAAATACATATATATTTTTTCCCCAGATAAATGTTTGAATCCCAAATGATTGTGCACATCAAGGTTGTCAAAAATCAATACAGCTGGTATGACTTATCTGTTTATTGTTTTGACACTCCTTTTGAAAGGAAAGAAAAATTTCTGTATGTTTGCCTAGTTGCAGTAAGTATATTGCAGGGATGAAACAGAACTAATCAAAAGGATAGATGCAGTGTTGTAAAATCCTACACTTGAGCTCCTTAACTCTTCTAAATTATCTGTGTCCTGTTCTTTAAAATGATTGGGAAACCAAGAGTAAAAATATTCATCCAGTCTAGAGAAGGTCAAAGTAATATAAAAGCTAATGTTCATCACACAAGGCCACTAGCCTGATAAGTTGTAATCATCATAAATACTAATAATAACACACAGACAATGCTGGCCAGAAAATAGAGGATCTGTGCCCACTAAAACTTTCACAGGAGGAAAAAAATTGTTTTAACTGAAGGTGAAAAATTAAAAAATGGAACATTCTTCACGGAAAGATTGCTGGCTGGCTGTACATTGGCAAGGCTTCTAGGCCAGCAGCCAGGGAACCATCCTATTAATTCTCCCTCAAGAAATTTTGATTTACTAAAATGAGTGTTTTCCAACAGGAAAGATCATTTGATCAGCCTCAGCTTTATCCAAGAGAGATTTGTGAATATGAATTCATTATATTTCCCTATAAGACTGCTGAATGTAATAAAACAAGAGAATGGAACCTAGTGAAGTATGGGAATGTTTTGAGATCAAATCTCTGTAACTTTTAATCTGTTCCTACTATTCTAAGCACTTCAGAAAACAGTCCTCTGATTCCCTCTACCCTAAATGAGGAGATGCGGACAGCCCTGGAGACTTCTGGAGGGAGATCCCACCCAAACCGTTTTGTTAGGGATTACAATGCAGGTGCTAACCTCTTGCAAAGGTGTTCACGTTGGATCCCTTCTTCAGTGTATACCCCAAGTGTATCAGGTTTGTCTCCGACTTGAATTCTTCCTCTGCCACTGACTGGTGCTCAAGACCAGTTTTCATGCAATTCTTAGCCTTGATTCAGATACACTTAATCTGGCTTCTCTGTTTACCAGAATAACATGTTGGTGAAATTCTGCTATAACTAACCCGTCTATGTGTCCGGGATATGAGCACCAATTTCACTGCAGCTGTTCTAGATTCATACGGGCAAGCATGAACAAGATGCAGATCCACTAACATGGAAAGCAAGAACAAATGTCAGGCTCTACCCTATACTGTTTTTCTATCATAAATAACTCTGATTTCACATTTTCTGAATGCAAAACTATAAAAAATAATATTTAAATGTTATACTTTTAATTAAGACAATAATATCATTATTAATACTTATATCTGCCAAGCAAATGGGATGTGATCCAAGGCCTACTAAAGTCGCAAAACATCTTTTCAACAATTTGTTTTGAAGGAGGTTGTTCATTCCTATTCTCAGTTTTTGAATAAAAGAACCACTTTTGTTTCCCCTTGGCTGAGTGCATGGCAGCAAATGAACAGCCATTATTCCCAATGCTGTACTAATATCTGTGGACAGTGCTGGTACAGGAATAGTCATGTTTTGGCATGACAGGACTAGGTAGTAATTAAGCTGATATTTTTGTTCCTATTAAACAACATGAGCCATGCCAGTGTTGGCTCCGTTTAAAACATGGTGGAGAAAAATCAATGCTTGTCAAATAGAATAGGACAGCATCTATGGCAGATTTTTTTTTTTTTTTTTTTTTTCAAGTTTTCAAAAGAGAAAAAAAAGTGAGGAGGCAGAAAAAAAGCAAACACTATTCTAAAAATTCTTATAGCAAAGTCCACTTTCCTAAAATGCTGCTTACATTTGTCATATATTTTTTCAAGGAAAAAAATAGGAAAAAGTGATGTCATCTGATACTGATGGGCTGCTGGGCACTGGATACTGGATCCTATCTGCTGGAATGGAAAATCTTTACACTGGCAGTTTGCATTGTCAACAGTCAGTAACTTAAAAAAAAAACCTCCTAAGACCTGTCAACTGGTTTCTACTTCAGTAAAACGAAAAACTAAGACACATTTTATGTCCTCTTTGTATCCCATAGCTCTTTCTTTTTTTTTTGTAAAGTAAAATAACAGTTAATAATGTAAATAATGATGATTTCCTTGGTAAAATTATTTACCTCTCCCATCCAGAAAGGAGTACCAAAAGTCTTTGGTAATTCTTATGCCAGCCATAGCAACACCCTTTCTCCTAAAGCATACAGATGCCTTTTATATTTTCTTTTAGAAGACAACTTCTGAGAGACAGTCTAGGCATGAGAAAGCAGGGGCAGAAGATTGGTCAAATGGGCCTGCCCAGCTCAGGGTGCAGTCACACAACCAGTTTAAGCCAACTGAAAAGGGTTCTTCCGCTCCCCATTGAGGACAAAATCTCATCCTTAGGGAGGTGCAGAAAGAGCTGCAGGAACATATGGAGCTGGTTGGAAACCAATTTCCTATTTGAAGGAGGTTCATTTTCAACTGGATGTGACCTACTACAGAGCAGCCAAAGAGATGAGGGGAATGGTAAGGAGGTTGTTTTTCAAAGGCAGCTTGCATTAGTGTGGCTTTTACAGGTACTCAACCTGATGCCACCATGTGCTTCATGATCTCAGGTGGCCTCTGTCATCCCAGGGTCTGCAACAAAAGATGAAAGGAGTGTGATAAATGGCTGCAGGCGTTAGATAATGGGTGCACCCAGAAACATGCTTCATGGGTTGGAAGGTTGTGGTCACTGTGAGGATGTACCAGACCTCTGCAACAGATAGAGCAGCTCCACAGTGGGATATGTACACTGCAAGCAAAAATATTCCCAGAAGAATGAAGTGGGAACAACATATTGGAGAGAGGCTGCTTTCCATAAGTATAAACAAGGGAACTACTGTGGTGCTGGAAACTGTAACCAAAGCCAAAACTATTACAGTGACATGAATCATTGGCAAAAGGCCACAGAAAAGGTTTGGTGGCATCAGGGCACAGTGAAAACAAAGCCAAGAATGAAGTTCTGCCCAATTTCTGCTTCATTTGGGCTCCTTTCCTACATTTGCTGTTGCTCTTAGACCTTTGTTATTCTAGAGTAACCATCCTGTTCTTGGAAAGCACTTAGGAAATTGCTTTTGAATGCATTTGCAGAATAAACTAAAAAGAAAACATAATCAGTAAAAAAATATCTTGGTATGCCAAGAGATATATATCTTTCTGTGAAAGCCTGGTATAAAAATTATTAGTATCTAAGATAAAAAGGGCCCATAAATCCATCTTGTTTTAAACAGCAAATGATATTCAGTCCTAAGGATTTTGTGGAGAAGCAGGACAGAGTAACAATAAATAATGAGGAAGGTAGTAACAAGTTACATACCAGCTTGTGTTCATTGCAGTTCTCTGACAGACTTTCATGGCTGAGAAAATGGTAAGCAGATTTGATAGCAGATTGATAGATACTTATGACTGATTAGGAAAAAAAAAAAAATCTGCTATAACGGGGAAGGATAAGGGTAAATTTAATCCTTTCAACATTAAAGAACAAAAGAATTATTAATGGGGACAGAGGCTACTAAAGACCCACTTGTTCTGGACTTTTTGTTCCAATTAGACATGGATTTTTATTTTTATTTTTATTTTTATTTTTATTTTTATTTACGATGCAGGTATCTTTTCTGGAGTGTGGTTGCTTTGTAGAGCCTCATGTTGTTTGAAAGAATCTTACCTCTCTGATAAATACTGTCATTATGCAGTTATTTATCCCTTTACCATTAGAGCATCCTCTTTGATTAGAATTTTTATGGATTTACTTACAAAAAAGATTACACTGTGTTGCTTTAGATGCATGCCTTGGACAATCAGATAAAATACCCTTATTCACATTCAGCTTAGTTGTTTAGCTAGTCAGTTTGTATCAATCGCTTGCTCACATTCTTCCTGAGCTCTTGGATGAGTTATCAAGAAGAAAAATATGGGTCTTTGCATGCTTTGTATGTCTTTCCTTCCTCTCAAAAATAGACAATATTATGTATGGATTTCTCAAGTCCCCTCTTATCCAAAACACTGCTCGATGGTGCAAGAAATAAGAAAAGACAGACCTATCTGAAATGTATGGAACTTGTTTCCTGTGGTAAAAAGCAGATTGTTTAAGCAACATTTAGGGGAAAGAAAAAAGTCTCTGTAGGCAATTGCATTTTTTCCTCTTGGGTCATGCATTGAAGAAATCCTCAGATATCACTGCAAGCTTTACAATGCATTTAATTTTGTTAGAAAATTACCAGTAATTTCCTTCAGGTCTCATTTTCCCTGAAATATCACAATCTCACACACAAATTGGATTCAGTCACCAGAAAGACGTTTTATTTATCAAGACTTTAACTGAGTTTGAAGCAAGAGAATGAATATATACCCCTTTAATTCCCGACAGTGGAGAAGTATAAGAGAACACATATCCAAGGGTATTGAATTTCTAGGTCAATGTGTTTGTTTTCATATCAAACTGTTAGAAGAGACAGGTATCTTCCACCCTTGAGCTTCATATAACAAGCCTCTTTGCAGTGCACTCCGGGGCATATGGATGACAAATCTTTCTCTATTACAGATAAGCCAGAAGAAAAGTACATCCAGGGGAGGGAGGGCCACCCAAAGTGCCTCACATCAGGTTCATCTCCCAGAAAAGAGACATTCAGCATGGTTAGTGTTGCTATCAGAGGAGCCAGGACATTGCTGGAAAACAAAGCAGGCTGCATACAGCAGCCTAGGAATGAGAACATGGAACAGGACTATGTTTTGGGCATAAAAGTCTTGCAGCTGTTAAGTAAGACATCTCTCTAGCCAGGGCTGATGAATTCTGCAGCACAGAACTGCAGAACAGAGGGCTTCACCCAAGGAAAGATCCATCTGTCTTCTTGTGACAGTGGTAGAAAATGTAATGCTTTTGTTTGAATTCTTTTCTTATTTTGTGTTTCATGCTGTCCCTAATGCACAATTAATGGTGCATGTCATGAGATCCTTCCTCCAACTGTCATTATTTGTTTAAAAAAAGATCAAAGATCTTTAATTGCAAAGTCTGCTCTTGTTCATATAATGCTGAAATGTGCAGGGAAATGTGATAAAATAATGCCTTCCTTATATAGACTTTGGTGAGACCTATTCTAATCATTTAGATTATTGAGGATTTGGCAATTTATACTAATTATTTCTGTAGAAAAGAATGGACTTTTACATATCTGGATGTAGATGCACTTTTATTTTGCAGGACCATGCCTTATGTGCATATGACTGTATATATATATATATGCACATGCATGCACATCTACCAGCATGCATATAAATTTCGTAATTGAAAGTGTAAGTAAATAAACATTCCAGACACACAGTTACACACTGACTGCAAACGCCACTATCTATTTGCTAATTGCTAGTACCTGGCAAATAAATTAAAAAAAAATGCAGTACATTTATGAATTCAAGCAGAAACTTCCAGCCCTGTAAAAATACAGGCCCAAAAAGCCATTTGGTGGCTTTGTTTTGCTGTCCACGTTTTGGCTTAGATCTATCTGGCAAGTGAAATCTACTGAGATTTATTCTTCGATTATTTTGCTAAATTTATAAGAGACTGGAGGGCTTCAGGAATGTAAGAAAGGACATAACAATTTTATCTACATGATATGTTATTGGCCTATTCTGTGCATTTGCAGGGTCTGATTATTTATTCTGCTTAAAATTAAGCAGTGCACAAGTCCGGTACAGAAGGTGGATAGAAAGCTGGGCAAAAGATGGTTTTTCCATCCCTTGAATATTGCATTTTGCAATTAATTTTTTTGCTTGTGCATTATTATGATTTATGACTACTACCCACATAAAGGGGGAAAATACTACAGAAAATAATGAGATAAGTTAATGGTTTCAGATTCATAATTTGTAAAATGGAGCAATTATCCTGGAGACTACACACACTGCAGAATTGGGTAGCAGGAACTCTCTGCAGCCAGGTGGCAGAACATCCCTGCCTCATGATGGAGAAGCCTCACAATGTCTCATTAACACCTGCTTAGAGATGGGAGATCTTGAAGTGTCAGGAATAGACATTTCTAGTCTAGGCCTAGGCATTTCCAAATGGATACAAAAATTCAGCCACTCCTGTAGTCCTTATGGATGTTGATGTGTAGATATACTGGCAGGGGAGTGAGAGGAAGTCGTCTAACTTCTGCTCATGGAAAATTTCAGGGTGTAGAGTTTTTTTTTTTTTTTTTTTTTTCCTCTTCAGTGGGTTTAAAATGAAAAAAAAGCTGCAATGTAAGTGGTGAGTTGAGCAACGATAGCTCTTGCGGCTGAGCTCTGGTGCGTATCCGTGCATGCAGAACATGGGACGTGTTAGTGTGTATTTTTCTCTGGCCAAGGCTGCAGGAGGAATGCAGAGATTGTTTTAAGTTATAGTAAGATATCAGAACCCTAACTACACAATATGACCTTGACTCAAAGGTAGTTACAAGTCTGCTATATTGGAATAATTCCAGAAATGGCTCTGCAAGTTTTTAGAAAAACTGGGGACAAAATGTAATACATCAGTTCTGCTTATGATAAGCAATTCAGGGCCCTGAGAGGGCCTCTACAGAATAACTTCTAGCACTGATGGATTGCCTGTACATTATCCCTAGTGATTACTGAAAACTGCATCCAGACAAGCACTTTCACTCTGATTGAACATATGAGGTGCAGACTTTGATCAAAATGAATTAAATGACCACTCTGCAACACTTTTCCAACTAGGTACATCATTAACTGCAGACAGAAGACAACGTGAGCAGGAGCTGAATTTGTGACCCATGTACAATGGGAAGGAAGTCAAAAGATCAGTGTCACCGACACAAATGCAAACTGATCCATTGGTTATATAAGATCTCTTCTATCTGCACTTTAAAGGGACTAATATTAAATGAATACAAATTTTATTCCAATTTTATGACAGTGAAGGCACAGAGAAAGAGAAGAGTGAGAATTGAGAATTAGTGCCCAGGACCAGGAAAAGCTGCTGCTGGAGGTTTTTCCTTCACATACCACCACAGGAGCCCAGCTCCTGAGGAGCATTCAAATGGCCAGGAGCCCCAGGCACCAGCCACCTCTGAAAGTTCATCCACTGACCCCAAAAAACAAATGTCTTCCTGGTGTGAGTTGGCAATGTTGAGCGCAACATCAGACATTTCTTTATGTCCTATTCTCCCCCGCTCCCCTATGAGCCTGTGCCAGAGAAGCACCCAGCCACTGCTGCTCTTCCTTCCCTGGTTGGCACATGGGAACAGCTCAGCATTTCCCCTGCTCACATACAGCTCTCAACCCTCCATGGCCTCAGCAGTTCAAGCACACCTCTGCACATTTCCAGGGTGCTCCTTACCCGTGCGAGGCTGTGACTCAGAGCTCAGCAGCTTCACAGCAGACCTGGCGTAATTCAGTGGGAGCCTCCACAAGTGCTGTACTGACAGTTGGTATGGTGTGCCTCCCTGCAAAGCCCTGCTCAGTCTAAAGCCATCACACCTCTTTCTTCTCCTTCCCATCTCAAGTCTGTCTTTCTGTTCTGCTTTGATTTATCATACTTAAACTCTGAAGTACCCAGATTTGAAACTGGACTAAATTAGTGCATGCATTAGAATATCACTCACACCAATGACTGCATGAAGGTATATCCAATTTATTTTAGTAGTTATTTTTTAGCATTCAAGCAATGGCCTAACCAAATACTATGTCTGTTTGAGCTAAGTTAGCTAGAGAGAAGCACAGCAAGTGTGCCATGAGAATGTGCTGTTCAGCAAGGCAGTGGCAGGCAGAAAGTCAGCTGCCCTCTTGATTTTTCCTATTAAATCACATCTCTACTCATTGACTAATCTGTTCTTCAAATTGACAAGTAAACCCCCAGTTTGCAAATAATATGTGCCAACCGTCTCCTATCATATTAGTTCCATCTTCATACAAAATACTACAGTTATTTCTTTCAGAAGAAACGGCTGTTTCTGTGGGAGACCTGCAGCCCTTGGATTTCTGACAGTTTCAGGTCTAACTCTCTTTCATTCCTTTTTCTCTCCTTCTATGATCTGTTAATTAAACAGAGGCTAGGTAGAGAATGAAGAAAGAAAGTGTTGTCAACTAATTTGTCACGTACCACTTTTCCTTTCTGCTGTAGATTCGGTTGCCACTTGAAGCTCTTTGCAAGAGAAAAAGCTTCCCATTTTTTTTTTTTTTCCCTGTTATTGTGCCCAGCAAGAGGACAAGCATCATATACAATTATTTAAAAAAAAGTAAATTTCTTTTTTTGTTATGCTATTAGAATGATTGTGTCTCAAGGAGAATAGAAGAGAGAGAGGATTTAACTAAAAGAAATGGAAGAAATATAGGGACTATATAATACAAAGATGTTTCCTTCCAAAATGGGTCTACTGCAAAATATAGGAGATAATTTCTAAAAAGCACATAAAACCACTCAGTAGCCCTTTGAAGAGTCTGTTTGCTAAATTTACTGCCCACTGAAAGGAGAGAGAGAAAATGTCTCTCTGCAAAGTAGAGTGAGTCTGGGTTGTAAGGTACCCAAGAACAAAGCTCCAGAATGTACTTCTGTACAATGTCAGACATTGCTATTCATTTTAAATACTGTAAATGAGTATGGAAATTATTGTATTGCTGACTGAAGGTAACTTTGATCAGACACTACACACAATTTTGATATTTCTTTCCTTAGGTCATGAAACAAAAGGACCTGAAGAACGATACAAAAAGAGAGATGATTGTATTCTAAAATTAATTATATTATTAATAAGGATTAAAGAGAAATTGAAGTCCAATATCTTCTTTAGTTGTGTTAAATATTTGAAATTTCAGCCACAAGATTTTTAGTTTTGAACAAGTAAATGAAGTGCAGTCTTAAGTTAGGTACTCAGCTTGCACAGATTTAACTGTCCAATGAGGCTGTTCAGCTACAGTGGATGCAGTTATACTAGCATTTTAGTTTGGATCATGATTATTTTTCTAAATGCATTATTTGCCTGCTTTAACTTACTGTGCTCTCGTTCATCCTGTGGTGTGGGCTGTGAGTGCACAAACTGTATCCCTTTGAGTGGAAGCTGTACTGGAAAACATACCTCAGGACCACATCCATTGCACCCCCAGAACTAATGGGTGTTGGTGCTCATGACCAGGGGGGAGCTGTGAAATGCACAACTGGTTTGCTTTGCAAATCCTCCTGTGGGTCCATACTTCTAGCTAATGAATTCATTGATAAATCTATGGGGAGTGGAGGCATCCAGAAGGAGGTCCCTCTGCATCAGCCAAGACACCACAGCCAGACTGGTAAGATTTTTTTAGAGAGATTTTCAGAGCCACTTTCTACACAGTCTGGATAAGGAATATAAGAAATATATGCTGTGAGTTAAATCAATACCTAAAATTTAGGTACAAGCTGTGAAATAGACATCAGCTTCCTTACTGACTAAGTGCTGGGGGCCCTGCTTTTGAACTCTTTAAAATCAATTAATTATCTTGAGCAGCCATGTAGATCGACCATTTTCTTAAAAATATTAATACGTTGATTTGCCCCCTAACTTCTCTTTTATGTGTACATTAGATCAGTATTACTGCTGAGATTCTTCTCCTTTCTAAATAAAAAAGTCACAAGGTAGAAAATCCTTTAGCATGTATTGATGGTGATAAAATAAAAGCCTTTTCAAAAGCTTCCTTTCAAAGAAAAAATTTCAATCTATACTTATGTTTAATCCAAAAAGTTTTAAATATATTGCATTATTAAAGTGGTCCTCATATGATCTCTATATTTGTAGCGTCCTACTTTCTCTCTCTCTCTCTCTTTTTCTTATGTATACATATAAATATTTTATTGAAAACAGATGGTCTGGTAAAGTTGTTATCCACTAAAGAAGCAGAACATTAAACAGAATGGGTCATATTATTCCGTAACTTATGTTCATAAAGTAATTCTATTAACATTAAAGTGGGCATTCAGACTGGCAGGCTTTACCTCTACTTGTTGAAGAGAGTTACATACACACAGCCCCCAAAATTATTGTTAAATAAAAAAGATGGGAAGTGAAAGTAATGTTTCAAATTAATTTTCCAAACCTGGAACTCTTAAAGAAGTGCTATAAATTTAAGGAATAAAAACATTGAGTACATCACCATATACTACCTCAAAAGACAAAAGACAATACTTCTTTGATGTAATATCAAATGTCTTGATATTAAAATCTCTGCCTTGTTATTACAAACCTACCTAGAGCATCTTAGAAAAGCCATCAAAATTAAAGCCTGATTTAGTCTAATAATGTCCTATTTGAAAATTCTGTTTTTGCACCATATCTAAAACCAGAAACTTTTTTTTTTTTTTTTTTTTTTTTTTTTTTTTTTTTTCCCTATGCTGCTTTCCGCACTACAGAAAAAGTCCATTGTGCCATGGAAGTTCATGGCAAAACATTGTTCTTTTAAACCAAAAGGCTTCTCACCATGTACTTATTGCAACACAGAGACAAATGGGAACAGCCTTTTCAACTGGAATATTTTGAGTCCTTTATTATAATGTTAGAAGTTGAACAATTTCCTTTTTTTCATCCTTTTAAACTTTCAGTTTAAACAAATTTTAAACCTTTTATAATAATAATAATAATAATAATAATAATAATTAAGTATTTTTCTCTCTTTTTAGGGGAAAAATGTACAAGATAATACCAGTGTACCTCCTCCTAAAATCAGGGAACTAATGCTATGTGTATATTTTCTGAACTATCTACTGAGCTGGAAGAGCATGTATTGCCACTACTCCAGTTTGTTTGTTCAATACATATCATGATCAAGTTCAGCTTTGTACAGTATGTATGGCAGCCATTTTGGATTTTGAATCAGATGTATTGTTCACAATTTACAACTGTGCTGACCCTACACATATTAAAGAGCTGAGACCACAGTTTAATCTGGCTGCAAGTCATCTTTTACAGTCTCTCACAGAAGCATTTTTCTAACTTCAGATTTTAACCTTTAAAATAGGTGGTTATATGTTAAGATGTTTGTATGTTATTTTGTAATATAAAATAAAATCTTAATGACAAAAAGTAACCTATAAGCTTTTTAAATTTACTTTTTAAATGCAAACAAACAAATGTAGTTCTTGCACTGTTTTGAATCTATGTTTCATTTAATGCTGATTATTTGAATGCATTGCACTAACATTCCTCAGTCTTTTACAAGCAAGAAGTGCATAAAACTTTTAAAGAAAGGGCAATTTCTCTGAAAAATATGGATTTTTGTGTCATTAAAAATGCTTTACAAGCTCTCTCAAACCATCACTGCTGGAAGAAATTCTGTTGTTAATCTTAGTGTCAATGCCAACATATTAAAGACTTACAACATTGACTTCTTGGAGGGAGCTTGTGATTGCAGATATATATTAGATGATGTGATGGGAATTGGTGATGTCTGTTTGCATGTATGTGTATGTATCCCAGTAGGGCTGGGATTTTTTTTCATTTTAGTTGGAATGCAAGAAAATAATAGGGAGAAATTCTAAAGGTTCCTGTTACAATTTAAATTGAAGTCTGAAGTGAAATAAATGAAATGAAATAAATTTTTGAAGGATGAATGGAGTAGACAGTCCTCTGTAAGAAGAGGATAATTTGCAAAAAAATGGTCTATCTAACCAAAGGAATCTGCCTACACTAGAGATAGTTTTCTGTCTTTAAAATGATGCCATTTGAAGCTCTTCTGCATATACTTGTTTGAACTACTTGGCTCTGTACTTCCTCTTTGTTTACTCACTCATAAGCAAAAATAGTAATTTGTATAAGCATGCATTCATGGTTTTCTACTGAAATATTTGCATGTAAATGGTTTTGACTCTTTCACTTTAAAAACATTGTAAAAGTTCTTTGAAATGAAAAGGAGCTTACAAGGAATTCTTTCTTGAACTTACACTTTATGAAAAGGACAGACCAACTTTATTTGAAAAAAGTCACAATGAGTAAATAATAATAGCATTACTTTGTTTGGCACAGAATATTCTCTATTAGATGTCAAAATGACAAGTAGCACAATGGGAAAGCACCAAGAATGCAGGATAAGAGACAAGCTCTGAACTACTATCAGAAACAAGCTACAGAGGGCTGTTATGCATGGCTGAACAGGAAGAGGAGAAAATTCTTGTAATAATTCAGGCAAAACTGCATGACAGAAGACTAGTAATTTTGGGTATGGAGAAAGTGAGCGGTTTAGGTAGTCTGACTGGTTTTTCCTGAGGTCTGAGAACCTCAAGAGAGATTTACTGGGAGTATCTTTTGACTGGGAGAAATTGTAAAGCAAAAAGAGAAAAACAGTTTTCAGGTGTGAGCAGTACATTACAGCAGCTGCAGATCTAGTCCTAGAATAAAATTTGTCTCTGCTTAAATGATTAGGTATCTCCTGTTGATTTCCAGAGAAACAGCATTTCAATTCTGGATAATATGTGTGCAATAAACATAAAAGATTTCTATCCATATACCACAATTAACAACACAGCACTACTTTTTTTAAAAATTATTTTTTATTTTTTATGATCCTGGATTTTATGCCAGGTAATTTAATACTATTTGTAAAAGGTGAAACAAATTAGTAGAATGAAATGTTCTTTATCTTGTAGTCACTGTTTTATATGAGGTTAAAAAATACTAGTTAAAATAATAAAATTATTTTATCTTGAAGTTTAATTATCACAAATCATTTAAAGATCTTTTCAGTGCAAATGTTTAGTAACGTAAGTGTGCATTTTATAAGAGCAAGATAAGCAAAACCAAAAATAAATAACGCCACAGAATACAACTTCTAATTACCTACTGTCATTTAAGCCATTCTCAGTTTCTCTTAATAGAAAGTTCATAATAAAACTCATCAAAAATTAAGATTAAAAATATATTGCATTTAATTAACTATAGTTTCATTCCACAGTATTTTTTCTATGATTAAAAAGAAAAGACATTTTAGGAGAAAAAATGAACAATCTATAGAGTCATATATATTAAAATAATAATACTTTCCTGTATTACTTTGCAGATATGGGCTTAAAAGCTTTTTCCAAATATTCTTTTTTAATATCAAAACTGAAGCATAGAATTTCTACTTTACTACATTATAAGCCTGTTTTTTTAAAATCTTTTTTTTTTTTTTTTTTTTTTTTTTTTTCCTGTCTTTTAAAGTTTCAAGTAAAATATACACTGAGGGTCTCAGTCTACACACTCAATTCATGTCGAAGCTATCTGCTTAATTGTTCAGTTTCATGTAACTAACAATCAGGTAAATCTAACACTTTCAGTTTTTTCCTTGCAGAGGCCATGTTAAATGGCAGATGAAATACCAACATTTAAAAAAGAAATATTCTCAAATGGATGCCTGGAGGTGTTCAAGGCCAGGCTGGATGGGGCTCTTGGTAACCTCATCTAGTGGGAGGTGTCCCTGCCTGTGGCAGGGGGGCTGGAACTGCATGATCATTAAGGTTCCTTCCAACCCAAATCATTCTGTGATTCTATGATTCTTTACTCATTGTTACACAGCTTACTTTCCTACAGGAACAGTTAAGATAAATTGTACACACAAACTCCTGACCAATTTTTCCTTCTATGTAAATGTTTTAACTTTACTCTAATGGCAGTCTTCTTGACATTGGCAAAGCTTAAAACCAATGCATTGACTTTAGTGGCAGAATGGAGAAAAGTACTAGTGCTTTTTTCCATTGGCCTTAAATCACTTGTGTTGTTTTAGAGAGTTTTACTTTTGCAACAACAAAAAAGAATTAATGTTGCCAGTATTAGAAAGAAAACCTACCACTTTAGATATATAGTAAAAGCAATGAAATAAAATAACAAAAGGAAGAGACATATGAATATCACAGTTTGAGATTTATATCTTTATTTATTGTCTTTCCTCAATTCCCAGCCTAGATCCTGTCTAAAGTGTTTAAATGTATACTTGCAATCACAGTGTGGTCTTCACACGTGTATAAAGGCATTGCCAAATAAGGGGAACAAACTAACAAAAAAACAAAGTCCACGAACAGATCCTGTCTAAGTTACATTGGAACATAAAAAACTAAAAAGTCTTTCATTCCTGCTGCCTATGGAAATGAAGGTTATGCAGTTTTGCTTAGAGGGAGATCTACGGCATCCTCACTGTTCTGGTGTGGGCAGACCCAAGCTTCCGCCATCAGAGCTCAGAAATGAAGATAGGGCAGACCAGCTTCATGTATTGCCACGTTAACACAAGCATGCAGCTCCTAGACTGGAGTACTCTATACTCATTTTGCATCCTCAGGGAAGCCATGCTTATAGATTACTTTCTGTGGCATAGATTCTACTCAGCTAAAGCATGTCACAATTTGTTATCTAATTCTTATGAATGGAAGTAGGCCTGGTCTGAAACCAAGATGTTTCTCAGGTTCTCTATCTTGAATCTGTAATCTGGGGGCTATATCCCACAGTTCTACCCCGAGAGAAACCTCAGGCTTGCAATGGGTCCTCCTCCATTCCATGGTTACATGGAAAGGAAAGGAAAGATGTGGTCAAATGAGAGTCATGGGGCATTCCCACAGGTCCCCAGTATGGATGACAAAGGATCTGAGACATCTGCTTGCACTAATATGGTACAGATTTTTTCAAAGACTCAAGCACAATGCAAAGCTCATATGGAGCTGCCCAGTGTGTTTGAATGCCACTGAAATTACAAGAATGTCCTTGGGGAGGACAAGGTAGGGCAGCTATGCTATAAAATGTATCTCAGCCAAATGCCTAGAAAGTGGGACCTGGGGGCTACTCAGTATCAGAATCATTGAATCATTTAGGTTGGAATGGACCTTCTAGATCATCAATTCCAACCATCAACCTGACCTGCTGAATTTCGTCGCTAAACCCTTAGTGCTATGTCTACATCTCTTAAATACCTCCAGGGATGGGGACTCTACCACTTCCCCAGGCAGTCAGTTACAAGGCTTGAGCACCTCTCCATGAAGAAATTCTTCCTAATATCCAATCAAAACCTCCCCTGGAGCAACTTGAGGCCTTTTCCTCGTGTCATATCACTTGTTACTAGAGAAAAGAGACTGACCCTTTTTGTTGCAATCTCCTTTCAAGTAGTTTTATAGAATGATAGTCTCCTCTCAGCCTCCTTTGCTCCAGACTAAACAATCACATGTATTTCAACAGGTGCTAACAAAAGTACTAAGTATGTTGTAACATTAACGTCCACTCTTTTCACACAAAATTCTGCAAGAACTAAGAAACAAAAGTGTATGAAGTTGTATATGGCTTACTTCCTTTTTTATATCAATAGAGGATACCGATAAATGTGTCTGTGTTTCACCTCATTTTAGTCACTTTGAGAAGCCCTCTGTTTCCAAACTCATTTGAGAACCACTGTTGAGAACAAGACCATTTAACAGTCTTAACCACTGCAGTCTTGATGTACAGCAGACTTCATAGAATCATAGAATCACAGAATGGTTTGAGTTGGAAGGGACATTAAAAGTTTTTTAATTCCAACCCCCCTGCCATGGGCAGGGACACCTCCCACCAGACCAGGTTTCTCAAAGCCCCATCCAACCCGTCTGTGAACACCTGCAAGTATAGGGCAGCCAAGCTTCTCTGGGCAACCTGTTCCAATGACTCATCACCCTCATAGTGAATAACTTCACTCTTTTCATCAAATGTCTTGTAGTAGTTTTATGGTCGACACTAACATTCACTAGTGCACAAGCTTACACAATTCACATCAGTATGGGACAACTAGAATTTGAACCCGGATTTTCTAGAGGTGAAGAGTTAAGGCACATTCCACTGTTCCATTTATGACAGACCCAACACAGCTCTACAACTTCTTTCTGTGATAATTTTGAAAGACTAGATAATATTAGGTGGAACCATTAATGTTGAATCCCAGCCAGAATAAATCAATCTGTAATTAATATTTTATAGGTTTACTTCAAAGTTTGGTAATGTCATATTGTTTTTCATGATAATAGGCCACGGGGTCTCTTCTTCTGTACATGTACATGAGGATTAACATAATTGTTTCCCACTATTATTAGTGGAAGGAGCCATATGTATACAAATAATATAGAAATACAATAAAGGATGGGGTATAATGGAAGAGTTTCCATGCAAGTGGAAAGCTGATACAGAAAAATTGTTTATTACTATATACAACACATATACAATGGCTACACTGATCTATATAACATTAAATAACAAGTAGTTGGTTTAAGTTTTGTGGATGCTTAAGGTAGTTCTAGGAGCTGTAAATGGCTGTGTCAGGACAGAACAATGTCTGACCAAACTCACTATTCTCTGGCAGTGCCTAGTAGCAGATGTCATGGAAAGCATGGAAGAGAAGTCAGGAACATGCCAAAACACACCTGAATCGCTGTACTGCTAAAGCAGTATCTTTGCATTTGACTGCTCTTACCTGCTTTTTCTTCCGTGCATTTGCTTAACTCCTTTCTAAACGCATGTAAACTTTTCTGGTAATGACAATACCATCTGGCATTGAGATCTGAATCCTAACCACACAATGTGTGGAAAAGCACTCCTTTCTGCTTATCTGCAATCTGCTACCAGTTGATTTCATCAAAGATTTCGCACTTCTTGCAATGTGAAAGACAGGAAATAAATTCTCTATGCATTTTCTCCTTTCAGGGTTTTAGAGATCACTACAATTACTGTCTGAAATTGTGTCTTTGTTTGAAGCTGAAGAGTCTTAGTCCATAGAGTCATTCCTATTATGGAAGAATTTCTATTTCTTTGTTCACTCTCTTTATCCTGTTTTGCATCACATTTAGTCTTACTTAATCCTTTTCAAGTTGGAGAAGCCAAAGCTTTACAGAGCATTTAACATCAGCCAATATTACAGTTTGGATGTAGAGCTGAGTGATTACATATGGGCTTCTGAACAAGCATCTCCTTTAGTATACAGGTTGTAGAGACAATGTTATTATTTTTTTTGTATTTTGGTAACATTATAGGACCAATTTACGTAAGTAGTTACAGTTTGCATCTAAAAGCTTTATGTTGCCTATGCAGCAAATTATATGTTTGATGAAACACATCAAACCTTGAGTGTGGTTCCATATTTTATATTATTGAAATGTTGTTTAAATACATACTATCCAAAATATTTTCTGCTTTATAGCAAAGCTCTTAACACCAGCTGTTTGTATTCTGAAGAGCAGTTCTGCTACCCAGGTTCATAGGAGTGAGATGACAGACTTATTCAGAAAATGCATGGTCATTACTCAGATATTTTCAGAGGATCTCTAATGTGACATTGGAAAACATGAATCTCAGCTGGTTTTGGTTACCCTTGAAGGTGAAGGGACATAAAAGTAATAAAAACACAACTATTTTAGCTTCTGTTTGATGTTTAAATATAGCCTGAATGCTCTAAAGAATATCAGTGATTGTACTAACACAAAGACAGCCAGGACACAGTCAATTAGAATAAATAAGTTATGGGATATGAAAACACTATTTTCTCCAATGGGATGCTGTGAGATTGTTTTGGAAATGATATGTTACTTTGTGTTTCACTTTTATCTTTCTTTTGTCCAGAGAGCTTGTCTCATCTCACCTGCAACACTTCAGGCTCTGCTGCAGAAGAATAAAACAAAATTATCTGTGTCTAGTGAAAATAGCATATGCATCTTCACTTCCATGTGAAGTTAAATGATCTTGCATTTTACAGGAGGTGCACGTTACACTACTTCCTCGACAGTTAAAGGAGATTTCTGTTCTAACAGATTTTGATTTATACAGTTTTCAATGCCTTGTATACTCTTTCTCGCCTTGGGACTAGTATAGCTATTAGGACAGCTAGAATAAGAGACCCTTGATTTAAATTCCAGGGAGTGGTGCCAGTTTTGCAGGACACATACCCAGTTCCTTCAGCTGATCCGAGAGCTAAAGGATCATTCTGTTAGAGCACAGAAGTGGGTAAGCTTGCTTACCCACAAGAGAGAACTGGAAGGATGTGTGCTACAGCCAAGGTGACCAAGGTTCCAGACTTTGAACTGACTGATCAAAGAAACAGGTAGCAATTACTGACATTTCTATAACTGGTTTTGGGCTAACAATAGCAAAGATGAAGAGGTTTGATACTGACGTGTTAAAAAAAATAATCTGTGGATGTCTTCATTAGACATTCTATTCCAAAACTGTTGTAAAATAAAAAAGGGGTACTGAATTTTTAAAGTAAAATCATTTAAATATGCATCTTACTCTATCCTATTTATTATTCATATAATATGAACCTTAAAATACCATTAAATGATGCTCAGTAGTATCTATCAGACATGATTATGATTAACTGAGACTGATTTACCACCCAAGTTCCTCAGATTCAGATGTTTCACATTCACATTCTAATTTAATTAGAGTATTTATCTACCTGTTTCTTACATACAACTCCAGAAAGATCAGTCTACAAACTCATGTTCCGATACTTCATCTACCAGCATAATTTAATTCTATCTAATAGCTATTTCTTCCTTTCTTTTTCCTTTTTTATCTTTTTTTTTTTTTTAATTTATTTTAAGTATTAATCATTACTTCACATAAGATGTTCCACACTGCACGTAGAAACCATTATGAAGTGCAATATTCAGATGCTGGCCTCAGCTGGACCATGCTCATGAGCACTTGAGTCGTAGGGCTTGATTTAACCTCAACTCTAAATCAGATTATTATCTTGAAACAGATTTCTGCATCCAAGAAAAGATGACTTGTCATTCTGATGATATTTACTAGGATAATTTTACCAATACATTTCTTTGCATGGATGTTCTTATTTCTGAGTAACTTTTGAATTTCTCCAGCTTAGTGAGTTATGCTCTTCCTACAATGTCAGTATAATTATCATTCCACATTTCACCATAGAAGCAAATGCTAAGCTTCATTACCATTCTGCAATAAGTAAGTGATACTGTTTTTTCATGAATTTCCAAGATGCAGTGAAATGTGTCTGTGTTTATTCAAGAGAAAGAAAGGAGGAAAAATACAACTTTTCAGACTTAGTTCTTTTGTGCAACGTAGCCTTCTTTTACCATTAGGATGTCTAGGAAAGTCGAGCAAGTGGACTTAAGCATCTCTCTCACAGTACCATAGTAGAAGATAGTGTTATTACCCCTGTCCCTCCATAGACTGTACATTAAATGAAAAGTCCTCATCAAGTCAGTGAGAGAAAATTGCCTCTGTCCTATGCTTGCAGAAATCACACAATTTGTGAAATGTTTAGGTGTCTTAAATAGCTCTGAATTGCACTTGGTTAGCAATGCAATAAAAAAGGTTCAAGGGTGGTCCAAGCACATATCCAACCTGTGATCTGTCTGCTTGAAAAAAAAGGAGTAAATCTGACCAACTGTCTGTAATGTTTTGAAAATGTTTAAGACTTTGCATAGATCAAAATAATACTTAAGACCAAAATGCTGTCAAAGAAATTTCAGCAGGTCCCTACTGGGATGCCTAAAATCTTTCATTTGCATTCAGCATTCCACATCTCCACATGATGAACAGGCAGTCTAAGTAATGGGACTGTAGGATACCTTATAGCCTTACTGTCAGTGAAACTCTGTGTTTGATTGAAGACTGGCACTTTCACACCTGGTAAGATGCATAGAATCATGCTGGGTTGCAATTTGCACATCCATTCTCATTTGTTATTGTCTCTTTAATCTCCTTTCTTTACTTTTTCTTTAAATTAAGTATTAGGAGACTTTCTCAAAGATAAAAATTTTCTCTCTGTTTATTTCCCTAAAGATGAAAATAAGCCCTCAACAGTAATCTGCGCTTAAATTCAGGAGAAATATGGCATTTCTAAAACACAAACAAGCTCTCCATGGTATTCTGTATCATGGAAACAGTGTTGGTACAGCAGCAAAAGAAACAAAAACATTCATATTATTCAAGAAGCATCTACCTTCTCCTCCAACTGAGCCTGGACAGTTTTGAAGAGACATGAAAGCACCACATGTTCAGCATTACTTAGGAATTTGTTTATCCCTTTTGCCATTTGAAGTAATTCTCCTGCGTATTATAAAAGTTCACTCCAGAGCACCCTAGGAAAAGTCTGTCATAGCTTACTCTGATTTTTCCTGATATATATATATTATCAGTAGATTTTTCCATCAAATACATTTAATACTTGTTATATTTATTTGAATGAGGTGCATATGTACATACACACACTAGATGGTTGAGAATGCTTGTTTACTCAAGAAACAAAGCTTTTTCATTAATCTTACACATCTATTGGTTAGTATTTTGGGACTGTGACTTTGCCTGTATTTGAAAACTTTAATCTGTACACTTCTATAACAAAAACATAACTAACATATCAATTATGCTTTTATTCCCTGAAAGAACAAGCATACTTGGGACATCGGTGTCCCTGCAGAATCTGCACCTGTCTTTATAAATTTTGCACATGAACCACATCATTATTGTTTTGGATTTTTATTTTTTTTTTTTTTAAAATGACTTCAGGAGGACTTTTCTCTGTAAAGATCATCTTGAAATATGAAATTAGTTTATATTAGGGGTTACAGGGCCTGAATAGAACTAACATTCTTTGTCAAATCACCAGATATTTCCCAGAGTCCATAGTCAGATAGCTTAGAAAATTTCTGAAGTAATTCAGAAGATATAAGGTCCATGAAAACAACCAAAATTCTCCTCTCCTTGCTTGCCCTACTGAGACCCACCATCATGTATATTGATCTCCACTTTCTGCTGCAATGAGTCATTTTAAGACAGCAGGAGCCAGAACTCAAGCTGTGGGGATTTAAACTCTCATTGACTACGCTCTTGAAGTCCCACTTAGAAATAACAAGACTGCTAAACATTGACAATAATTTCATATATTGAATAATTTATTTTAGAATACCAGTCTTGATCAGAATCAGCACACCATAAGGGTAGTACAGTCTGGCTTTAACAAAAAGCATAAGAAAAATATAAACATAGGATCTATTACAGATTGTCCTTTCTGTAACAGCACACATTTTAACACCAAATGGAAGATTTCTTGGCAGCAAAGGAGGTCATGTCTCTTTAATTAAAGTTATGTGTTTAACAAGTTATAAAAGAATGGATGCTAAATATGCAGAAAAAAATGATACTTTGCTTTTGGTTAGCAAAGTAATAATAGCCACTGAAATATAGCAAGCCACATTTTTGTCTTATGGCAGTTTAGCAAATTTTCTTGCTTATTTACCCTTGTTCACACACTACATATAGCAACTACTGAGACTAAATCAAAATTTACTCAAGATAAAAGTTTATTATTATTATTATTGTTATTTTTGTTTAGCAGCTTGGTAGAACATGAGTAAACCACATTTTTCTGAGAAGTATTTGACATACGGTCTCTACACAGCCACACATATCCTCCATTAAATGTAAGGATAGAAAGAATACAACAATCATGCTGTTCCTCTTTCCACTTTCCAAAAGCGATACCTTATTGCCTAAGTGATATCATTGCCCTAGTGTTTCAAGAAGTTTAATTAAATGTATCACTTCCAATAAATTCCTTGGGCAAACAGACTACCATAGGGGCACATAAAAAAATGTGAACATTAATTGCATTTGAGATTAGCCTTGTTGAATTGAATTCTCACACACTGATACCCTTTGTACTTAAGCCATAAATATCAGGCATTAATACATCCAGCTATTGGCAGGTTTACTGTAAAGCAGTATTCCCAATAGACTGCAAGCCTCCACAGGAAAAGTTCTCACTAACAGAAGTACTTGCTTGCAAATGACCAGTGAGACAGACAGAACTTCTATTTTGATACCCTTTATAAATGAAGTATTTCTGTTCAATAACATTCCATTAACAACCTTTGCATTAAAGAATTATAGAAGTAAAAAGATTATAGTTATATAAACCACCAAAAAATCTAAAATAAATAGATAATAAAATTAGTAATAAAAACTAAACAATGCACAAACAAAAAACACCAAAGCAAGGACATCTAAGGAAAAATCCAATTTGCTGATAAATTAATTAAATTCCCTACTGACTCAGCCCTGACAGAATACAGCCCACATGGGAAGGACTGAAAGATGAATTTGCTAATTAATGCTAATACAAAGATTGGAACAATTAGAAGAATATGTTCACAACAGAATATCCCTGTTTTACTTATTGAGTACTAGCACTGTAACTAAATCTTTACATTTGCAAAAAGCTATTGTGAATTAAACAATTCCATTACATACAATATAAGTAGCAATATTGCAGTCCCCTTTTGGAGTGAAATGCAAGCCAGATTTAAATTTAAAAACTGGGTTTACATTTAATCATGTTCCAATATCTTGAGTACCAAGTGAAAATCATAAGGGATTAGAACTACAGTGGCACTTCAAAGAGTATGAAAGACTATCATGCCTGCGCATTTTTCTAGGCATATTCTAACAGAGAATTTTAAAGATTTTTAATTATTATAAATGCATTTAAATTAGTATAGACCTCAGTTGTAAATAGAAAATTGGACAAACTCACCTGTATGCTATTATAGACTAATGAGATGAGAAAACTCCAGATGGCTCAAATTAAAAGTGGCTGAATTCCCTTTACAAGGGCTTACTTTCACCACTGATAAAGTTCATTTTTATTATGAGTAGCTGAAGATTGTATGCATGATGGTGACTTACATTACTTCTTCCTTAATAGCTCTGTTTTAAAAATTAATTTTGGATGAAGTAAGCTTCTCAGCCTTGACAAAGAAGTCTTTTAGTGTAAGTTACAGTTTTATTGAGTTGATTGGTTTCTACATGAAAGCAAAAATAGTGCAAAAGACGTTTGCTAGTTCCTGATGTTTTTACTGTTTCTATAAATTACTACTTTAAAATTGGTTATGATATATTTCCATTTTGCCACCATGCTATCTCTTAATTACTGATCAATAGTACTCTAAATATAGATCTACTCAAATGGTAGACTATAAGGAGCCAGAATGGACTACTGGGTAAGTAATGTCTGTTTTAACAAGTCCATAACCATGTATTTGTTATGGGAGATACTTCAGTATGGCTCCAAAGGAGTTATTAAGTTATTACAATCTATTGACTCAGAGCGTGTTCCTACCCTTCTAATTATCTATTAATGTTACTGCTGTTACTGTTACAACAGATAGAAAATACAAGTGAAACACTAATTTAAGAAGTGAATGCAAATTTGCTTAGTGTTAAAAATTCTAAATGAAATGTTTATTTTCTGTTTTTACATGTTTCTTAGTAAAAACTTAAAATTGTTGAGCAGCTGAAAGGAATAGGCACAACAATTAGAATGATTGGATTCAGTTTCCAGTTAGTTAGACAATTGTTTTGTTTCATTCTCCATTCCTGAATGGAGATATCCCACTAATTTATTTTTTAGTATTGAGCTGAGTTAGAGGAACAAGTATGGTTTCTTTCAGCATCTGTAGTGTTGCTTTTTATATGACTTCCAACTGAAGTCCTTACTGAGAAGGGAGATTCATTCCCTTTTGATTAATCTGGGCCTGATTTTCAGTTATGTAAGGAAATGCGAAGACAGGAAAATCTTATGTAACTTTTCATTTTATAATGAAGAAATTTCATAGATTCAGTCCAGGCAAGCACAGATAAAGCAGTAGAAGGGGAACATAATGACATCTTCTAACAGGGAAACAAAAATAAAATGAAGGAATAACATTCTGCATATAAGCTAAGTAGCTTTCAATATCCCCAAAAGATAGTAAGACCCTGAACTACACTTCCATATTTGCTGCATACAGGTCTTTAACTGTATTCTCATTTACAGAATAACAAGAAATATTTAAAGCTGATAGTGAAAAAGACAGCAGGCATATCAGATGTTACAGTCAAAGACAAGCCAGGGACAGTATCATTTTGGAAAACAGCCCAGTTCTAAATCTTTGTCTTTCACAATAAGATTCTCTAAGGACTCATGCAACTCTAAGTGCATGAGCAACAGCTGGATATCTTTCTTTTCTAACAGACAGCTAACAAATTCTAACAAATATTCTAAATTCTATTCTAACAAATAGAGTGGTTTAAAATCAACATTAAGTACTTTCCTGGTAGGAAGTTTCATCAGAAGCTTAGACTGCAAAATGCAGAGTGATCTTACTTTCAGTATTAAAAGTCATCCCTGTGTTCTGACTCTTTAGTAGTTCAGTCTAGTAGTTGGTAGTTAGGTAGTTCAGTGTTCAGCACCTCTCCAAAACAAGATCTTTTATTAAAAGATGCAACAGTACTTGTGCCCGGGGGAGAGAATGGGAAAGAGAATTTTTCAGCAGAATTGCTCCTAGACATGGTTTGTTGTCACCCCTCACAAAAGACTGAGAATGAATCACCTTACAGTTACAGAAACTAAGCAATGTGGGTGTGGAAATGTCTACAGGATATAAGTTTTCCCTGCCCACATGATTCTAAACATTACCCTAACTCTTAGATGGAATCATGTCATCTAACTTCAGAAAGATGTCTGTGCTGTAGATATTTAGAGCTGAGAACCAATTGCTATAGGCAACTTTTGTTGTCATCTGGCAGAAGCAGACACTTTGAAAGCATGGATTAATTGACCTATTTTAGCCTTCTGTACTAAGATGATGTGGTATACATTATAATATAGTTATTTCAAAAGAAGCCTAAGGTGCTCAGATTAGGTATGTGGTAATCCATATCAAGTTTGATTAATGCCTCTCCTTTTTTTTTTTTTTTTTTTTTTTTAATTTAAGGGTACAAAAGACTGTAAATTATATACATTGTAAACCTGAAAAAAATACATAAAGGAACACATAAGATCAAGGTTTTCTTGCCATTAATTGCATTAAATTTTAGAGCTCACTTTTCACATTAAAACAAATAAACTGACTCCTCTCTTCCTCTCACAGTATATCTAAGAATCATTCTGAATAACTTGACTCTTCCTCAAACTTGAGAGTTTTAGTGAACCAACACTGTGAGGAAAAGTGCTTAGTTCTACAATACAAGTTGTATTTATTGGATTAGGACAATCCTCTAGTCCTAATGAGGATGACTATAGAATTATAGATTAATTGGATTTGAAGGGACATCTGGAGGTCATTAAGGCCAGCTTTGAACATCCAGCTCGAGAGGTAGATTCTACCTCGATCTAGGTTATTCAGGGCTGTGCCTAACCGGCAATTGTTGGGTTAAGAGCTGGCTGGGTGGCTGGGCCCAGAGAGTCTTAGTGAATGGAGCCAAATCCAGTTGGAGGCCAGTCACGAGTGGAGTCCCCCAGGGCTCGGTACTGGGACCAGTCCTCTTTAACATCTTCATCGATGATCTGGATGAGGGGATCGAGTGCACCCTCAGTAAGTTTGCAGACGACACCAAGTTAGGTGCATGTGTCATCTGCTCGAGGATAGGAAGGCTCTGCAGGAGGATCTGGATTGGCTGGACCAATGGGCCGAGGCCAACGGTATGAAGTTCAACAAGGCCAAGTGCCGGGTTCTGTACCTGGGGCACAACAACCCCAAACAGAGCTACAGGCTGGGAGATGTGTTAGAAAGCTGCCTGTCAGAGAAGGTCCTGGGAGTATTGGTTGACTGTCGGCTAAATATGAGCCAGCAGTGTGCTCAGGCGGCCAAGAAGGCCAAGAGCATCCTGGCTTGCATAAGAAACAGTGTGGCCAGCAGGTCCAGGGAAGTGACTGTCCACCTGTACTCGGCTCTGGTGAGGCCGCACCTCGAGTACTGTGTTCAGTTTGGGGCCCCTCACTACCAGAAGGACATGGAGGTGCTTGAGTGAGTCTAGAGAAGGGCTACAAAGCTGGTGAAGGGTCTGGAGAACAAGTCTTACAAGGAGCGGCTGAGGGAGCTGGGACTATTTAGCCTGGAGAAGAGGAGGCTCAGGGGCAACCTTATCGCACTCTACAGGTACCTGAAAGGAGGCTGTAGCGAGGCAGTGTTTGGTCTATTCTCCCATGTGCCTGGTGACAGGATGAGGGGGAATGGGCTCAAGTTGCACCAGGGGAGGTTTAGGTTGGATATTAGGAAGAATTTCTTTACTGAATGGGTTGTTAGTCACTGGAATAGGCTGCCCAGGGAAGTGGTTGAGTCACCATCCCTGGAGGTCTTTAAAGGATGTTTACACGTAGAGCTTAGGGATATGGTTTAGTGGAGGGCTTGTTAGCATTAGGTCAGAGGTTGGACTCGGTGATCTTGGAGGTCTCTTCCAACCTAGACTGTTCTGTGATTCTGTAATCTCCAAAAGCAGAGAATCCACAGCCTCTCTGGGCCACCTATTCCAGCATTTGACCGTCCTCTTGGTGATTTCTTTTTTCCCTAAAAGTGCAAAAAGCTTGGATCTGCGAACGTTACAAAATGTACTGAAAAAGCTATAACATTACTGTTAGCAAAAATATTCTTCAGTCCTTCATTTCATAGGTAGCATTCAATGTGAGAAAGGAGGAGAGCAAATGGCAAGAAGATACATTACGCATGAATATATGCACACTACTGAAAGGGAAACCAAGCAACCTGTTAACTATTTCCTTGGTATAGTTCAGTAAAATATTTAAGTTTAATTTATACTGAAAATATATTTAGTTTTCTTTCTTTGTTGTTGTTTTTCTTTTTCAGTTATATTCTTTAAAGAAAAAAAAAAAAAAGAAAAAGAGATTTCTTCCATAACAAAATATGAGGACAAGAGACTCTAAAGTTTTTTTTTTTTATCATTTTACTGAAATAATCTATTGAGCAGTGGATGTTATAGCTTCTCAATTAAGCCTAATTGATGACCTGTAGCTAGGGATAGCTAACAGCTCAGGTTATAGACAGATATATTGGATGTCTCCAGCTCAGTTTTGAAGTAACCTGAGTACTATAGCTATATTTGATCTTTATTTCATAGAATAAGATTACATTGCAAGTAAAAGAACAGAAAAAAATGAGGAATCGTAGCTTAGTTTTATATCTGAATCAACCTCACATAAACTATGGACATTATAAGCATAAAATCAGTGACTATGAAATGTCATTTCTCAGTTTCCCCTGTCTGCATTGTAATACTGTGTGCCCTTGGACTGCTGTCTGTACTCACTTGAAACACATGAAACGTGTACTTTATATATGTCCTTATATGTTACGGACAATTCCAAATTATGCAAAATAATCAGAACTGGGTTGTAAAAGTGCTGCAAAAGTGGCATTGATATATATTATTCAGGAGTGGGAAGTATTTTTGCAGTATCATCAAAACTATAGCTAAGCTACAGGGCATATAGTCATATCTATTCTGTACAGCAGAATAGTTCATTGCAGCTCTTGCTTTTCACTATATATTCTGAAGAAGTGAAAATTAGTGCAGTTAGGCATGAGTTTTCTGGGGCAGTTAATGTTGCCAGGAAACAAATCAAGCCAAAAGGACTTGGCCTTCATTAAGACAACTGAACCTTGTAACTACCCTTTTGGAAGAATAAAATAAAGATAGTGGTAGACGTCCACCTGCATCATTTCCCCTCTCCTTTTAGCTCATAGGAAGCAGTTTGAGCAGTTAGAGCTTTAAGGTGAGTAGATGTTGTAGACACAGCAGAACAGCACTGTGCTGGAGCTCCCATTGGTATAAGGATGTGCATACTGTGAAGATTACTAATGGCATCCTGGTTCTACAGAACCACAAGCTCATCTCATTTATTTTAGTTACCACTGTTAAGATGTGATGAATAACACTCTTAAAGTGTATATTTTTCTTCCCTAAACATAAAAGCAGCACAGGGAAAGTGGCACAGCTACCTGTACAGGAGTTGCCCAGTGTATCACAAGGTGGAGTGACCCACCTCACCTTGCTTGCTAGTAAGTGTGTGGTATGGGGAATGTGGGAATCTTTTTTTTTTTTTTTTTTTTTTTTTTTTTTTTTTTGTGCGTGTGTAGAGATGGAGGTGGAAGCAGAAACAAGGTTGGTTTCCCAGTCCAGAGAAGATGATGAAAAATGAAGGAAGTGTGCTATGGGGCTATGGAACTGTGAGATTGAAGATGGGTATTGGGCAACCTTTTGAGATGGTGGAGAGGCAGCTAATTACATTGTGCTTAAAAATGTGGGACCTCTCTCAACTTCACTCTTATTTCCATGTTATTTAGGACCCTAGTTAAGGATATATGTAATTTTCTATCCTGTGAGGATAGGATGTGAAACCAGGCCTCACATCCTTCATCTGTGGGATGGAATAATTAAATGATTCTGAGGTGATATCTCTGTAGAAGCACTGAGAGATATATTCCTACATAGTCGTCCTGAAGTACAGGCAAACCCAAACACAGAAAAATATGAGATAAAAATTAAACTGAAACAGAAACTAATTTATAGAGAATACAAAGGTAGTTTAGAACCAAGGAGGTAAATAAAACCTCTATGTGCATCCTGGTTCCTCCACATTTGTACTGTTTCTGTTACAGTTTCCATTCAATTTAAGCCAGTATCAAGAATTTATAGAAGATTAGATTGTAATTTCTTTTCTAAAGAAAACTATATAAAGGATGACCTATTAAAACACAGTCTTTAGGAATGGATTATAAATGGAAAAATTAACATCCAGTCTGAACTGAGAATAACTCAGGTTTCTGTTTGAAAGTGTAGGAATTGAAGAGCCTAAAGGAAGTTGGAAAAAATAACAACAACTGAACTTAAAAAGGGTTTAGAAAAACTCTTCAAGAAGTAGGTAAAAGTTCTTACAGACTAAATATTATGGCTGCAAATACAGCTTTCTTCAAATCTTTTTTCAGTGCCAACCAAATTGCTCTTTGAGACACTTGCACTACTTCATATACCTCTTTTCAAGCACTGACATTTTTTTTTTCCTGATCAGGTAAAACTACACGCTGGCAAGGATCATGATATAAAGTGTAATAAGTTAGTAAAACAACTCATCAAAACTGAATTTGCACTAATTTAGGATTGCATGGTATTCAGTTCTTCTAGATCATTAGGATATTTTTTACTTGGACTTTAGCAAAACATTTGATACTGTTTCCCCCAGTATTCTCCTGAAGAAACTGTCTGCTCATGGCTTGGATGGATGTACTGTCTTCTGGATGAAAAACTGTCTGGATGGCTGGGCCAAGAGAGTTCATGTGAATTGAGTTGTATCTGGTTGGAGGCCAGTCACAAGTGATGTTCCCCAGGGTTCAGTACTGGAGTCAGTTTTATTTAAGCTTTCTATCAATGATCTGGATGAAGGAATTGAGTGCACCCTCAGAAAAATCTGCAGATGACGCCAAGTTTGGCGGAAGTGTTGATCTGCTTGAGGGCAGGAAGGCTCTACAGAGGGGTCTGTATAGGCTAGACTGACAGTATATATCCATGTATGGCATTCAACAAGATTAAGAGCCAGGTGTTGCACTTGGGTCATAACAACCCCAAGCAGTGGTATAGGCTTGGGAAAGAGTGGCTGGAAATTTTCCCAGCAAAAAAGGACCTGAGAGTGCTGGTCAACATCTGGGTAACCATGAGCTAGCAGTGTGTCCAAATGGCCAAGAAAGCCAGTGACATCTTGGCCTGCATCAGAAATAGTGTGGCCAGCAGGACTAGGGAATTGATTGTCCCTTTGTGTGCATCACTGGTGAGACCAGACCTTGAATACAGTGTTCTGTTTTGGACCCCTCACTGCAAGAAAGTTATTGTGTTGCTGGAATACACTCAGACAAGAGCAATGAAGCTGGTGAAGAAATTAATACAAATGCAAAAAAAATGAAGACAAATGAGGAGTGGCTGAGGGAGCTGAGGATGTTTAGTCCGGAGAAGATGAGGGTGAGAAGAGACCTGATTGCTCTCTACAACTACCTGAAAGGAAATTGCAGCTAGGTGGGTGTTGGTCTCTTTTCTCAGGTGACAAGTGATAGGATGTAAGGACATGGCTTCAGTTTGTGCCAGGAGAGGTTTAGATTGGATACTAGGAAGAATTTCTTCATGGAAGGCACGGTCAAGGATTAGTACAGGCTACCTAGGGAAGTGGAGAAGTCCCATTCCCTAGAGGTATTTAAGAATGTGTGGATGTAGTGCTTAGGGACATGGTACACAGAAGATGATGGTTGGATTTGGTGAACTTAAGGGTCTTTTCCAGCCTAAATGATACTATGATTCTGATTCTATAATATCAGTAACAGGATTGCCAGTGAGTGAAAACATATGACAAGCTTTACTTAAATGCTACTGTTCCCAGAGAATGAATGGGTATGAATGTCATGACACCCTTGCAAGACGAACAGTCAGTTAAGAGAATGGCCCTTTCCTGGTTGTCATATTCAAGCAGAAAATTAATTGGCTGATCAGTCAAAATAGCTATTTCTGTCATCTCTACATCTAATTTTGTATGTGTTCACAGAAAATTTCCCAGCTGCCAACAGCACTGTATACACACAAAGCTGCATCATGCTGCTGTTTTTACAGAATCCAAAGATTTTGCTTTTAGTGTTAGCGTGTATGACAAAGAGGATTTTCATTGTAATGTTGAGGTGTATTTCTTAAAAGATATGGATTTGCTTGTTCTTTATTGCTTTAAAATAACTACATCTTTTATACATTTATACTGAATATGAAACTGTACCTTTTGCTAGTATTTCATTGTTGCCTCTTTCCCCTTGTGCACTGAAATGCTGAGCAGTGCTTCGTTTGCTGAAAAACAGATGTTTCTTCCTGCTCCTCCTATAGCCAAATGTTTGATTCAGATGGGGTTTTGCATCTGTTATACCAGTTATGGGAATTGCAGGAACTCATTAGCACTCAAGCCCTATGTCAGCAGACTTCCTTCAGGAAAGAGAGGAAAATGAGTGCCCCACAAATAATCCACAGCAGGAAGTTTTGTCCATTCAGAGATATAAAGGCAAATATTTTTGGTTCTGTAGCTATTTCTTAGATATTTCTAATATACCTATTTTTTTACTTTTCATTTTTTTTTTCTTCAAAAATATCATTATATTATGTGCTGCCAATGAAGGATTTTGATCTATGACTTCACTATGAATAGAAATATTGGAAGAAAAAATAGTAATTTATTTTTCAGTGATCTCTTCACCTAAAGTACTTTCATATAAACAATACATGACCTGCTTCTAAAAGAGGCTTTTGATGTTGCTTTTTCAGTTTTGCCATATATACTGGCAAAACTACATTCCCGCCTACCTCCACTTTTTATTGTCAGTTTGATAGGAGAAAATCATGCTGGCATAAGAATACATCTCAAAACCCTTCCTCCTCAATACACACACAAAGATAACAGTGGCTTGTTGTTAGAATGGACACTGACCAGGAATTTAATGAAATTCTGTGCTTGTTGTGACTTTATCACTGCTTTTCAGGACAGACATTTTAAAGTAGTATGGCAAAATGAGAAAAAGAATATATTTAATTTAGTTTTCTCCAGAATTTCTTTAGGGCACTAAGGTGTTGCCATTTCTATGCTTTAAAACATATTTGTTCAATTTTACACTGAATAAACAGACCAAGCCCCCCAAGACATATTTTTAGAAACTGAGCTATTCCTTATAAGAGATCAGCAGACCTAAGCATTTTTTTTTCCATTTTACAATTAGCAGCTTTTCCCTTCTAATCAATCTTTTTCTACATCTTAACATCCCAGAAGTTCTCTTCTGCTCCCTGTGAGGTCTGTTGTCTGACACACATAATGTATTTATTTCTGTGCCATATTCCCATGGAAACAGGAATTACCCTGCCATTTACTGGGTGTTTTTGCCTATTCACTACCTCTTAAAAAACAGTTGTCTAGTTATGCCACAATGAGTAGGGTTTGTCTGTATGTGCTGTGAAATGTATATATGTTCCCTGTTCTAAGTTGAAAGACATAGTAAAGCACTTAAATACACTGCTGAGAATGAATAATAAGATCACTGAAGACTGAATAGTTATTTTCATATACATGCAAAAATGACATAACTGAGTGATCATATAAAGCAGCCCTACTGAGCAGAGAATGCTGTTCAATAATAAATTCAGAAACAATTTTCAAAACTTCTGTTTGTAAAATGAGTGGCAGTGCTTGGCCAGATTATTTTCAATTTGACAGTTGTGATAAGGAGTTCACATTGTTCCATTTGTTTCAGTAAGTTTCTTCCACTTATTTGAGCCAGGGAAGCCACACAGAAAATGACCAGATATAATTCATACCACAGCCTATGAGAACAGAGGCTTGCTTAATTTCCAAAACCAACCTGCTTCATGTATTATTCCTGCAATTTAATGTAATGACTTTCTTAATGTTTCACTTGGATTCACTTCAGTAAAATGTCCTCTACCATCTCCTTCCTCCCACTGTTTCCTGCTTAGAAATTGCAGATTAATGAGTGTTTATGTGGATGAAATGAATTCTACCCTGTCAACTCTCAATTGTATGTGGGTGGTTTATAAGTTGTGGGGTAGTGGATCTGCAGATACTGGGACACTGAGCTGGTTACCTGCAGAGCCAGGTCAGATCTGCTAATATAGAGTGGTGGGGGAAAGTAACTCCATAGTTTCCAGGGTCAAGTTGGCCCAGACAGTTCAGACACTTTACAGATCCTAAATTAATACCACTTGGTTTTTCTCCACCATTCATAGTCAACCAAATGGTTCTGCATAGAATGGGTACAAGTCTGGTGTGACTGGCTTGGAGCAGAGGTAAAGAGTTTAACTGGCACTGTACAATTGCTCATGGAGCTTTCTTTATCTATGTCTCTGCACCATTTGCCAACAGCACTCCTGGTCCAAGAGATTGTTGCTAAGAGGAAGAATGGAAGTAATACACACAGCCAGTGTGGGCTAGAGCAGGAGTCTGGGACAGAGACAACTGAATGGCTCTGCTAAATTCAGCTGAGGTCTACCTGGCTGGTTGGATCTACAAGCTATGCTGGTTGTCAACTGTCTTTGTCTCATGCCCGTTCAGTTCTTTTGGATATGTATTTTCTCAGGTGTATTCTTAACTGGGGTCAGCTGAGCAGTGGGGGTCAGTGGTGCAAAGTCTAGTTGGAGGACAGTAACTAGTGGATTAACCCAGGGATCAATACTGGGTCCAGTCCAGTTTAACATCTTCATTAATGATCTGGATGGTGGGGCAGAGTGTATCCTCAGCAAGTTTGCAGGTGACACAAAACTGGGAAGAGTGGCTGATATGCCAGAGAGTCATGTTGTTACCTAGAGGGACCTGGACAGGCTAGAGAGATGGGCTGACAGGAACTTCATGAAATTCAACAAAATGATTTGCGAAGTCCTGCACCTGTGGAGAACAACCCTAGGCATCAGTACATGCTGGAAAGGACCTAGAAGTCCTGAGGGACACCAAACTGAACACAATCCAGCAATATGCCCTTGATGCAAAGAAGGTTTATGCTAGCTCAGGCTACATTAGGCAAAGTATTGCAGGACCAGAAACGGTCCTGGGTAATTGGTGTTCCTGCCTGAGCAGGAGGGTTGGACCAGATGACTTCCAGAGGTCCTTCCCAACCTCAAACATTCTGTGGTTCTGCGATTCTGTAATTCTCTGTTACTAATACTTTACTTTCCTGAAAGAAGGCTGGGCTTATGGAATACTTATTCACAACTGTTTGGGAAAGAAATGCTTTTTCTTTATGAAAATCTTAATCAGACTTCTTGTTAAAGTATGGATATTTGCTCAACACAAGTATTATAGAAATATCCAGATATTTATTATCTATTAATTTTATATGATCTATTTTTGGTATTTCTATTAATTACCTATTTATTACCTCTTAAAAAGATTATTTTTTTTGAAACTGCATTGAATCATAACAAAATTCTAATTCCATCTGATGTTTTAGATCTGTCTTCAACCTCTGAAATTTCCTAAATAAATAATATTTTGAAAAAAAAACAAAAGTTTGTGGAGAGACAGAACACTTTGGTTTTCATTTAAAATGAAAAGGAGTGTGAGGTTGCTTTCACTTGCAGACTCTGCTCAGATATATGCCTGTCCTCTGAAGCTCTGCACTGTGGCAATTGTTGGCACAGGAGCTGCTCACCTGAAGGAATGAAAGTTGGTACTTCCAGCCAACATTCCTGCAGCAGGTGCCCACCTGGAAAGATCAAAGGGTCTGATGTTCCCCAGACTCCTGACTTAATATGAGGGAGACAGGGAAGTACTGAGAATGCCAGATCCTTGTTAAGATCTCAGGACACTGAGGAAGCTTGTGTTGCGTAACTGGGCACTGGAACCAGCTGGTACAGTACAGCCAGTGTCTAGGCTTTACTGTGTGGTTGCATGTAAATCAGGAAAAAGTTTCTGGAGTGTATCAGCCAAATTGTGCCAGGGAATTATCTGGAACAGTGCTAGCTAGCACAGACTGAAACGATCCATCCTTACTGCTATAGCTGGTGATGTTTCTGTGTCTGGGAATATTTGGCTAGCACAGGAGTAATCTGAGATGGGCTATGTAAAACCTCTGGCTTCCAGGGGAGCCATTGCTGGTCTGGAGTATCTACAAAGGGACCCTCCCAACTGCCAGATCCATAGTAGGCCACCTGCATTCCTCAGTCCCAAATACACTGCATAGTAAGGCTGCTCAAGACCCATTAAAACATCTCCAACTTATACTGCTCATTTGTTATAAAGAGCTTAAAATGGTTTCACAGAGGAGCATATGGAAGAAGGTCCTTTATACTGTTGCTAGGGATGAAAAAGCTGTATCTGACCAGATTCAGAGAGAGTAGAATATAACCTAAGTGCTCTCTGACTACCAATGAACATTACCACTACTTTAGGAGTACAGGAACCAAAGGCTATCTAAATTATTTACTACACATACTTGAAAAGAATTTTAAAGATTACATCTTGCTGCATGAAACCCTTTTATCAAGCTCCACATAAGCGGCTGAGAGTATGTTAAATCCAAATTTGATACAGCATTGAATTAGGCCAGGAATCTGGCTTAGTTCCTGAGTGCAGTTCATAAGTTTTTATGTTAGGAAACTTGTTCTTGTGCTCCATTTTTCTAATATTGCTTGTTTGTTTTCTGTTGGATTCTTTTGGGTACTGAAATGTTCAGAGAGCATTAATGAACACTGGTTTATTCAAAACTAGTTTCCAAATGTACAACCAGCAAATGACATCCTGTGTAAGATGCTGAGAAAGATAAATGATATATTTGTGGGAAAAGTTTACATGAAATAAAGGCTACCCTGAGTTTAAGTGTTTTTAACTGTAATAGAAGCTGGAGTATCTATCATACATGCGTTCAGGGGAACAAGAAGCTTTGGGAATCTGATCCCATAATGATGCATTTTAGGTATTTCTCTATGGAACACTGATCTCCTCACAGATTTGTTGAGGTTTAAACTGTGTTGCAAGATATTATTTCTCTCTGTATCACATGTTTCTGACCTTAGCAAATCTCTCTTTTTTAACAAGTTAGTCTTTTTCTTTCCTTTTCTCTGTTCCTCAATAAAAATAAAAAATCTATTCATGAGATGTTTAGCAGGGTTTTTCCTTTGTTGTGGGTGTATCTTAACTTTGCTTTGGATTGAAATTTAGACTGCTTTCAACTGATGCATCCTAAAGCAAAGAAAAGATTCTACAAGCATTATTCAAGATTTCAGGTTCCTGGAATGATCTGTTTTGGAGAAAAGAATATTCAATGAAAGCTTGAAATTAAAATTGACTTTGTGACTGTTTTCCTTCCTTTCTTTTTTTTTTTTTTTTTTTTTTTTTTTTTGAGAATCGTAACTTTCCTCTTCTAGCAGTCAACAAAGGAAAGAATGATTGATTCCTTCCTATCATATCTTATAATCTGCATGCTGATCGTAAAGAAGTAGCAAAATCAAAGGGAAAATCCGTTCAAGATACTGTCACTGACGGGTGAATAGGTTTTTGGCTGAAGCTTCAGCAAGTCCTTGAGCTTTGCAGAGGGTGGTACCAGCATCTCTGGAAAGAGTGCCATGGTACAGATTCCAGTATCTCTCATTCCTACCAGAACAGATATTTCAAAGCTGTGAAGATATGTAGAACCTCTTCATCCTGGAAAAGCTACTGGGCTACTACATAGATAATTTATGTAGCATTTATTTATTTATTTATTTATTTAAACAAATATATCTTGTGAGTACTTATTAGACTTTTGTCTCAGGGCAAAGACATTCTATTCGGTTTCAGTCAAAGTGGTGATCTTATTGTTATTGTCCTGTTTTTGAATACAGCAGGAATATGTTTTCTCTTGGTATTATTATGCACTTTTCTAAGGAAGCAGCAGTAAGCTTATCCGAGGCATATTAATTAAGTCCTTAGACAGAAGCCTGACTTCATAGCAAATTCCCAACTCACTTTAATTCAACTCTCAAAAAGAAGGGGATGAAGAACTTCACAGTCTTTTTTAACTTTGCAAGGTATTTTTATTTGCTTTTCTAAAAGTACAGAAAACATGAAAACATGAAAAAAAAAACATACATAAAAAACAAAACATCTGTGGAGTTAATTCAGTTTGTCTGTCAGGTTTTACTCACAGAGCAGTCCTAACGATTTCTCTTCCTCCAAAAATCTTCTTAAAATAGTGTGATATCCCATTAGAACAACTTATAAATGATAGCCTTCACCAACTTTGAGGAGAGGAGTCACAGAGGAGTGAGAATGCTACCCTAGGACTAAAAGTGTATGTCTGTAGAGAGGTCTAGATATTTCCGTTCTCCATAGAAATGACTTAAAGTTGCTTCAGGGTATTGCTACTACTCTAAATAGATTGAATGCACATAATGAAGTTGTTTAGAATCCCTGGAAACAAACTTCACACCTCAAAAGATAAATGAAGCTGTTTTCCCTCCCTGCTTTGAGGTGGGAACCAATGAGACTGGCCTGATTATCTCAAGGAGCACCTTGCTCCGTGCTCTTTATTCCTCAGTTGCCTGGAAGTGGACTTTACTCCTGCACTGGCTGGGAAGGGTGTTCCTTTGGTCTTTTGGCAAATGATATCTGACCAGAAGTCCTTGCAGATATACCTGAACACATTTTAAAATAGTGGCAGACTGCAGCAGCAGGGAACCTAGTGTATGCTGACAGAATATTTTACTTTTAATTTTGATGGGTAGCTTTTTCCACACCATTCTGAGCTGTGCTGCCTTGATTAAATGTCGATTAGTGTCTGAGATAACAGATATAGAACAGCTTAGTTAATTCCAAATTTCCTGCAAACTCTTCATTCTTGAAAAGAGAGTAAATGCAATTTTTGGAGTTTAATAGAAATTTATTTTCAAAAAACTCCTCCAAACAACAAAAGACTGGAAGAAGTGTGGGTCCCTGAGATTTGGTATTGCAAGACTCTTATGATACAAGGCTTGTCAAAAAAATTATCAGACAGCACCTTAAAAACAATTAATTTTGTCCTCACTACTTGAACAAAAAGCTATTCCAGAATCACAGTGCTCTAATTTTGCAAAGCCTTTCTTTACCTCCCAGGAAAACATATTCTTGTGCCATCATCCTTTAGCTAAGATTAAATTTCCCCTTTCTTTCCTTATGTTTGTTTCAGAGATACTGTAGGAGATCTGACTGGGATGAAGTTAACTTGCTTCATAGCAGTCCATATATATATATATATATATATATATATGAAGGATAAACAGGATTTCTGTCAAGGAAAGATATTTTGTTACTTCTTTGAAAAAAAAAAAAGAGGGCTATGTACTTGTGAAAATTACATAAAGACAGTTTATGGGCTACATCAAGTAAGACCTACTGGTGTATAATGATTATCAATTACTCATTTTCAACCAGCTATCTCACTGGATCCATTCTGCCTACTATATTGTAGTGCATTTATCAGCTTAATTCAGGCAGTTAGTCATTTGATTTTCTTGTTTCATTATTATGTATAGCAAGCCATTGTTTTTATAATTACGGTAATAAACTATATTTAGACCTGATTTACCCTCCCAGCACTCTAGGAACCTCAGTAAAGTGTGTACATTGTGTTTCTTTTTAGTCTCCCCAGTACAGTTATTCCCTTTGCATTTGATGGAAAGGGAAATGTGGCTCTCAGGGGAATTTAGATCTTTAGGAGCTTTGGTGAAAAACCTGAATCACGCAGGTTGGGTTTTGGCCATACTCATTACCACACAGAGAGGTAATTAATTCAGTATTTTGAACTTACGCATAGTTCTGGCAACTATTTTCCTTTAAATTCATCTTGCTTGAATTATGGTTTGAAATTTTTATTTTTTTCTCCCATCTTCAAGCTTGAAACTTTGGAAGACATGGAGTTTTCACAGCTTCTCCTGGTGTCAGTCAAAGTTATGTACACAGCAGGTAAACAGCGTATCTTTAAGGATTAAGCTTATTTGACTACAGTTTTCTGTTGCTATTTTTCTAAAGAGGTGTTGGATCCAAATTAAGAAATTAATGATAACAAGGTTAATCTCATAATAATGTACTCACTACCTATAAAAGCACCCATAAATGAGCTGTTTAATTGATGAATTATACAAAAGGTATTTAGAACTAAATTTAGGATTTTCATATAGTCCCTTGTAGTATGCCAGTGAACTATTGTAAGAAGTAAATATCACAGTTGAAGTCATCTCTGAAGCACAGAGAAGCACAACACTTTCTGCTGAGTCCCAAAATATCGTCAGTTATCAACAGTAATATTGTTTTGCCACGTTTTTTAGCATCTTGCACTTAATATCCCATTCCCTGTGATTATTTTGGTTGTTATCTTCTGATTACTTCCCCATCCAAGAATATATTTTTTTCTTCTTTAAGAAACATATATTTTAATTTGAACATGCATTAAATACGTTATTAGCTTAATTTCAGATCTTTTGCTGTTAAGCTGTATTCATTTTACAAGGTGTCTTGGATATAGTTAGAGTGTATATTTTCAGGTTTGTGATTCTTTGTTCATCAATATTAGTCTTTTTTATTTCTGGTGTATTTTTAGCTAGATTACATGCATAGCCCTTGGGCATACATTAATTTATCTTTGAATGTTTTCCATTTCCCTCTGTGTCCTTTATCTCTATTGATTTATCCTACTTGATTTCATCCTGTGCTTTTACGTTCTTCTAAAACTCATTCTTTGAAATTTAACATCCTTTTTTTTTTTTTTTTCCTTTTGTGGTTTTACATGTGTCCTAATTACCACCCTAATTAGGTTATGAACACAATTGCAAAGAGCCCTACTCACATCTGCAATCCTGTTATATTTATCACACACAGACCTAGCCAAAGATTGATTTTTTTTTTTTTTTTTTTTCTCTAAATTCTTTCTTTTCCTCTACTGGATATATAGGATAATGCTGTGCCTTAACCACAGAACTAATAAATCTCTTGATTTATCTCTCTTCTGTAATGAGTTTATATTTACTAATTCAGAACTGTAACAATTTGCTTTAGATGATTTATCTCTTCTCATATAATTTTGTGTTTACAACTCCTATGTATTGCTATATGTTTTTCAATTGGAGGCTATCAGATTGATAATTTTTTTTTGTTTGTTTGTTCTAGTATCATTTCAAAACATGGTAAATGACCTCTTTTTTCACATCTTTAAATATAAACTAGGTTTACAGTTCTCTTAAAAAAAAAAAAAAAAAGGTGACAACCCTATCTTTGTCAAATTTCTCTTTTAAAATTTTTTCTTAAATTGTTATTCAAAATTTGCTATTTATTTCAAAAGACGTCTGCATTTTTTTTTTTTCCTCCTCTGTGGTGGTTTTCACTACATCTTCCTGCTTAGACTTCTCAGATTTTTGTATCAATCCTATGTAGACTTTCATGGCACTCATCTATCAATTGTGAGTTAATTGTGGTACATGCCTTTTTAAATTGCATGTGCCAGACTCTCTTTATCATAGTGACAATGTCATTGTAATTGCTCTGCACAGGGCAAAAGTAAAATTGTTCAGGAATATATTGGGTTAATGGGTGGGTTTATGGTAAAAATTTTCAAGCAGCAATCACTTTGTATAATAGGAGTGGGTAGATCCACATTATTCCATTTGATGCTTCTGTGAGAACATATGCATGCCTGTTTGCACATATCAACATGGCTTTGTCTTTGTATTTGTTTCTGCCTCTTCATTTAAGCAGCTCTCCTTTGCTTACAGTAGATGTTTTCCACAAGCATATTCTAATTCTTGCTTGAGCTCCTTCTTACTGTTACTTCTGCCTAATGCTTTTAAGTTATTTAGATGTTATTTCTTTTACTTATGATGTATTTGAGGACCAGAAAGCATTTAAAGAGACTCAACATTTTGTGGTTTCATAACTCCATCACATCTATGACTGCGTGTTCAGAAAATTATTCTATTTCTTAGAAAATTATCCTATTGAATTTCTCTTCAAATAATTGCTGTCTAACCACTAAGTCCCACAGATCCTGAGATAAATTGACAGATTGCCTTTGTCCCGTGGACATTGGCTATAACCTCAAAGGTAACGATATAGTGATTTCAAAACTGTCTATCTAATCTGTTTGCCTCTGAAACTTCCTTGCAAACTCTACTTTTCAACAACATGTACCGATCCTAAGAAAATAGAGAATGGAAATTCTGTAGCTTCTTCGTTTCAAAACTCAGTCCAGTCTTGCAGTGTAAATTATTAATAATTTTTTTATTTTCAGTGTTAGATGTGTGTCCTGTTTGGAAACCGCTGCAATAGCACTGGAGGGGGAACTGACAGCTACTTGTACAGTGAACTCCTACAAATGGTGACACGCTTAGTGGATGAGGGAAAGGCTGTGGATGTAGTCTACCTTGACTTCAGTAAGGGATTTGACACCATTCCCCACAGCATTCTCCTCAGGAAACTGGCTGCTCATGGCTTGGACTGGCATACGCTTCGTTGGGTTAAGAGCTGGCTGGATGGCTGGGCCCAGAGAGCTGTGGTGAAGGGAGTCAAATCCAGTTGGAGGCCGGTCACTAGTGGAGTCCCCCAGGGCTCGGTACTGGGACCAGTCCTCTTTAACATCTTCATCGATGATCTGGATGAGGGGATCGAGTGCACCCTCAGTAAGTTTGCAGATGACACCAAGTTAGGTGCGTGTGTCGATTTGCTCGAGGGTAGGAAGGCTCTGCAAGATGATCTGGATTGGCTGGACCAATGGGCCGAGGCCAACGGTATGAAGTTCAGCAAGGCCAAGTGCTAGGTTCTGCACCTGGGACACAACAACCCCAAACAGAGCTACAGGCTGGGAGATGTGTTAGAAAGCTGCCTGTCAGAGAAGGTCCTGGGAGTATTGGTTGACTGTCGGCTAAATATGAGCCAGCAGTGTGCTCAGGCGGCCAAGAAGGCCAAGAGCATCCTGGCTTGCATAAGAAACAGCGTGGCCAGCAGGTCCAGGGAAGTGATTGTCCCCCTGTACTCGGCTCTGGTGAGGCCGCACCTCGAGTACTGTGTTCAGTTTGGGGCCCCTCACTACCAGAAGGACATGGAGGTGCTTGAGCGAGTCTAGAGAAGGGCTACAAAGCTGGTGAAGGGTCTGGAGAACAAGTCTTACAAGGAGCGGCTGAGGGAGCTGGGACTATTTAGCCTGGAGAAGAGGAGGCTCAGGGGCAACCTTATCGCACTCTACAGGTACCTGAAAGGAGGCTGTAGCGAGGTGGTGGTTGGTCTATTCTCCCACGTGCCTGGTGACAGAATGAGGGGGAATGGGCTAGTTGCACCAGGGGAGGTTTAGGTTGGATATTAGGAAGAATTTCTTTACTGAATGGGTTGTTAGTCACTGGAATAGGCTGCCCAGGGAAGTGGTTGAGTCACCATCCCTGGAGGTCTTTAAAGGATGTTTACACGTAGAGTTTAGGGATATGGTTTAGTGGAGGGCTTGTTAGCGTTAGGTCAGAGGTTGGACTCGGTGATCTTGGAGGTCTCCTACCCACACCACAGTATGTGTTAGCTTCCCACATTCACGATCCCTTTTCATCAGTACAGTTGTTTTTGCATGATGTTTGAAAACATATAGATCTTTTGTGACTGCATGTGAGTTAGATGGAAAATAATTCATCTCACATATGTTTGCCTGACCTCATGATCCATGCAATGTTTCTTCTTCCTCAAGGTGTTCCTCTCCACTGCCAAACTGACAAGTGGTTGAAAGTTTCTCTGTGTGCCTTGGTGTCTATAAAGCTCTTTTTTTCCTCCCTGTCTTCCTTTTTTTTTTCTCCTGCTCTGTCCTCTCTTACTAGATCCAGGTGCCCTTGATCTTACTCTTGCTGTGCTCATCTTTTCCAGTTATCTTCTCTATGAGATACTTTTTCTAAATACCAGCCAATGCTGTAACTTAGTTCGTAAGATCAGACAAACAAATAAATAAAAATACTGTTAGACACTTCAGTTAATGTTGTAGACACCATCCCCATTTCTCCTTGACTCCTTCAGAAATCAGCATATCCTGTGTTGGTTGAAAACTTTTTGTTACTAGTTCTTAAGAAATACAGTCTCACGTTTTACAGGCCACCACGTCAAAGTAAAATAGGATGAACACGATATGAAGCAATCAAAGGCTTGTGAAAAGAACCCTCTTCACACCCCAGAAGAACCCCTGATGTAATCCAATTAAATTGAACAGTTCTCAGGAAAACCCAGAGGATTAAACACATTTGCTCAGCAAACCCACTTCCCACTCTGAGGGGTATAGCACTGGAAACATGCATCTCATTAAGTTGTGTTAGACTTCCTAAAATGGCAGTTAAGGCTAAAAGGTTAGAGAAAGATAATAAAACGTTAGGGGGATTCTGCAAACTCTGTCTCCCTGCACCTCCCTCTTTCCCCCAGTCAGTGCCAGCTGTTTTCTAATTAACCCAATGGTAGCAAGCTGCCCACAAGAGGATATCTGCTGATTAGCCAAATAATTCTAATTTGCTCAATGCTATTAGGACTCTGCCTCTAATGCTCCCTCTTTTACAGAAGTCTTCAGACATCGTCAAAGTTATGTCTAATGCAATATGCAACCACAGTAGCTGTATACATGCAAATTTGCACAAATACATCTGAAATGATCAGCTCATGCTAAGTGTTAATAGTTATACAACTGAGAACAAGACGATGCATTGAAACTATCAGTATTCTCATTTCCACTTCTTCCTCAGCTTGTGTCCTCTCTTCTTGCCTGCAAACAAACTAATTTCCTTTTCCAACGCCAGAGTGTCAGTCAGACTCGGTCTTTGGGAAGCTTCATACCACTGCAGCCCTAGGGTGGCTGGGCACAGAGGGAGCGTGGCAGCAGGCTGCCACTACCTCCACTCCATCCCAACTGCATTCCAGCCTGGCAGAAGAAGCCAGGTCAGGATGTGTTATGGGAAAATCACCTGCAGGTCAAATTTTGCAAAGATGTAAGCAGTCATCTGTCTTTCCATCGGTTTTGGTAGGCTGGAGTTTAAGCCTGGATTCATTTAAGGAGCATAGTCAACTCAGACAACAAAAATTATCAGTGCAGAGAAATGGGTAGTCCAGAGGATTACCAAACTAGCTCTGAACCATCCTTTTGAATTATCTGAGGTTTGTCTTGAGTGATTAGGCTCTCCACTTAAACATCTAAATTTAGGTGGGACAAATCAGATCCAGAATATAGTTATTAAAGCTGATGTGTCTTAGTAAATATGCTTTTAATGACAAAGGTACAATAAATTGCAATAATCCTTGATGTGAAAGGGATAGAAACTAATTTCCCTAGCCTTAGTATTTTAGGAGACGTATTAGTAAGTCTATCAATAAGATTAATTCTGCATCTCTTAATACTATTTTTTGTTTGTGCATATTTAAGGTCCTGAAAGGTAATTTCTTTATGCTTTAGTAGAAGTGAACATAGTAAATCTGGAAAAATTTCTTATTATTGCCAGCGTATAAAGCATATGTTAAGATTTCTGTCAAGATGATACTAGCAAATGACCATTTATCTACAGTATAAACAGGTGATCTGAAAGAACATTTCTGGACTCTGTGTATAATCTTACATTCCCACACACCTTCTAAACTCCTACCCCACTATCTCATGCCACTCAACTATAGGATCATGGGCAATCATTTAACAAATTAGAATATAAATATATTTTTTTTCATGTTCATGCTATTGTAACTTTCTCTGAAATTTCAAATACTACCTCTTGAACAATATCTTTTCTTCCTCAAATGTGTTACGACAAATCCTGATGCAACTTTTTTTTTTTTTTTAAACATGTAATGTCAAAGTTAGTGCATGTAAGTCACCTGATGATGACAGTGATAGAGAAGGTACTTTAAGGAATGTTGAAACCTACTGCTGCTATGAAACTTTCATTCGTTTTACACTATTTAGATGGTTGGATAGTAGAGTATCTTCTAGCATTTCAGTATACCCACAGGCAGCTGTAAAGTTAAAAGGTTTATGTTGCTGTACACGCAAAGTTTTCAGTCTAGATTTGGTAGCATTAAAACTAAACACCAAAACAGTAAAGCAGTCACTGTACTGGTATAAGTGTAAAATTAACTAGGATGTGAGAGAGAATTTTTTTCCCATTCTTATACTGATTATCTACTATGATAGGATAATATGTTATTTACTTATCAGTCAGAACTGAAAGCACATGGTTTGTTCTATGTTCAGTTTAAAAATCAAACTCCTACTACTGTTAGTGATAGCTATAAATTAAACATAAATGAAGTGCATATCCCTGTGCATTTTTTTTTTTTGTCAATTTTTCATGTAGGATAATAGTCTTCAGATTTAAAATACAGGTGCTCCAAAACAGAAGTTCATTTATGATCTCTGTCCAAGAATGGAAAACACAGCACATAGTAAGTTAGATTACAGAGCTGGAGATTATTTATTTCAAGAACGGTAAATTAAAAGAAAATAATATAAGGACCCAAGACATGATGCCAGAGGTGAGTCCAGATGTTTCTTTCAAAAATATGCTTTGTTGGTAAATGCATAGGTTGTATTGCACTATTAACAATCCATATAATTCAACTTCCTCCAATGCAACAAAAAAATATCCACTGCAGATATAATTTCATTACTCTATTATACAGATTTGTTTTAAGATTTTTCAGACCATTTTTTTCAAGAAAAAACACTTGTGTATATATATTTAAGGACGTGTGTGTATGTGTATATATATATATATATATATAAGGATCTGAAAAGATGTAAAATGTTTCTTTTACTACTTTTATCTAGAAAACACTCTTAGTCTTCACAAGTGACATTTAATAATTATAATGCTATAATGTGTTTTGCCTAATTTTATAGATATTTAAATTAAAGTTTTATGAAAAAAATTGAAAACATTTAAACCAGAAATTTAAAATAAATAAGACTATAATACAGGATAATGAAAGAAGTGTTCACTAATTGACACGTACTTAAATTTAACTTTTTTTAGTAAGAGGAAGAAAGGAGGAAAGTTAGTTTGAGGAACATTTTGGGTTTGGGTACTACAGACATAGTAAGTTAAAAGCTAAAAGATGGAACAGCAGTTGTGCAGTTGTTCAGTCAGAGTGAGTTTATGAAGATCAAATTCAAATAGTTTCTTTATGAGTCACAGGATCAGTGGAGACGGTAAAAATGGTGAATTAAAGTTACGGAAGGCAAGGCATTTGATTGGTCTTACATGGAAGTTTAATTAATAAACTAAAATTATTTTAAACCTCTGCAAAGGATATTTTAAAACAAAGATAGCTAACTGATAGGTTTCAAAATGTCATTGTAGATTGAAATCATACTTGTTCTTCATCAAATCCTTTCAGTGAACTCCCTCAGGGTCTAGTTCTTGACACTCAGATAGATCATGTATTTATCTGAGATCTGCAAGAAGAAGTAAAATTATTACTGGTGCTGTGCAAGATAGATCTGGAGACAGGGAGAGCAACAAAATGGGACAAGGCTAGCTCCCAGCTGCAGCAGTTTAGGACTTATCATACAAGCAAAGCAAGCCAGGATGTACTGTGGCACTTTCCATGGTTTGGACCCTCAAGCCCAAGGGACCTTTCTTTTTTACCTGGTAGCACCTTTCCTTTAATGGGAGAACCTTGTATTTCACTAAGAACCAGACAGCAGAAAAGGAAAATTATATTCCCTCCTTACCTGCACAGCTAGGGTGTAAACCTACAGCTGGAAACAGTCCTAAAAAAGGTTCTAAAAAGGTCCTAAAACCCCTGGTATAAATAAAAACTGTATATGTTTCACAACTTCACTTACAAAATCTTGTATCTGATTAGGACTGGAGGTGGCAGTGACATGGGACCCAAAGCCAAAAAAGTTGTCATCTGCAAGACAACCCACTCTCCAGACAACAGGGCAGATTAAAAGAATACTGAAGTGTGTAGAAGTTATTTACCTCCCGGTTTATTATTGACATGTATGGTATAGACATAATTTTGGTTTGTCTGTAATACAGTAAGAAGGAAAAATGGAAATGTCCCCCCAAACACAGGAAACGTTGAATTAGGGTGAAAAACCCAAGCTGCATTTGTTGAAAAACAATTTGTTTTAGCTTAAAGATAACACTTTGAGCTTTTATTTGGTTTGTAAAGTAGAACCAGCTCCATACCCATCTGTGGTACATTCTCCTGAGTCCCAGCCCTATTATAATCCCGTCAGGCCATAATGCATCACTAGCCACCTGCTTGTCTTCCTTGTTTATTAGAAACATGAGACTGTAAGCATCTCAAGCTGTCCATTTTGACTACAAATTTTGCTTGAGACTAAAATATTCTTACCATTTTACAGAAGAGAAACAGGCTTTGAGAGATTTGCTTTCTGGAAGGACTCTGCTATATTCCTCAACTTATCTTTGGAGGCTGGAATATTTTATTCCCTTTTGTAACTTCTGTCACCTAAAGAACAACAATTAGAATGAACACTGCTAATGCTATCCTAAAAAAGAAGGGAAAGGATGCATAGATTTTGCAATAGGAACAGCCTACTCAGTGTTGAATGTAGGTATTTTCTAAAGAATGCAATGACCACACATTTTATGCATAAATGTTACTTCTGTTTCCTGATTTTCTGATACTTACATTTCTGTGATTAACACAGAAATAAGCAATGTAACTCCAAATCAGCAAAGCTCAGTTTGCATGAATATCAACACTTAGTGACTAATATATTAAGCATGTGGTAATTTGTCTTCTGAGCTATACGCATAGCTTCTCACAAGTTAATGTTATGCTTAACCCTCCCCTCCCCCCAAATATTTTTAATGAGACAGAATGAAGAATGTAATTTTTTTTAGGTTCTTGTATTTTCCAATTTTCCTTTAATCCTAATACAAATAATACTATTCTACATCTCGTAACACTTTTGTTATTGTTTTAAATTAAATCAATGAATTACTGAAAATTAAAAACAAGAGTCCTGATGTAAATTGTGTTTTATTCTTTCACTGCTAAAAGCCAAAGAGATATCAGTTAAGTTACCTGTTGTTATTATTACTATTTTTTTTTTTTTTTCTTCCTAAATTCCTGCTGCCATGATTTCTTTTTTTCAGTGTTTAGGAACTTGTTAAGGAACATACTCATCAATAAAACATTTTGTCAGGGATGCTGTAAGGAAGACAGTTATGACTGAAAAGGCTGTAGAGAACCACTATTAGAAACACCAGGGTAGCTGTGTTTCAACATTACTATATAATAAAAGACATGCTCAACCATCTTCATTGTCTACAGGGGCAAAGAAATTTTGACCTATGGAAAGACAAAGTGTATTCCCTGGACCTTGTATTGGTTTTATGTGGCAAGGTTTTGGTAGCAGAGGGCTGCAGGGATGACCTCTGTGAGAAGAATCCAGCAGCTGCCCCATGTTAGATAAGGGCCAGTTTCAGCCATCTCCAATGGGACCTACCACTGCCCAGAGCCTTTGCGCCTCTGTGAGAACAGATTTCAAAAAGGGGTGAAAAACAAACAAAAAATAAAAAACCTGCTGCACAACTGCAGCTGGAAGAGAGGAGTGAGAACCAGCCCTGCAGCCCCCAAGGTCAGTGCAGAAGGAGGGCAGGAGGTGCTCCAGGTGCTGGAGCACAAGTTCCCCTGCAGCCTGTGGAGAGGCCCCTGGTGGAGCAGGCTGTCCCCCTGCAGCCCATGGGTCCCACATGGAGCAGATCTCCACACAGCAGCCCGTGGAGGAGCCCCCGGTGGAGCAGGTGGATGTGGCCTGGAGGAGGCTGTGGCCCATGGAGAGCCCCCACAGGAGCAGGCCCTGGGCCGGAGCTGCAGCCCGTAGAGAGGAGCCCACGCAGGAGCACGGGGTCTCGGGGGAGCTGCCGCCCGTGGAGGACCTGTGCTGGAGCAGTTTGCTCCTTGGGGATGGACCCCGTTGTATGGAGCCGTGTGGGAGCAGTTCTTGAAGAGCTGCTGCCTGTTGGAAGCCCACTCAGGATCAGTTCAGGAAGGACGGCATCCTGTGGGAGGGACCCACGTGGAACAGGGGAAGAAAGTGATTATGAAGGAACAGCAAGATGAAGTGCTATAGACTGACCGCAGCCCTCATTGCCCATTCCCATGCACCTCTTGGGGCTGGGTGGAGGATTAGAAGAGGGTGGAAGCAGAGAAGGGTTTTTTATTTTATCAGTTTGTTTATTTATTTATTTTTATTTTAGTTTCTCAGTTCTCTAGCTTGTTAGTAATATGTAAAAAAAAATCATTCATCTCCATATTCTGAATCTCTTTTGCCTGTGATGATAAATGTGGAGTTATCTTCCTATCCTTATCTCAACCCTTGAGCCCTTTGCATTGTATTTTCTCCCCCTTTCCCTTTGAGGAGGGGGAATGAGAGAGCAGTTGTGGTGGAGCTCAGCTGCCCAGCTGAGTAAAACCACCACAGTCCTGCAGTGGCAGGATGCTTTATGGGGTTGAAACATGCTCAGTACAGGATTTAAGTTTGGCAGTTTACTTTTAATTTCAAATTGTGTTACAGCACCCTTCCAAACACTACTTGCAGTATACCAATACATTTGTGTGAGATATTACTAGACCTAATATGTTTCAAAAATATTTCAAATCTGCCCTTTGGATGCCAGACCCTTTTGATCTAAGCAATCTATTTTTTCAAGTCTTTGAGGAGCTCAAAATATGTACTATATTAGCACAAATTATGACTGACATCACTGTGTACCTTATGTTTCCCTATAAAAAAATGATCACACACTAGATTGCTATAAAGGCTTTGCAAAACTTATTAACTCATTTTAAATTTGTTTTCTTATGTGGAAAATTATTTTATTAAACTCTGTTCTACTAAACAAAATCAGAATTGACTTCTTCCAAAGGGCAAAATGAACATGTATGATATATTAAAGTACTTTGCAGTTTAGGCTTTTTGATCTGGTGAAAAAAATTGTTTCTGACTTACATAAGTAAACACCAAAGGGTGTTGAGCAGTGTTCCTCAGGGGTTGGTATAAGGACTGACACTATCTGACATCTTTGCTGGTGACATGGAGAGTGGGATTGACTGCACCCTCAGCAAGTTTACAGGTGACGCCAACCTGAGTGGTTCAGTCAACATCCTGGAGGGAAGGGATGCCATCCAGAGGGACATTGACAGGCTTGAGAGGTGGACCCATGAGAATGTAATGAAGTTCAATACGGCCAGGTGCAAGGTCCTACACCTCTGTTAAGGTAATCCCAAGTGTGCATACTGTCTGGGTGATGAATGAATAGAGAGCAGCCCTGCAGCGAAGGACTTGGGGATGTTGGTTGACTGCAAACTCAACATAAGCCAGTAATGTATTTACAGCCCAGAAAGCCAATTTTGTCCTGAGCTGCATCAAAAGAACCGTGGCCAGCAGGTCGAAGGAGGTGATTCTCCTCTGCTCTGCTCTTGTGAGACCCCACCTGGAGTGCTGCATTTAACTCTGGGTCTCCCAGCACAAGAAGGACATGAACATTTTGGAGCAAGTCCAGAGAGGGGCCCTGAAGATGATCAGAGGGCTGGAGCACCTCTCCTATGAAGATAAGCTGAGAGAGTTGGTGTTTAGCCTGGAGAAGAGAAGGCTCTGGGGAGAATTTATAGCAGCCTTCCTAAACTAAAAGAGGGCTTACAAGAAAGCTGGGGAGGGACACTTTTTCAGGGAGTGTAGTGATAGGACAAGTGGCAATGGCTTTAAACTAAACAAAGGTGAATTTAGATTAGATATAAGGCAGAAATTCTTTACTATGAGGGTGGTGAGGCAAGGAAACAGGTTGCCCAGAGAAAATCTGGATGTCCCATCTCTAGAAGTGTCCAAGGCCAGGTTGGATTGGGCTTTGAGCAACCTGATCTACTGGAAGGTGTCCCTGCCCATGGCATGGGAGTTGGATCTAGGTGATCTTTAAGGTCCCTTCAAACTGAAACTGTTCCATGACTCTGATTTTTTATTTATTTATTTATTTATTTATTTATTTTTTCCAAAATGGAGAACAAGAAGAGATCACTACATTAAAACATATTTCAGCTACAGATTTATCTGGTGGATTTTCCCTTCCTTCCTTCCTTCCTTCCTTCCTTCCTTCCTTCCTTCCTTCCTTCCTTCCTTCCTTCCTTCCTTCCTTCCTTCCTTCCTTCCACAGTTTTTCTTTATAAAAATGAAGACCCATAGGTCGAAGAAATACCATTAAGGCTCAGTGCTTTAAAGTCTGTTTAGACAATAAATGAACACAGGATTTTTTTTATTCTCGAATCAGAGAGTATTTGAGATCCATTACCCGAGAGCTTATTTTCTATCTTCAGTAGATGGATATATTTTAATGTTACATTCACCTGTTATTACATGTAAATTCACATAGCTCAGAACCAGGATGCAGAGGATGATAACAAAGTGCTACTTTAATAGATGGTCCATAGAAATTCTACTATTAACAGGCATGCATTACATTTGCATGCATTTCTCATACCTTGCTTAGATCTCACACGGATAGCTGCCAGTTATAAGAAGAAATTTGTGTTCTTTTTCATCTCAGACCTTCTTCTTGTTAGTATATAATATATTTTCATCAGGAAAGCATGAATATGTAAACCTCCTGAACTATATACAATATGTATTTATGTAATCACTCATAGCCAGGTCATATTACTGCAATAAGTTATTCTGCTTGGTGTAATAGTGAGAATAAAATGATTATAATAATAAATAGTGAGGCTATCATTATTACTGTTCTGGTACAGTGACCATATTATTCTCATTTCAGCCATATTTTTGTCAAGGCAGATGTTCTAAAATAATAAACTTGATGATGCTTCTTGCATTTTAGAATGAACTCCAGAGAAAAACAAGACCTATGCATGGGTGACAAAAAATAGCAAATAACCATTCTGTTTTCTCCTCTGAATGCTTAATAATCCAACCAACCCAACCTGATTTGTAGGTCTCAAGTGCCTTAATGTGTTGTAGTACTGACTGGAGTAGCACATCCCAGTGCCATGGAAGGACTGAAGATGCTCCATATTCACAGATGTCATGCTAGTCAGGAAATCTTATATTCTTCCTTCTTTGGGATCTTTGGTTATTTGAACATTTTTCCGATCTGTGTTAAAGACAACTTTGCTTTAATTTTGTTTTTCACTTGTTGCCCACTTAGCCTTACTATTTATTAAAAACCACCTAACTGTTAAACAAAAACTGTGGCAGACACACCGAACTGCTAAACAGAAATAGTGACAGCACGAGGGTTAGTAGTTAACAAATATGAGAAACAGAAAACCTAAGTTCATCCCACAGTAGTAGGTAGATTTATCTACCTGAATCTTGTCTTTGAGTGAAAGAGAGGGAGACAGAGACTGCCAAGAGCAGAGTCATGACTCATAGACTTTGCAAGAGGCTCATACACCTGTTCTTGCTAGATTTGCTTGAGTGAGAACCAAAGGCAATTATGTTTTTGACTCAGGAGACTCTAATTAAGTGAGACACATCTGGCCCTCAGTGTATATAACAAAAATACACACTGAGGCTCGAATACTTCAGCCATGTAGTTTGGTGAAAACATTTTATATGGTTATTCTCAGTTTCTGTGAGATGCAGTGCCTATTTTCTGCCTACTCCTTGTCTACTCCTTGTTGGTTCCATCTTGTTTCTTTCCTCTCTTCACTCTCTGCAGTTGCGTGTCTCTATCTGTTAGTGTTAGTCTTCTTGCTATAGCTGTTCTTTTCTTCTCCCAGTCTGTTGCTCCTCCTAGCAGTGGTCTGCTGACTGCAGATCTGGGGTTTGACATTATGCTATCCTGCATATTATGGATCATCTTTGGATACAGTTAATATAAGTGGCCATTTTGTTTCCATTCTGTGGAAAAGGACTAAACTTTTCAAGGAATGAGAGTGTCCAGTCATAGATTTATTTAGAACATATTTACAGGAAATGTAGTTTAAGTTGGGCTTCATTTCATCTTGTGACATCTATGCTGTAAATATCTGAGTTGTTCTTTCTGTACTCCATATGTAGTCAGTGGAGACAAAGACTTATAATGTAGGCTATCTAGTTATTTTTAACATTTTTTATTATCATTTTGAAATGTCTATTATAATAATTTTGAAGATTTTTTTAATCACTTAATGAAAATTTCAATAACTAAATCTTTAAAATGTGTTATTTTAAAGATTAGGTTCCATGTCACCTTACATGTAAGTTTCTTTATATTATTTTCCAGAATTTACTTTTTAGCTGATCACAGTAACTTTTAATATACTGCATTTCTGAAAACTTTATAATTTCAGGACCAGTGGTTCTAATCTCAATGTGGATTAGCATAAATTTTGTAAAATATAATCTTACATTAATGTTTCAGTTCTCAAAGTGCCTAATCCGCTAACCATAGGGAGAGGCAAATATTTTCAGAGATAGTAGTCCAAGGTCTGATCCAACAAATCATATAGAGAAGAACAGGAATACAGCTAATATTGAGACAAATGTCAAAACTAGAAGTGTGGATCAACCTCTGATAATTTTCAGGGAATAGTACATATTTGAATATCTGCATAAATTATTTCTCATATAATAGTTGTAGATGTTTGTTCCATATAAGACTGAAGTGCTGCTTTGCTAAGCAGTTTATGAACACATTGTGATAGAAAACCTCTGTCATAAGAAGCTAAAATTCTAAATAAATAAAATCTATTTGTGTTTGTAATACAAGCATTCAGTCTTCATAAAATGACAACACTCACATGTCCTACTGAACTAGTTTTAGATGGAGGAGCTGTGAATTTGTATCTATGAAAAATCATTTCAGAAATTTGTTATGCAAATAGTACTGCACTCAAAAGGTAATTTCAAAGTATTTACAAAGCACATGATGCCTACACACTCCCACTTGCTACATGAGTAGAATGTAAATCTTTAATTTATGGAGACAGGGATTGTATCTTTATCCTCTCAATCTGTATATCAAATTACATGTGTAGATGTTCTATCATCTAACCACAAATATAATTGTTTTAGTATCTCTCATCATACAAACAAGTAGGGAAACACAAAGGGAGAAAATAAAATGATAGCTGAATATCCAACGTTTATCCTAAGTCTTATCTTGTGAGCTGATAGACTCATGAGATAACATTTGACTGCTGTTGGTATCTATCCTCAGGCATAATTCCATTGCTAATTATTTTTCTTATTACCAGTAATAGCAATTAAAATCTTTCTAATTAGTATCACCATGTTTTTATAAAATTGCATTTAGTTAAGTTCTCATTATTTTATTTATTATCTCTCCTTTCACTCTCTCCCACAAACAACGAGTTGGTCTCAGCATGTGTTTTCAAGAAAGATTAACTGGTCCTTCACTTGAAACCAGATAAGAAACACTGGTCTACAAACTGTCCAAAACATCTTGGGTATGCCTCTACATGAATATAACATTAGTGAAAACAATTCAGAACTCACTTTATCAGCATGACTCCCCCTGTTGACTTTATTTCTATCAGGATATGACAAAAAGTAGCTGTCACAAAGGAAAAAACAACAAATGCAGTTAGAATTAAGGAAAACAGTAGACAAATAGGTACATATTAGGGTCTTGCCAAGAACTGAATAGGAATAACATGGAGAAAAAATTATTCTAGAGTAAGGAAGTCTGACATACCCTTTGCAATAAGCTGCAGAAAGACAAGGGGACAGCTTGTGAAGATCATCTTAAGCTGTAAATCTGGATCTGAATACAACTTTCTGAAAGAACAGGGATATTTTTCCTTAAAGGTTTAGATCAAATAAAGAAGGAATGTATACAGAGCTCATTTCTGAAAGTTACTCAGCTGGTGCTGAATTTCCATGACATGTGCTGGCTGTTACTGTGGTGGCCTGACCCCCAGCAACTATCTCTGGAAACCTTCCTGCTGTGCTCCCAAGTCCACAAGGACATAGATGATTTTCTTGCATCCTCTTCTTGCCACCTGTTGAGTGCAGAGGTCCACTGCATTGTTGCTTCCTGTGCCATCTGCTTTGCACTCACAACCTGCTTCATAAGACTTGTTGGGTGGGCAGAAAGCAGGCTAGCACACTGAACCATACTGCATGAGTATTCCTCTGCTTACGTGTTTAATACACCTTTCCGTATCAGTAGAATGAATTGTCTTGTATGGCTGCATCACCTGGTGAATCCCAGCAATGACCACCAAGCAATTTAGAGTAATTGTTTTAGGACAAATCATTACACCTGGGATTTACAATGTATTGAATTGGTTGTAGCTATTTAAATTAGCTTATTTGAGAGTGGCTTAGGCACTATGCATTTCATGCAGTGTTATTGAATGACCTTAGTGTGATCTTGAAATGCCAGACCTGCACTGGCTTTACAGGATGTAATTTTGCAAAATGACTGAATATGCATAGATTTTCTGTGTCCATGTCTTCTTGGCACCTAAACTCTACTCAGATAAAAGCTAAAAGCTTTTTATTTATTTATTTTTATATTTATTTATTTATAGCATATTTATTCCCTCTGGATTCATAAAAGCAAAGTTCAATGATCATATTCCACATGTATCTCATCTGTGTGCTTTCAGCTCTTATTCAGACTCTTTCAGTACATGGCTGATGTAGTTGCAGTACCCTACTAATAATTGCTTTTCACATTTTTTTTTCCTACTCAAACAGATATCTTATTTAATGATAGAAATTTATCTTTCATATCTATTGTCACTTTTATTGCATTTAGCAATAAGGTGCCATCTGATAACTTTCAACATCAACCTCTCAGATTCCCAACTGTACTGTGGTCTCTGGTCATCTAGGAATCTAAAACAAGCAGCCACTATCTGTGCCCAAAGTAGCTCCATGTTCTGTGTGCAGCAAATCATACACAACTTGGACACTTTGAATGCAATACAGACAGAATACAAATCCACATGAGCAATAACCTTATTTCAAACTTACAGACAGGAGCTGTTGCATGCATAGACAGTGTAGACTGGACTGGAGCACATGTACAGGTGGTTTTATGAATACTTTGGATTTCTACCATTTTCTTCATTAGAATGTTGGCAGGTATAAACTCTTCTTATTATGGGAAAATACAGAACATATTGTCACATAAACCTCCCCTGGCTTCAACTGCACAGGATATCGAGGAAGATTTTTTAGAGCAATCTGATACTGCAATACTAAAAATAAAAAATCTGCTTATAATAGCTGTCTATTTGGTACTGTGCATATTAACTACTTGCTCTTTCTGATAAAATCAATTTTTATAAAAGTTGTATCTAGTATAAGGCTATTACTTAAACCCTCTCTACAGACAATGAAGAAGTAGTGGTGCAGACACTTCCAGAGGATGATTAATCCTCACCAGTCTTGGGCACCTGTCTTTCTCCATTGATGATTAAAGCATCCCAGGTGGCCACCTAAGACTAGACACATGTTTTTTATATGGCTGAAGAAGTTTAAGAAGATGAATCATTCTCTGGGTAGTGCTAGCCTTTGTCCAAATCTGAGTTTTGACTGTGATACCTAAAAATTACCAGATTGTATTCTTTTTATTCTGCAAATTGAGATACATTAAACATTTTTTCTTGTTTTTCTTGTGTGTGTAAAACAAAATCCTGCTGTAAAATGTAAACAGCGAAACACCTTCCACTTTAGGTTTTGCAGTCATTCTCCATTGTAATAACAAGTACACATTTTTATCAGCTGGACATTAAATAGACAACTTTATACATTTATTTTTGAAATTTCTAAATAGGTCTATGTCATACTATCTTAGGAAAAAAAAGAAAGGAAGGTTTAAATATTCTGTGTGAAGTATTCAAACAGGAGAGATGTAGGAAAGTTTTATTTTTCTTCCTCTAAAACATTTTAGTGATAGTAGAAATGTCTTCATTTTGATCAAGATTTTACCTGCCATTCAAGCACTTTTTGAAAGGTGAAAAATGTGCCGAGAATAATTGCATTTCAGTCTTTTTATGGAATCCCCCAAACTTCAAATGAAAAAAAACTTTCCTTAGTACATTAAAAAAACAACCAAACAAAACAAAAAAAAAACACCACCCTCAAAACTATTGGAAAAACTATCAATTTTTTTGCCAGCTAATCCAAGAAGACTGACAGCTGACAATATCTGAGAGTTCATATGCCAGATTATATTAGAGACTAGTTAAGTGGGGACTGAAAGATGCTGCCTTTCAAAGGATCCATTCTCTTGACATTAACTTACTTTGGTGCTGCTGCTGATCTAGAAGATTGGAGACACACTGCTTTTCTCTTCTAGGGGTTTCACTTCAGAGGATGTTGCACGCAACTCCACCAGCCAGAGCTTGCCTGTGCCACCTCCTTGATGTTGCATAAAAAATAGTAATCTCTGCAACTGGCAGTGACAGTATGAAATGGGAAGAAATTTCAGTCTTTCTATTTAGTATTGCTCTTTTTGGATCCAGTTCACTGGGATGCACATCTCACTCAAATGTGAACAGATGAGCACATTTAAAACCAGATGTCAGACATCTGTGCCTGTGCAATCCACCTGTCACTGCTGCAAAAATGGGGATAGCAGAGAAACTACTATCAGACCTAGAAACTTTCATGTTGGGAATACAGCCTTTGACGAAAAGTGCTAATTGTGCTGTTTCTCTGGCTCCGGCAGATCTACTGATGCACTACAAGATCTTATGTAATTCAGTCATAAAAAAGTAAGATTGCGAGGGCTTGCAAAGGAAGAGGAGTACTCTGTTGTTCTCACTTTGTGCTTGCAGGAAAGAACCTGCAATTTCTGTGTTAGGCAAGAACCTAAAAGGTTTAGAGGGCAAAGATCCATTGTTGCTCTCCCACTTGTAAACTGGGAAAGGGCACCATCAGATTTGTAAATGTGTTTGCAGGTAATGACCAACAGGGAAGCAAATGGCTGAAGATGAGCTCTTGCAAATCACACTGTATCAGTTTTCAAAGACCTAATGATTTCTACACTTTACGCAGTAGGAAAGGGAATTATGCAGACTACTGCAGGCTTTCTGTGGCTTAGACAGCAGCAGGAAGGAGTCAGATTTGAAAAACTAGTTCCTGTCAGAAACTAGATTATCCTTAATTCACATAAATAACTCGTATTATTATTATTATTATTATTATTATTATTATTTTTGTCAAGAAGCACAGCTGAGGGATGTGGTTTGAACCAAACAGAATGAGAGATCTGGGCAGAGACAGAGGTGAAGGCAAGGGAAACTTCTGTGATAACCCCCTCCAGAAACAAATCAATACTGAAGAAGTGGTAAAGGGCTTATAGTAGTTGAGGATCCTGTCATAAGATTTGTATCCTGTCATAGGATACAAATCAAGTGATTTCTCACAGCAGATGAAACAATGAAAGCAGTCATGCTTGGCCATTGGAAGGGTGCACCTCTGTGCTATTACATGTTATGAAATAGCAGATCACAGAATCACAGAATAGTCTAGGTTGGAAGAGACCTACAAGATCACCAAGTCCAACCTCTGAAAATGATGAAGCCAGTCAATTGCAATGTGTGCTGTTGTTAATGGGCAATGCACAGAAAGTTGGTCCATTTGCAATTATGGGCATCTCAGAATTGTCACTAACCCATAGTATGTTTGCTTCACTCAACCTGAAGGCACAAGAGCTCATTCCCTGTATATTTCTCAAGTACCTGAGTAAAACACAGGCAAGCCAAAGCAATCATTTAGTCACAGAATCACAGAATGGTTTGGGTTGGATGGGACATTAAAGATCATCTAGTTCCACCACCCCTGCCATGGCTGGGGACACCTCCCACCAGACCAGGTTGCTCAAAGCCACATCTGGCCTGGCTTTGAACACCTCCAGGGACAGGGCATCCACAGCTTCTCTGGGCAACCTGTGCCAGTGTTTCACCATGCTCATTTAGTTTATATATGGCAAAGGTACACTATACCCTCAGGCACTCTTTAAACACCACTTTGTCAGTACTAATCTTATTTTTGAGAAATAAAAGATTGGATGCAAGCTATCCAAAACCCCAGCACTATAGAGCTTTGGAGAAAACAGACTCAGGAAGCCTAAGTTTTTGGAAATACCCAGCTAAAAAACCTTAGACAATAGAGAAGGCACAGCAAGTACACCTTTTACTTGGTCAGAGATGACAGTCTTGCCTTTCACACCCCATTTAGCAGCAGTTCCTGTCTTTTTGCTGCCTGTTACCCGCTATGGTTCATTACGTGCGTACACTCTACCCCATACTATTTCCTTCAGAAAACACTCAGCCACACTTAGTCCTTACTTGAGATCAGCAACAGGAAAAGCTTGATATTCAAGGCCAGATTCCAGGACAAGTGCAGTTAAAATGATTAAAACTGATTAAAATCAAACCCTAGAACTGCCACTGTATTGATTTATTTTATATGTTGTACTGGGTCTGGCTGGGATGTTAACTTTCCCTGCAGCAGCCCATACAGTGCCACGCTCTGCACTTGTAGCTAGAACAGCAGTGTTATCACACTAGTGTTGTGTCTGCTGCTGAGAAGTGCTGGCACAGTATCAGGACTTTTTCTAACCCTCCTCGCGAACACTGGCTATGTGCGTTGAGGCCCTGCTTCAAGGATGTGGTCAGGCATCGCTCATTTGCGGGAAGTAGAGAATAATTTCTTTCCTCTGCACTTCCACATAGCCTTTACTTGTTTTGTTTTGCTGTTCCCTTTCCCCCTCCCTTTCCCCTTTCCCTTTTTCCCTTTAGTTGAATTGTTAATTAATAATATTTCCATAATATATATATATATTTTCCTTTAATTAAATTATCCTTATCTCAACCCGTGAGTTGTTCTTTCCTTTACTTCTTCCCCTCCTCATCTGAGGAGGGGGAGTGAGAGAGTGGTTGTGGTGTTCAGCTGCCCAGTATGGTAAAACCACCACATATGTGTATGCTAATTATATTAAAATGTACACCTTCTTATTTTTCTTCATTCATCCATAATATTGTTATTTTATAATACATAGATTTTAAAAAGAGGAATTCACAGCTGATATGTATTTTGAGAGATAGAAATATCTTTAATGTATTACACGTGTAGAATGATGCCATATAAAGACCTAATCATTTTGGTGTAATTTCAGAGTTGACTGTGCTTTGAGCAGAAGGCTGGAGGAGGACTGGAGGTCCTTTCCAATTTGAATGATCCTGTGCAGCCAGGTAGAAGACAGAATAGTTGTTTGTACCCTTCAATTACTCATAAATCCATCAAGGATATTTTATAATTTCTGCTTTCCAAATTTAGTATGCATTATCTCTTTGAATCAATCTTCACAAATCTGAGATAACATCTCAAGTGAAAAAGAGCCAAAATAATAATAATAATAAAAAAAATTAACCAACCAAGTATGTTGGCATTCTTGTCCCAAAGAGATAATATTTACCTGGATGAATAGTTTCTTCTCACAGATAACTAGTGATAGGACTAGAGTGAATAGCCTCAAGTTGTGCCAGGGGAGGTTCAGGTTGGAAATTAGGAGAAATTTCTTCTCAGAAAAAATATTCAGGCTTTGGAACAGGTTGCCCAGGGAAGTGGTGGAGTCACCATCCATGGGGGTGTTCAAGGAAATGTTGGCTGTGGTGCTTTAGGGACATGGTTTAGTGGGTGACATTGGTAGTAAGGGGATGGTTAGACCAGATTACCTTGGAGGTCTTTTCCAGCCCTAATAATTCTATTATTCTAATTTCAGTTTTCACCCAGGAGGATAAGTTTACTTAAGGATCCTTTTATTGTATCTACAAGTATTTCAGTCTGCTCATTGCAGCAAGGAGGGTGATCAGCTCCCTGTGAACATAGTTCTTATGTGGAGGTGTTAAAGGCTTTAGAGCTTGGGCCTGGACCTACCTCACACAAGATTGGGTACCTAATTAAAAGCAAAATTGACTTGGGCTATGTGGATATCAAAAAGATAGAAAAGCGGTTCAGATTTAAGGTAGTTATATGGATATACTTCTACCCTGACAAATGTAGTGTGCTGTGAGAATCACCGTATATACCTACCATAAATCTGATCTGCTAGCGGGTATTTTTTAATGCAACACAAATAAGAATAAGTAGCTTTTCTCGTGATTCACTCAACTGAATTTAGAAACAAACCGTAAGTACATCATAAAATAACATTGAATTAGTTTGTTCATTTCATGGGCAGTTAACCTTTATGTCTCCTTAATAATTGATTTCCCTAATACTCTGTTAATATTATTAGTTTATTTACATTATGATCTTTTATTATTATTTTTTTTATTTTCATTTTTTTTTTTCTTACCTTTGGCCTTTTATTACATTAACTATAAATTTTCATAGAATTGATTAGTTGCAAGAAATAAGTTATGCTCTTACACTGTTCTGCCTTTCATGGAAAGGAAACACTTCTAATTTTATTATATATCTCTCTTCACAAGGATAATTGAAATACTGTGATTACTAATTAAATTAGTGTAACTATACTAGCTCTGACAAAATGATATGATTTATAGTTTTGGTTCAAAAAAAAAAAAAAACTAAGCTATTTTTATAGTAATGTTATCCATTTAGAATGCCATATCTTAATTCTTCCAGTAATGTGTCATAACCTCTAAGTATTTCAAATTACATTACTTAATCATGTGGGGACAGAGGCAATTTGATGCTATATAACATGTAATACTCCAGACAAGAAAAAAGCAAAAGGGTCAGGTCAAGCATTTCAGATTATATGTTGTATCAGAAGCAAAGTGAATGAAATGCTGAAATGTCTCTGCTGGAAGGATAAACCGTTGTATATAGTTTCCCTAATAAAGAGTGAATTCATAAGTATTTTAAGATGTGAATGAAATAAAATTTTCACTTTAAAATAGAGACACAGAAATCAGCAATCAGGTGTGTGTTTTGATGGCTTTTTTGCATGTTTGGTTTTGAATTGTTTCCTATCAGCCTAGGGGCCTGACTGCCTTATTTAAAATATGTCAACTGCCTTGACTGATTTAATATTGCTGCTGTCTAACATTGCTTCCAAATTGTAAATGAGCTTGATCCAATATCCACTAAATTGAATGGAAAGGATCCCAATGGCTCTGGCTGATACTGGACCAGTTCCATTGCTTGTATCATTTATTAGGACATTTTGTTTGGCAGGATTTAAGAAGTCCTTAGGTAAGACTCACATCTTTTTATTTGCATTGTTTCCTATCCAAAATTCTGTCATTACTAGAAAGCTTTATTAAAGATCTGCAGAAACTTAACATTGTTTGAAACTTAATAATACAATAATCTTTAAAAGATATTTGCACTGCAGATATCAAGATAGAATGATCCAGTAACAAATCAAATTTCAGAGCATGCTCTTACTTATTGAGCTTTTCAGCTTCAGTGCGCAATTTTCAAATCATCTTATGTTTACACAGTAATCACTCAGCTTGCTGCTGCAACAAGGTTCAGACTGGAATTGTGACTCATCTGCACATTACTAGTCTATTTTTTTATTGGTTATCAGAGAATGGTTATCCCAGCTATATTAGCTAAATTTCATTTATATAAAGTGACCTTTTGATGCTACTCTTCATACGCTAAATAACCTAGTAAACAACATGTTTCTTGTAATAGGTTTTCCTGGCAAAAAAATGTTATGTAAATGTACTTAATACAAGGTAATTTGTGCTAATGGCCAGTAACCATATTTAAAATATGACTGGTTTAATTACCAAAATTAAGCCAATTTCTTCCATATGTTAATAAAAATAGTTGCTCCAAGAGAGTCAGATTTGGTGTGTACTCAGTTTAGAGCCTGGTCCATAAGATTTCACTTATAATAATTTCTGTACCATTACCAAAGAAAAATTCTCAAATGTGAATATTAAGATATTTGGACAGTGGCCAATGGTTCAGAGTAGCTATCAATATATGCCATGGTTAGGGAAAATACTTTCAAGTCCATGCTTGTTGGATAACTGTTTCACTCAGGGGACTTAATCAGCAAGTCCACTCAACTAAGCTAAAGTGTTTTATATGAAGCTTTATTTTTCATTAATATTCAAGGGGTTATTGAACATTTCCAGATGTCATTCATCTGGAGCCTCCTTTTCTTAAATTTATAGTTTTATCTTGTGGAGATTATGGATGCAATTTAGTGTGAACTGATTCTAAGGTGAGTGGTGGGAACTGGGAACAAAACTAAACTTATTTCGTCTGTTCTAGTTTCCTTTTGTGACACTTCATAGGCTTCACTAGACTCATTTGTACATAAAGATAGGATCAAAATCAGATCCAGAAATATAATAAATATTTAATTTGCTTATATTCTAGGAATAGGTGCTCAAACTATTAAAGTCATTTGCATAATAGGAAAAATATAAAATATGTAGTCTTGGATTTTTGGATTTCCTTTTACTATAAGCATATATATATATATATTTTAAATAAATGTTATAAATATTCCAGTCTATCTATGCTACACTTTCTAGAACGAATGCCTATACACAGATGATAGCATTTGCTAAAAGAACTAGCAAGAATGGATTTTTTTTTTTTTTTTTTTTTTTGAGGACACAATATGAAGTTTTTGTTGTTAATAGAAAAAAAACTCCTTACTTTCATCTGGTTAAAAATGGTTGATTGGCAAGGAAAAGAAAAAATGAAGAGATGAAGGAGGAATCTGGACTTCTCTGCATTAGAAATACATCTGTTATGGTTGAGGGGGGAGGAAAGGTAACAGTTTTCTATAGGAAAATTTCCCTTGCACAGTCACATGTTTCTTTCTTCCGAAGATGTAATTTTCCATCATTTTTTAAATAAGCCATTGATCCTTAGGGAAAAGGACTTATAGGTGTCTGAACAGTTGGGCCAGATGACACAGATGGTGAATAGGGTTGATAATGTAGCCAAAAGGTTATCAACCTGACTGCACAGTTACATATGCATGCTTGTAGGTAACAAAACATCCCTGTAATTCTGGGGCCATAAGGGTCCGAAACCCTTAACTCAGTCTAGGTGTTGCCGTGGTCTCAAAGAGACTGCAAGTGTACCCCTAACACGAGTAAAGTCTGTACCAGTACAGTTATGTTCATTCTGTTAACTTTTTCTTAAAAAGAAAAGCAACCCCCCCCCCCCCCCATAGTAAAAAAAAATAACTCGTAGCTATTTATTTATTTTTTTTTTAATTGCTTGCAACTTCAGTTACCTCCGCCTTTTTAAGAAAAAGAATTCTAGACATTCCCTGTTCACAGAATGCATCAGCATGATATGTAATCTTATCTTTATATTAGGATGCATGGCTCATGTTACTGATGATATCTTGGAAGATCATGCATACACATGGAAGATAATGATACAGGCTCTTATATAATGAGATGAATGAGGCTCCCTTTCTGAGCTGGTGGTTTCAAAGACAGTTTCTGTTTCTCACATTGTTGCAGATATCTTGTAAAATAGGCTAGTTAGTTAAGAAAAGTTAACTCAACTAAATCTTATAAACCAAAATCTTTACAGACAGAATCTTTACAGACCAAAATGATGGATTATATGTACTAGCTACAGCACATGCTACCTAATATTGTGTAAAATACGTACCAATAGCCTGACCTTCCATCAGCTGGCAAAGCAGTGTTACATTCCTAGCAATTTGTAGCTAGGGAAGAACTGAAACGGGGTTAGATTTGCTTTGATTTTGAGTTCTATTCAGTGATATTTCTGCTTTTGGTATTTTGGAGTGTCATGATATGATGAGATGTAAATGAAGTTGAGTGTGCCTAAAAGGTACAGACAGATGTCCTTTCTGGAGTATGTGATGAATTTACTAGCTACCTAAACACCATGACACTAATGAGTCCTGGAGTTTTCTAGGAGTATTTATAATTCTACAGAAAAAGGAGTCCTTTCTTAAATATTGAGGAAATAAAATATCTAGTCAACTTTGTAACAAAAGCTTTCCAAAAAAGAAGACATTTAAAATATTTTAATGATGAAATCAAAAAGGTCAAAGGATATCCTGGGATGACATTTTAAGTCTTCCCTAGATATTTGTGACATATTGTACAAATCATCTCTGCTGTGCTATGCATATACACACATGCTCTGTAACATCTGGAATAATATATGACCCAAACACTTTTGCTGGAAACATATCAGCCAGGGGATTGCTGAGAGATCATGGTTTTGTTTCTGAATAAGTGAACAAATTTTACTTTCCAAAGGAGAAAAACAGAAACAATATTTAGTTTTCACTAATCATTAAGCCAAATGTTCCTTTATGGGAATATTTACGATAACTATCAAAGATACAACAACCTCATTACTGGAACTACTGAAATTATTTTGTGATTTTGTGTTTTTGTAAATCTATCTGCAGACCAGATCAAAAGCTCTGGGCTGGTACAGAGACATTTGACTTATATAAGATATTTTTCTACCATGAATTATAGGGTCTTTTATTTGAGAGTATTTGATAAAACAATCTTAGACAAGCATCAAAATGTTAAGGCAGGGGAAAAAGTCTAACAAGTCTCACATTATTCAGTCTACTGAAATATTTATTAACCTTAAGGGATATTACTGATCACAGTAATGCTTTCCTGGTCACAGCATGTTTTCCCAATTTTAAAAATTAGATTTTTCCATTATATCACTCTATAACAAGCACTGAAAAGCTGCTAGACTCTGATAACTTAAATCTAGACCCCTGTTGTCCTGTCTGTTTTATTGCTCATGACAGGCAGTTACCTGATAGAGGTGTGTTCAACTGGAAAAGAATTTCCTGTGCCACCAAATCCTTTCCTGTTGTCCCATTTCCCTCCTTGCCCCGACTAAGACAATGTTGTATTATAACATCTACTCCATTTACCTTCCAAGCCACAGGCTCACAACCCTTCCAAACACCCTATTATAAATCTAAGACATACAGTAGGAGAGAGGAGAAGCCACAAGCTATAATGAGCCGTAGGGGAACTCAAGGTCGTCGCTCATGTCTGGGAGGTCTTCAATATGAGAGACTTTGTTAGCTGACAGAAGTGAATTTGGAAGAATGCATTCCCTAGAGAAACCAAGAAAGGAGATGAGCTCTTAATGTCTGATATAATCATCTTTCCTCAGTCTGTTAACCTTAAAATAGGAAAGAAGGTAAGATGTCTTCAGAACAGGCTAGCTGTGAAAGGACACAGGGCAGTGGGCTGAGAGCAGACAGCTGAGCTCTGCCAGCTGGCAGCCAGTCAGAAGGGAACTGCATGGTCAAATTTAATGCTTGATAGACAGCAAATTAATTAAATTGTAATATTGCTCTTCAGTTAAACCTGGTCCCTTGAATTCTCTCTAGATACCCATGTGTCTGGGACTATAGATACAGGAAAACCAGATCTGTTTGTCTTAGTAAAAAGAAAAACAGTATAAATAGAAAATATGTAAGAGCTACAGTTTAGCTGGAAAAAAAAAAAGAGTATAAAAGCAGAATGAAGCAAGTTTTGCATAATGATTTCTTCAAGGAGCAGCAGTGGGAGCCATAAAAGTAGCTGCTGCAGCAGGCTCTTTACCTGGTGTGACTGCCCAAAAAATTTTGCCTAATTTTGATAGCAGACAGACCGCTCTAGTTTGCAGCATTATTTTTATATATGTTTTTAATACCAATGCATTCAGATTTCCTTTTCCTTATCCTTTTCCTTTCTTTCCCTTCCCTTTCTATTCTCTCTCCCTTTCCTTTTATTTGTCTTCCATTATCAGTGCCAGACTAGAGTTTTAAGAATTTTACTTTAAACAAAGATGTGCAACTCAGGCAAGGGGAGATGTGACTTTCAGCAATATCCAGTTCAAGCTAGCCTTCAGCTGCTTTCTGCATCTTTATCTTTACTGTCTACTCAGTGATTCTGGAATGTAAACACACAAGAAAAAGCCTCTCAGAGGAAATATCCTTCTGACTCTGTAATGAAATATCACTAAAACAGTCTGCAATGAGCACTGGGGAAAAAAAAAAGGATCATCAATGCAGGAAAAAAGAGTCATATTTCAAAGACTGACAGCAGATCTAAATCTGGATGCTGGAAAGCAAAGGCCAAGTCACACTGAAGCCAAGAGTAAACCTTTGTCTTAATTTCAGTGGGGGAGGGATGTTGAGGCATATCTGAGTTTCACGTTCTCCGGGGAAGAAGTGTGCAGAGGAGGTGTCATGGTTTTGTCTAGGATAAAGTTAATTTTCTTTGAAAAGGCTCATATGATGCTGTGTTTTGGATTTCTGATGAGAATAATGATCACTAAAAACACACCAATGATTTTAGTTGTTGAAAAGCAGTGCTTGCATGGAGCCAGGGACTCTACTGGTTCTTACGCTGCCCTGCCATCAAGGAGGCTGGGGGTACACCAGGAGCTGGGAGGAGACACAGCCAGGACAGCTGGTCCAGGCTGGCCAGAGGGATGTCCCGTACAGTGTGGTGTATAAATCAGCTATAAATCTGGGGTAAGGAAGGAGGAAGGGGAGTGATGGCATTTGTCTTCCCAAGACACAGTTATATGCTATGACCCCTGCTTTCCTGGAAGTGGTTGAGCACCTGCCTGCCCATGGGAAGCAGCAAACAAACTCCTTGTTTTGCTTTGCTTGCACATGTGGCTTTTGCTTTACCTGTTAAACTGTCTTTATCTCAGCCCATGAGTTCTCACACTTTTACATTTCTGATTCTCTCCCCCATCCAGTTGTGGAGAGTGAGTGAGCAGCTGTGTGGGACTGAGCTGCCTGCCAGGGCTAAACCACAACAGGAGTAGAAAGATGACCAAAAAATAACATCTATTGTTTAGATCCTGGAACAAAATAGCAGCAACTTGACAGAGTTGGCAGGGGTCCTGTGAGCTCCTTATTTTGCCTCGTCTTTGGGACCAAATCACTTTGGACTTGATTTGGAAAGTTTTAGGTTTATTTAGTCAGCCAGCTGAGGACCTTGGCTCTTCTGGTAGCTATACACACTGGCAGAAATACACGTGTTAATATCTGTCTTAACAGGGAACTTAACCCACTGAACCAACAGGAATTTAATGTGACTTAAGATCAGGACCCTGATTTCACAACATTTAAACAGTTATAACTACTCTGATTCACAAAAGTTTGAGAATGCAGAATTTTCATCACTCTGATTTTATTTATATAAAATAGTAATTGTTCATCAGAAAACTAATGTACTTCTCTGTACTTTGTATCTGTCATAGGATCTGGAAATGAAATTCATTTCATTAAAGTCATCCAGGCTTTCAGGTGCCAGCACAGTTTGTTATGTTTGACAGTCTCCAAAATGAAGAATAAAGGGGAAAGAAAATGGAAAAATATCCATGCAAATAATAGAATTGAACTATAATTAAAAAAAAAAAAAAATCTAGATCATCCAAGGTTTTTTAGTTGGTGTATTTCCAACAAAAAACAACAAAAAACCCAGCCTCATGTAAAACCGTGAACACTCTTTGGGTCACAGGAAGGAATTAGATGAGACAGGGAAGGGAAAAAGTAGTCAAAGACATGTTAAGTGACTAAGGGCTTAACGATTTATAATCTCCTAAATATCTCAATACACTTTCTGATTTTGATGGGGCACTATTAAGCATTATGGCAGGTGAAGACTTCCATCAATACATGTGTTAATCTGGCCCTTGGGATGTCTGAGGAATTTCTGTGCAGAGAACTAAAAAAGTGCTCAAACTCACAGAGAAAAATTATGAAGTGTTACACTGGGTGTAAATGATTTCTGAAGTTGTCTGATATCACATAATAAAGTTGAAACAGAGGATTTAAATAGCTCTTTGGCAGAATACTGTCTTTCCTAATCATAAGCTCTAGGGAAAAATTTCCAGCTGGATGTTGAACTGAATTTCAATGATGGTAAAAAGCAGAGAAGACAGGCTGCTCCATGGATGGACAGTGATGTCTTTTTATTTCATTCATTAGTAATGACAAAATAATTCACTTTTAGTTTATACAGTCATTAAACTTACAGAAGAAAGAACCTCTGGCTGTCTGCACAAGAATTTAAGTCTTTTCCACTGAACATGATTGTGTGCCCATAGGTGCATCTACATGTATCTGTGTTCAAAGTCCATTGATAATACAGCATATGACACAATTGGTTCAATTATCATGAGTTTATAGATGGCTCCTGAGGGGAGGTTCCTGAGGGGTAATTCAACCACATGTTGTAAACTCATCCCAAACAAGAACGTGGAAAATTTCTTTCCACATAATTTCAGAATATATTCTTTATCAGATGAATATTTCAGAAAAATAAAATTAAAATAAAAATGAATACAACAAAAAATATTTTAGAGTGACTTCAGATGTTTTATCAGGAATATCTTCTCTCTCTTTTTGCCCAGAAACTAGTGTCATTTTCAGTTTAGCTGCAAATGAATCAAAGACAGGAAAAAAATAAGAATAAAATCCAACACTTATCAATGCAAAGAAAGTAATTTTTTTTTTTTTTTTTTTTTTTTTTTTTTTCTGAAAGAGAAAATATAGGAATTATAGAATCTTGTGATTTTATAATGTAAAAATATTGTATATTCCTACTTTTTAATGATTGGAATCTTTCTTGAATAGTTACACACCAAGGAACTATGACCCAGAGGCTATTAACCACAGTAAATATCTTAAAATACTTAATGTCATGGAAACATCTCTATCTTTGAAGGTATATTTCTTACATAGTTATTCTGTCTCACTGTTAAGGTAGTAGTCAGGCACTGGAACGGGTTGCCCAGGGAATGTTGGAGTCAAGGTGTTCAAGGAAAGGCTGGACGTGATGCTTACACATGGTTTAGTGGGTGACATTGGTGTTAGGGTGATGGTTGGATCAGATGATCTTGGAGGTCTTTTCCAACCCTAATGATTCTATGATTCTGTGACTCTATGGTACATCCTTGTGTTCCTTAGGTGGAATTTTGATACATGTAGATGTCTACAGCATAAATGTATTAATGTGAATACACCTGATTAAACTCCCACTGCCTCCAACAGAGATCTCTGGCAGGATTCAGCTGTACATTCTTCTAGATCTCTACACACTGGATATCAGGTGTGAGCTACACAACTTGGATTTCTTTCATGACTGATAGAAAGAACTAATTGCATCCTGAAAGGGATTCACCTGACCTATCTCAGACCTCTATCTCAAGAAGAATTTAACTACTCTGTAGCTATCTGTTTATCTACATTGACAGCTAAGACAACTGACTACGTCAAACACAATGATCTACCTCCTAGACCATTAGGTTATAAAGGATGATTTCTTTCTCTTGTAACAATGAATCAGTACTAAAGATCTCTAAGTAAATACTAAGTGTTTGGGTTTGTACACAATAGTTTACTGTTCTGGGTCACACTCACTCATAGCAAGGTTTCTTGAATTGCATGCTGTAGCGAGGTGGGGGTTGGTCTGTTCTCCCACGTGCCTGGTGACAGGACGAGGGGGAATGGGCTTAAGTTGCGCCAGGGGAATTTTAGGTTGGATCTTAGGAAGAACTTCTTTACCGAAAGGGTTGTTAGACATTGGAACGCGCTGCCCAGGGAAGTGGTGGAGTCACCATCCCTGGAGGTCTTTAAAAGACGTTTAGATGTAGAGCTTAGGGATATGGTTTAGTGGGGACTGTTAGTGTTAGGTCAGAGGTTGGACTCAATGATCTTGAGGTCTCTTCCAACCTAGAAATTCTGTGATTCTGTGATTCTGTGCATGGCTCAGGTAGTCTGTTGCAGCCAATAGCTGAGTGATCATGGCAAATTGTGATGGAAGCTGATTATGGAGACCCTTTGGCATGCAACTTCCTGCCCATAAGTGTTATGACATGAGTGGTTTGCAGACTGAGTGGGTGAGTTGTCTTGGTCTGTGTTGATTTAAATGCTCCATACAGCCACAGCCTTGTTAAATAAATCTCCACAGATAGATAATTTCTTTCTCTCTGGCAATAGCTGTCTTTCTATGGAGTACAAGCACTTTCAAGCAGTGTCAGTCATTTGGAAAGGTTCATTGACTGGCTACTTCTGTACAGAATTACCGAAGAAAAGAGAATGAGGTAATACCAGACTATGCAAAAGCACAGGTGGTTAGGGGAACACACTTTCAGAAACTTCAGTTTATCTGTGCCTTATATTACTCTGTTAATTTCACACAAGAAAATAAAGTCCCATACTATACATGAATAAACAGGGTTACCATAAATTCCCCTTTTTAAAATAAAATAACATCAATGCTAATCCTAGAGCAGGACTCACATCTTGGAATTTGGCATTGCACTGAAGTGCAACGACGGTTTATTAAACTAGTCAGTAATAGCTATTTTGGGCTTCTCTGTAGTGAAAAAGTCACCATTTTAATGTAAAGTTAAATTACTACTCACTGCCGTAGAAAGAAACTCTTTACTTTAATATTTGAATTTTTAAAGCCTGACTATAAATTGCTAGAGGTGAATTGTACACTAACACTACAAAAATAAAATGGAAAACCTCTAAAGTGCTGCAATCCAGAAAATATATGCACTGTTATCACAGATCATAAATGCAACTACAGATAATTTTAAACATATGGTAAGCTTCCTCTTAAGTACTTTGATTTGAGGGAGCATAACAGTGCTCTAAATTTTATTGTAGTCACAGAATAATTTTGCTTTGAACATTTGTAAGCCCAGTACTGCTCATAATTATATTTATTGAAGCTGGATTGGTTTACAATTTGCAACTCATTAATTCAGTGTATAATTCCAAATAAACAGGGACCTTCTTGTGTAGTTATTTAAGTCAACAGCAATATGTTACTTTAATAGTTACTGTATTACATTACGTTTTTTTTTTTTTTTTTTTTTTTTTTTTTTTTTTTTTTTTTTTTTAATCAGTAGTAGAACTAATAAGGTGCAGTATGTCTATCAGTTACTTTCTGTTACTTTTCCATACACCTTTGAAACTCGCTGCTGTATTTCACATCCTCAGTTGTGGTCTTGTTTTTTTTTCCCCACCACGGCTGAATTTAGCTGAAGATGAATTCCTTTTAGATGAATTCCTTTTTCCATACAAATGCTGCTGAAGGCTGACCCTGAGCTGATAATACTGCAGTAAGGAACCTCAAGGGAATAAGGCATCACTAAGTTAAGTGAATGTTTGTACCTTTTTAGAGTTTTAATTTAAAAATTTAAAAATGTACATAGAAAGTCATAAGTGTTTCAAAACAATTAAAACAACAACACAAAACAACACAGTTAGTTTTATTGTTTAAAACAATTTGTATTATTGGCAGAATGTGAGTATTAGTAATGTAAACAAACTTACTTAGTGCTTCATTACATACATAAAAGTAGCAGTAGTTAACAACTTAAAGCAAATGGCTAAGATGGGCACAGGCACAGAGTTAGCTATAACTTTGCAAACGTGAAATAGGTTTGAGGTTCAGAGTTTGCTTTAGGATTTAAAAAAATATTTTAAATTATTATTAGTTAACTGCAGAGTCTGTAACCTGCTTGCAGTTTGAAGAAAAGTTCTCCCTGGATCAGATTTCTGACCGATATTTATCTAAGTGAGTAAGCTACAGAAGCTATATCATGTGTTTTTTCTTTTTTTTTTTTTTTTTTTTTCTTTTTTCTTCTTCTTTGAGATCTGACTGAAATGCATAGTTGCTGAAGCACATGAACCCTTTAATTCGATGCATTAGAAAACGAACTGTTTTTTCCCGTTACCTCTTGTCTTACACAGGTAATTAGGTATGGACTGTCATATCGATTTTAATACATCTCTTATTTTTATACCCTCAAACAGTCTTTAATAAATCCTTTTTAATAGTCCTCTTCTATTTATGCTCAGTGACACAGGATCATGAATGTGTTCTGCCAGTGTTGAACCTGTTCAAGCATCAGGCTTCTGATCATTCAACACTTCCAAAAATATCCTTTGATTTACAGACCAACTAACAGAAACTGAACACACATCTGAGTGGAACCAGGAATTAAAGTTTGGGGACTATGGGTAGTAATAAGAAAAAGAAAAATAGAATTAAATTCCAATAAAAGCGTATTGTTTTTTCATTATTATTAATAATATTATCATGGCAGTAATTTGAAACCCAGTGGACTTTGGCACTACACTGTGCAAAAAAACAAAAAACAAAAAACAAAAAAAACCCACCAACAACAACCAACCAGCCAAAACAAAACACTACACTCTATAAACAGTCTCAATAAAAGAAAAGATTGGTGTAGGCACGATGGGGTAAATCATAGAGTCCACCAGCATAATGCAGTATTTTTAAAGGAAACATGATGTTATTAATTTCTTTTAAAAACATTCTTGTGTGAGGAGAGCATAAACAAGTGGGCTTCAGACGTAGATAGGGTGTGAAGTGATACAAAAAGAAGTCAGTAGGATTCCAATGAGTAGAGTCAGAGTCTGAGGGAGACCTGAAGTGTCGCTGAGTATGTAGTGCAGAAAACTGATAAAAAACATCACTTAGAAAATGTTAAATATCCAAGGGGACAGTTATATATTTTGAGAGAAAGTTTTCTATGTCTGATACATGAAATAGGTCCCATGTTCTGTTGGTGGATGCAGAAGCACAATTCTGAGACCAGATTTCCCTGGAGTGGATTTACCATGTAGCCAGGGCAGAAATATGAAGTGCAAATAAGAATATATTCCTAGATGCATTAGTATGCTCCCCTGTGTCCTGTGCTCAGGCTGCTGTTAGTCTCCTCTTTGCCCCATTAAGTCTTTGCTGGAGAATCAGCATACAAGATATGTGAGCTGGAGAGTGCAGAGGTGGTGTGGTGTTGCAACAGTCTATTTTTCCCACTTGATGTCAGTCATCCAGTCTCCTCACACCATCAAACTCTTAATCCCTCTTCTGATACTGTTGGTAAGTCTTTCTAGCTTTGCTAGCATTTGTAATGACTATCACCACAATGGGTGAACTAAACTGACACAGATTTATTTAGCAAAAGTACTGTGTATCTATGAAACAACAATGACATTTGGTCCATATTAATCTGAAATGAACATTACTTACAAACCATTTAGTCCACAGCAATTGATCAGTCATTTATAACAACATGACTTATCAAACTTTATTTATTTATTTATTTTTTATTTTTTATTTTTATTTTTCCTATTTTACTTCATCAGAAAATGTGGCTCTGCTAAAAAAGAGATTCTTGGGTAGAAACATTTTGATTAAATTCATCCATGTAATTTCTCAGGTCGAGGGCAACTTTGTGGTTTTTATTTTTTAATTTTATTTTTATCACCAACAAAGCTGCTTAAGACATTTTCTTATATGTCTTATTACATTTTCCATGGCTTAAAAGAAAAATCAAATTTTATTCCAGTGTAAAATGTATTTTACAACATTTTTTAGTATTTTGCTACATATGAGAAACAGTGCCTACCTAAATCTATCACTGAAAATAGAGGAATGAATCATAAAAAGCTAAGTAATCATGACTTTGAGTATTACCAAATACTAATCTCTTTAGTTTTACTGATATTAATGGTATTAAACAAATGTATAACTACAGTTCCATTGGGGTTCTGTTCTAGGTTAGGCAGGTAAATAAGAACCATAACATTAAATGTCAATGCTTAATGCCATGGTGTGAAGCAATGAAAAGTCAATAAAACTTTTGCATTTATTGTTTTCTAAGAAAATAAAATAGAAATGCTGTTGCTCAGTGCTTTTCTATTATTTCAGATGCCCTTTCATAAACTACAGAACAAAGATCAGTGGTAGAAACCAGCCCCCAAAACATTATATGAGGAAAGTACAATAGCTCGCATGGCAAAAAATAAAATTGTAGATCATGGAAAATAAAGACATAGAACTGTACAATTAACATGAGGAATAAGCTGGAGATCCTCATTAACAAAGTCTTTGGAATGTTCTTGAGTGAAGGTCATTATTTACTATCAAAGATTCAATCCAATTTCAGCAAAATTACACAATGCTAACAGAACCTGAGGTCACAGCTGCCTGACAAGAGAATCATTACTATCTTTGTACTCTTAATTAAAGGAAAGAATGATAAGGATGCTACATCTTAAGTTGTGAATGTGAATTTTCTTTCTGAGTTTGGCTGAACTGCCAGAATGGAAATCTGGTATAAGTTTGAAAAAGGGTAATAAGCAAATTAGAAAATCATGAATCATAGTTGACTAACTGGATATATATAAATTGGATACTTCACAACCATTTCATAAGCAGAGGTATACCAGGAAAAAAAAAAAAAAAAAAAGTAGAAATTTAAACTAAGGATTTTTGGATGATGTCCAGGCTAAATTTAAAAATATATATTTAACATTCAAAGCAAGTTGTGGTTAAGTTAAAACAGAAATGTTACACTTATATGACATGTGACTATGACTATCTACCATCACTTTTTGGATGAATTTCCACGTCATGACTATTTTTTTTTTTTTTTTTCCTAAAGAGTTTAAGTTTAGATCATACCCCTACAATGCAGAACTGATGTGCTGACTGTGGAAATTTTGGGTACATGAGTCTGACGTCTGACTTTAGAAAGCTAACTTAAATTTTAATAAAGGTTCCTCTCCAGACTTGGAGGAGAAGGAATGGAATGTAGATTGCAACAGGGGTTAATCAAAAGTCAAAATGTTTAACTTCTAAAGTGACTTTCTGAAACACAGAGACTAGCTAGGATATGCAAATGTAATTCAAAACTGTTGGTCCCACATTCATCTCAACAAAAATTACGAAGTGAATTGTGGCCTGTCTGTAGGAACCTACTGAATTTAGGAATACAGTTTACACAGCTGAGACTAGAAAAGCAGCTATCTCTAGAGGTCATTCACATTTTAAAAAGACTCTTGGATCCCAGTTGAGTAGACTCATCAGGTGCTGAAGTATAAATAAACCTGGATCTTTGAGATTTTGTCCCATTTCTGCTGGATAGCTTTGGAAATATAGGTTTTCTAGGCACAAGAGGGGTTTGAAGTGCATTTGTTAATCAAAAGTGCAAAACTGCAAGGTAAGGTAGAATGTTTGAAGATTGATTATCCACACTTTTTTTTTTTGCTTCCTAAGGAAGCCTCTGATTAATTGCTATATTTGTTATTCAGCATAATTTGTCCAAATTCAAATGCCAGATCGGTGCAATGGTCTACTTATAGTAAGTAAAAATGCAATAAATTAAACATCCATTCTGAATATAACAATGGTAAAGCCTCTCCAACTGGATACACAAGCTGAAGCTGATAAGAAAAAATACCCCTGCAAAGACAGAAGGCAATTGAGCGCACCGTACCAAGGAGAGAACAGCTCTTATTAAAAAAAGATTGAGAACAGTGACTCATTTCCCAGGCAATTTCACTATTATTTATACTAAAACTAGATTATTGTATTCTTCTAAATATTCCCTTGCTGCTGGGTAGTACAGGGGAGAAACCATTTCTTGTTAACTTTGGGTTACAGTTTTTGCCTTGATTAGTCATCACTAATCAGCAAAAACCAGCTATGTTATTCTCAGTAATGAAATTCAGAATCCAAAGACCAAACTGAAATAAGATTAATTATTATAAAATTAATCTGCTTTCACACACTGTATTAAGAAAAATGTACCTCTTTACTTTTCTATTACAAATATACTTTCTTTTATCATAGAATCATAGAATCATAGAATATCCCGAGTTAGAAGGGACCCACAAGGATCATTAAGTCCAACTCCTGGCACCACACAGGTCTACCCAAAAGTTTAGACCATGTATATATTTATATATTTATATAAAAGTATAAAAGTATCCTGTGTGTTAGAGTGATTTTGTTTTACAGCACCTTAAGACCTATTTTAACACCTTCCCTCCAAACCCAACAAAAAAACCAAACACAAATAAAATCAAGAAAATGGCATTAAAACATGGTTGAGAACTTGCAGACAAGTAGTATTCCATCAACATTTTTTATCACGTCATTGCTGTTTATTTCATATTTGCCTTTTGGCAAAATTGGCAGTGCCTCATTGTTTATGATTTAAATAGTTGTGTCTTTTTATGAATAATGAATCTAACTGATGGATATGGGAGTATCTGTGCTCAGATGAATGGGAAAAATTCCATTGATTCAGTAGTGCTAGGATTTTACTAATAATTTGTAGGAAAAATGAAGTCCAAAGTATTTTATGACACTATCAAAGATCTAGGAGTGTTTTTTTTATGTGCTGTTATATATGATTCTGCCCTGGGAGACAAAGAGCAGCACTGGCAGCGTTTCCTTTGCAGCAAGAAGCAAGTGATAAAATATGGAGAAGGTAGCTGCGGAAGAAGCAAATGAAGGAGCCTCGTCTTGTTGGCAAATGAATGAGAGTAACCAACAGCAAAGATAAAAGAGTGGCCTGGAATGTCCAAGTTAAGTAAAGTGTGTGGATTATATGTGTCTCTTTTCTTAGTCTGCTTATTCTATAAACAGTTTGTTACAGGACACTTTCTAAATAACAGTGTTCAGAAATAACATTGAATCCTTTGTCTTACCAGATATCTTTGTAAATACTTGGATGAACTGGAAAAGAGGTTCATATCCCTACCCTCCCACACATTTATAACAACCTTGAACAATTGCTAGAATGATTTGTCTGTGACATAATAAACCTCATCAGTGAGTTTCTTTCAGAAGGCAAGATTATCATGGCTATGTCAAATAAGGAATATTTCAATAAAAGAAAGATTACCTAGAAGTTTTCTGTACACCATTCTGAAAGGATTTCTTTTTATGAGTCTCATGAGGCTCTGTTCTACAAACCCATACTGCAGGGTATTCCCTTTGACATACAGATGCCCTGCTAATAGCAATATGATAATTTATGTGAGCACAAAGATTTCAGCCATCACTATCAGGGAAAAGGTAAACCTATAAGTAATATTCAAAAAATCTCTCAGGCACTTTCAACACAAAAGTTAAGACACAGGAAAGATGCATTTACTAGACCTGAAAATTTGAAACATTTTGATTTGATTATTTATTTATTTATTTTATTATTATTCTTCATCATAGAGTCATGGAATCATTAAGGTTGGAAAAGACCTCCAAAATCATCTGGTTCTACCATCCCTCTACCCCCATTATCACCCACTAAACCATGTCCGTAAGCACCATGTCCAACCTTTCCTTAAACACCCCCAAGGATGGTAACTCCACCACTGTGATGGTTTTACTCAGGTGGGCGGCCGAGTTCCACCACAACCGCTCTCTCACTCCCCCTCCTCAAAGAGGAGCGAGGAGAAAATACGATGAAAGGGGCTCAAGGGTTGAGATAAGGACTAGGAGATCGTGCAATAATTATCGTGACGGGCAAAACAGACTCAGCATAGAGAGAAAGTAAGATTTATTGCTTATTACTAACAAGCTAGAGAAGTGAGAAACAAAGGAAAGAAACCAAAAGCACCTTCCCCCCCCCATCCACCCTCTTCCACCTCCTCCCCCCGAGCGGCGCAGGGGAACGGGGGAATGGGGGTTATGGTCAGTCTACAGCACTTCTTCTCTGCCGCTCCTTCTTGGTCACTCTTGTCCCCTGTGCTGTGGGGTCCCACCATGGTCAGTTGTTTTTTGCATACCCCAATCTCTCTGAGCAGCTTGCACCAGTGTTTAGACATACTTACAGTAATTTATTTATTTCTTTATTAAATGACTTTATTTCACTTTGTGCCTGTTGCCTCATTGTCTCACCACTGACAAGAGCCTGCCTCTGTGTTTTTTACTGCCCTTCTTTAGGTATTTACATACTTTGATTAGAAGCCCCTTAACCATTCTCTTTTCCAGGCTGAACAGTCTCAGCTGTCTCAGCCTTTCATCCTATGAGAGATGCTCAAGTCCCTTATGCATTTTAGTGGCCCTTTGCAGTACTCTCTGGTATGTCCATGCCCCTCTTGTACTCCACTTTGCAGTCCCAAGAAGTGGGAACATTGAGCAGGGCTGATCTGTATGTGGGCCAGCACAGACCCAGCAGGAGCTGCCTTACTCACAGTCCCCTGAGGAGAGGTGTTACTGTCCTCTTCTCCTGAGTTATTTCCCCAGAGCAGCAGCTTGGGCAAGGATCTCCTGTGCCACACCTCTGATGAGCAGAGCAAATCGATCTGACTGTCTTGTGGTGCCTGCAGTTCTCTCTCATGAGAATTTTATAAGAACATGTGGCAGCTCTTTTATATCGTTCCAAACAGGAAAATATATGCACTTTCAAAGCTGCCAAATTCTAAGCAGAATCTAAACGATTTACCTGCAGACACTGCTCACTAAGGACTTTTCATTTATTCGACTTGGATCACTGTATCATAATCTTAATTTCAATTCAAAGACAGTGAACTCGTCTTCAGTATGTTGAAGTCTCATTCTGACCAAAGTAACTCAAATCATGATGATTAATGGATTACACAAATTTAGATTGAATTTTATTAGGTGTTAAGGCTATACATTCGTGGCTCTCTGTGATACATTCACACTCTAAGTACGAACAGTAATTTGCCCTTCTCTTCAGGCGTCCTTGCTGCAGATGTTGTGAGACCGACAAGTGTTTCTTAGTATATTCTCTCAAGACACTCTAAGTTTAAACTGAATCTCAAAGATAATTTCCAGTTCCCTACTTCATATAAGCTAAGTTCAAGTTCACTGTATATAATTATATACAGTGCCCTGTCACTAAAGGGAACCAATGTAGCCATGTTCCATAAAATCCACCTTTTTGTGCTCAACACTCAAATGACATTACATGGAATTTTATAGCTGCACATATAGAAATGTCAGGGGAAAATACTGCAAACGACCGGTGACCCAAAATGTCCTGAACTGAAGTGCAGAAAGAGGATGTACCTTTGAGAAAAACTTTCAGATTTCTTTGCTTTGATGATTTGGGATTCTGCTGGTTTTTGAGCTCTAATCAGCTGTATAAAATTCTTGTGAAGAATCTGTGGTTGTTGTTGTTGTTGTTGTTGTTTTTTAATCTATGGATGGGGAATTTTGTCATTTTCTGTACCGGTCACTAGATTAGGCATAACAAAGAGTCATTAAACTTAATGACCATTATGTCTACACATAAGATGTACTCAGGAACGCACTCAAATGTAGTAATTTTTTTCTCCTCCATATCTGTAAAAGGGAGCAAAGGGCAAAAATGCAAACTTTCTACTCAGGACAGCAAGATAAAGTGAAAAATCAAGGAACTGAAAATGATTCACAGAAGGAATAAAAAGTGCCTTAAGGAGGCTTCTGGTAAAAGAGGATCATGTGTTACCCATTTTTCTATCAGCTACGGCTGTGGAAAGCTTCTGTCCTAAAAAAGGCTATGAGACAGGTGCTCCAAGGCAACATGGGACATGCAGACTTAAGGCCAGAAGGCACTCTGCAAAGCTGAGGCAGCAAAACGTAGGCAAGGTGTCTTAATTCATCCAAGCCCTCTCATCACTCAAGCTGTCGTGTAAAGAACAGGTGTGAACATCTTCTAACCTGCAAGTTGGCAGATATACAAACCAAGTGGGAAAGACTCTGAAACGATGCAGGGTAGATTTCAACCTGCTTTGCCCATGTTCCAGTGCCTAGGAGGGAGGTACTGAAAACTGTCTCTGTGCTCCCACAGTGCAGTCATTCAGATCCTTTCCCTCTTCAGCTCAGCCTCAGCCTCAGATCAGCTCCATCGTTAAGTGAAGAATGGAATATCCCACCCAGTGAAGGAGTCATAGCCCCAGACAAAATGCAGTCTGCAAGACCAGAATCAAAAGGCACAACCAGACAGTGCAAACATTTGAAGAACTCCTTTGTGTTGCTTATTGCTTCCCATAGCTTCCTGCTTCATTCATGCAGGTTTTAGTAAAGCGAGCATAACTTCATATGGTAGACAGTGGAATAATTTCCACTGGAAATAATTTTAGGTGATTACCTTTCTTTACTCTTTTGCTCTTTCTTATTTTATAAGGGAAGTTTAAACATTTTAAATTAATAAGATTTTAATTATTATTATTATTTTTTCCTACTTAATATCCAGCTTGGTGAAATGATTTATGTCACCACAGTTACTAATTAAAATAATATGTGAATCAAAGAAAATATGAAAACTGTGAGCTATTTTTCTTTTATTCCAAAGCTAGCATCAGCAATTCTTTTGTAAATATGAAGCCCTCAGAATTAAGGTAGAGCATAGAAGTATAAAGAAAAAAGAAAAGTAGAACAGGCCAAGAAAGTGAGATTTAATGTGAAAAGACAGGAAAACAAAACAAAACAAACAAAAACCAGCACAAAAGGGAACTCCAAAACTAAACATTGTTTCTATACTACTGTCGAGGCCAAACTGCACAGGCAAACTGTTTTTCTGCTGCCATCACTTTACATTTAGCAAAGCACGCAGTAAAACAACATCCTTGTACTTAGGCCTAAATCCAAAAAGGATGCCAAGATGTCCATGTGCAACTGTGGTTAACAGAGGAGGAGTCTCAAATCTGATGTAATGTTGTGGCTGGAAGCACTATTTATGTAGAGAGGAATAAGCAATTCCTCAAGCAATTCTGACATCTAGCTAATGGCATGCTAGCTGCTGAGTTATACATTTCTAGGTGTTTTCTCTACATACCATGTATATGTAGTGACAGCCTAGGAGCCAGACACCTATAAATCAGATATAAAGATACTCATTGCATTTAAGTTCTTTGTGCTTCTTAAGTTCCATATGCTCACGTGAAAAACACTGAAAATCCTAATTTATTGGTTCCTGGGTAATGTATCAGGACTCAGTGTTATGTTCTCAAATATTTCTGTGAATATGGTCTTTTATTACGAAATTCTGTGAAGGGTAGAAACATTACCAAAGGACTGCAGAAATGTGGCAATCTAATATTAATCATGAAAATTAATTTAAAAAATGAGTTAGGAAAGAAATTATCTTGATTGTGTTAATTTTCTCACTGAATACTGTCTGTATCAAACCATGAAGGCATAGACATAAGGAGCTATGGAAGTAGAAGGAAAAATAACCAAAAAAAACAAAACAAAAAAAATCCAAGAGGAAAAGAGGTGAAGCATAACTGACTGTTAAAACTGGAGCATTGCTTCCATACACACAAGACTGCTCTTTCTTTAAAGTATTTCAATTATCCTGACAATAAAAGAATGAACAGCTACTTTAGTATCTTATTATTTCCATAACAGTTATATTCAGTTGCTTCTGATCTGAAAAATTTCTACATATAATACACTTAATAAGCTCTTTTTTTTTTTTTTTTTTTTTTTTTAACCTTGATGAAGCATAAAGCACACCACCATTATTTCACTAAAGGCTTGCTAAATGCACCATCCTACAGAACCTGTTGCTAAGATAGAACATGTGGTGAGGCTCCACCATGGCAACAGCTACCAGCCCATTAAAATCCTCAGCTCCTCAATGTTAAAGATCTTCATGTCCTAAATAGTCATTCTATAATATGAACAAGCAGAAATCCCCCGCTCTTCCTGAAAGTGGTGTATTATCAGCAATTAGCTGCTGAGCCCCAGACTACATCCCAGAAGATAAGAACAGCTGTTTTGGCTCACTAATGGCCACTAGCTTTACATCATTATGTTTTTAATTTGGGCAGTGCATTGTTCTTCACTCCTCTCCAAGAAACAGAGGAATTGATCAAAATCATCAAGAAAGTTTAGTCATCTTTGGCAGTGATCCTGAGGTTTTTTTTTTAACCTCAGAAAACCCTAGCAGGATTTTTCTGCAAGGAATCTTCCCAAAGCCATTGGCTGTGCTCAGGGAAAGCTGGTTTTACTAATATTTAGTTATTCAGTATTGTACATGTCACACTGCGTGAAGTCCTGGATATATCTCCCAAACAGATAAGTCTTGAAAGAATGATAGCCAGTGTCTGCATGGAGGCGTTATGTCAAAAGACTATTATTAATGAGGTAAAACTGTTGTAGTGTGAAAATTAATACACGCAGTTAAACAGATCTGCACTGACTTATAATTGTTACAAATTCAATTATTTCAGCAAATGTAAATACAAGAGATATAAATATGCTAAACAGTTCAAATTTTTTTAATGAAACTAATTTGCGTGCTATAATATGCAGTCTTGTTGAATACAATCTTATGAACTGCAGAAATCTTGACCAGAGTTTCAAGGTATCCAGTCACTGAAATGTTCATTAAGCATTATCTCAAGAGGCAGTTCTATTTGCTAGGATGATCTTTTCTAATTAGTGAATTACAGAACCACATAAAAAAACCTTCAGCTGTCATCGCTTTCTGCTTACACAACATCTTTCTACTGTCTAAGAACAAAATTGCTTTGTAACTGTATCTTCCACTACAAATAAGCAAAAAATGTACTGCAGAAAAGCTCCAGCAGTTCCTAAAGTGGGTCAAAAAAAAGATGAGGAATCACCTGATCAAGCACTGATTGTAGAACTGTCCTGTACTCTCAGAACAATTTTCTTTTTTTTCTTTTTCTTTTTCTTTTTCTTTTTCTTTTTCTTTTTCTTTTT
>CM021765.1:152442431-152503404 GCA_011076525.1 Nettapus auritus
TCTTTTTCTTTTTCTTTTTCTTTTTCTTTTTCTTTTTCTTTTTCTTTCTTTTTATTGTAGTTAATTCTTCTTTTGACTTAAATATAGATCAATGTCAGAAGGATTTTCTCTTGCACATTTTTCTGATGAGGGAGACTTGAAAGACCATGTATTTATTATAATACTGGCTTAGTTACTAGTTAAGAAAGGTGGGAGCATTTTATTCATCCAATTTCTTCTACTCTTTTAAGAAAATGGAACACAACTGACAAAAAATTGTAGCCTCTAAAAGAGGCTACTATATTATTCCCAGCTGATAGTCTTGAAAAAGACTTATCTAAACCTGCGTATATTTGAAATTTCTGCCTGTAAAAAGTGATTGCAAGAAGACATGGTGTGTAAAAGTCATGAAAGGGTGCAGATTGTTTATAAAATGAGGTTAGGAGTACCAGTTAAAAATGTGTAAATAGTCATTCTGACAGTCGGTGTGTGCAGCAAACAAGGGAGTGCAAAACTTTTGATATAGCACATACGAATCTGCACATCTGAAATAGTGTTAGCCTGCATATAAGTATTAGGTGTTCAGCTCAATAGGTTATCTCAGTGCTAAAATCCAGCTTGTAATCTTGCCTGTAATGCTGGTTGTACAAAGCTTGAGGAGGGCTGTAAACACATTAATCTGAAGATGTCTGTTCCATCAGAAAAACAAATAAATGAACCAAGCAACCCTCCCAACTTAGATATAAGCATTTTTTCCCATATTTCTCAATATGCATATGCTTTAACTGAATAGAGACCAAAGGAAACACACTAACAAATCTAACACACTAACAAAATGCACAGTGACTCCAGGAAAAACAAAGAAAAATATAAAAACCAACATCAAATACACAGAAGAGCTGGTGAGAAGCTGTTGAAGTAGATGATCTATAGAACATCATAAGGACAAAGTCTGAGGGAAGAGGAAAGCAGAGCTCTACCTGCATAAAATAAAAGACTGAAGAAGATGCAAGCCACACAACCTTTCATAATTTATTTTTTTACTTTACTATCTGTTTTTACTTTACTAAGTATGAATTAACCCATTTGAATGTTTTATGCCCCATAAGGGCACCAATGCAGAGGTAATAATAAACTGAAGATGTAGCAAATTTCTTTGCAACTTTGAACACTCCTATGCCAAGATATTTTTAAAGGAGTTGCACTTTGTTTCCCCTCAGACATTCAGTGACTCTTTTTAGAAGTAGTCTGCACTGGGATTAGAAGGAAACAGCCTGTTTTCACTTCAGCTGGTCACTAGCTAGTTCAGAAACATGCACATAGGCAGTGCTCTTCTGATCATCAGTTTTGCTTTCATATTTTAATGAGTAATGACTACATGAAATTTTGAGGATGAAAGATAAATGTTCTTCTATCAAAAACCATGTCACAGGTCAATAGCTTCATGGCATGGCAAAAAAAAAAAAAATAAAATCATGAATTGCTTGATTACTACTGTTTGGTTTGAATTAAATCTTTGAATTAAATACTTTTGAGGGCAGTCAAAATGCTGCTGCATCTTCACCTTATGTGTTCTCAAATTAATAGCCACACAGCCTTATCACAAGTATTTAAAGAGCAGTTCTTTATGGCAGTCTCAGATAGTGTACTGTTATGCTGGGCTGCGTAAAATAAGCTAATCTTTCATACAAGGCATAATTTCCAACTTCTTTTGGTCTTCTTATGTGTAACCAGATGATGGAGATAATTTAGAAGTTCTCATCCACTAGTGCATATTCCCCTAATTTTCAGGCTTTCAAATATGAGGAGGAATAGAAAAATCAGTTCCTTCTCTAAATTAAAGTTTAAATGCAAAGATATTTTGGATATCTTTGTATTTTTTTTCTCATTTATCTGAACTACATTCATGGTGTGGCAAAGAATTTTTTAAAGCAGTTTGAATGTGGTGAAGACTGCAGTAACTTCAGTAAATGATAAATCAGAGTAAGGGATTGCACTAGGGGACTGCATTTCCAAAAGCCTTCCCTTTCTTTTCTCCTATATGGCAGCTGCCATACTGTTTCTGGCATACCTATTGTGCACCTCTTAACCCGTTAAGGCCTGAATAAATGTTTTGCTAAGGGTAACACACAGAGCAATGGTATCTGGACTATTTTATCACCTGTGCTGCCTAAATGATATTCACTTTCCTGTCTCTGTGGATTGTTCCACAAAGCTTTCCCTAAGAAATTGCTTGAACACTGCTCAAAGAGCATTTCACTTTGCCAACCCTTCTGAACAGCAATACATTTTTTTTTTTTTTTGAGATAAAAACACACTGTTTGTTTTCCTCCATACAACATGCCTCCATCAAGATTTATGCTCTCAAACATGCCCACTTGCCTTTTGATATGCTGCTATGCATGCAAAACTATCATTTTTCATGCTATGAAAAGATCATGTTTTTTATAGAGTCCTCACGTCATATCAGACTTTTTGAATTGGAACTCACACACACATACACAATTTATATCCTAAGGTAAGAGGAGCATAAAGTGGAGTATGTCCTGTGGACATGCTCTGTCTACTGTTAATATAGGTACTCTTGAGCAGAGGAAAAGAAAGCCAATCCATGCCTCTCAGCATCCTTTTATTTAGCAGTGAGTGATGCTGTAGTCTGAGATAACTCTGAACCTATTTTAATAGTGAGAGACTATTTAATTGGTAGTAATATATTCCCAGTCAAAACCACCCAGAAAAACTGATCAATTTGACCTGTCCTGTTTTCATATAAAAAGGTACTTTCTTAAGATAACTTTTCTTTGGAGTGGCAGACATATCACCTACAGCCAAGTGAGGTCTATTGTCTGTGGTTTTCTTGTGCAGTTTCCTCCTCTGGGATTTCTTGGTGTGGAGGTCAGATACAGCCTTACCCAACTTAAGGGAAAAAAGAGAAGAGCCTTGACGTTTAGATTTTTTTTTTTTTTTTTTTTTTTTTTTTTTTTAATAGATCTTACGATTGGATATCACTGAAACAGACAAATGATTTGATCAAGATCTGTTACCCAATGAATCAAGAACATGATAAATAGTAAAGGATGTTTAAACACTGATATCTCCACAGAAAGACAGTCATATTTCCTCTTTTTCTTCTCAGACCCTTTTCTGAAAATAACCTGTCATTATCCTTCTGGCAGAAGTTTAGTTTCCATTTCCTCAGATAACCTTAATTTTGCTGGGTATACTGCACATGATTGAAAAAAATAAATTCCTAGGATAAAACTGGATTTTCTTGAGTGCTACAAAAAGTCCTTCTAAGAGAAACATGAAGATTTAAACTTCAGATACATCCCTACCAATTTAGCTATATATCCCATCCAATAAATTCTATTTAAACTGAACCCAGACTTAATAAAAAAGGTAAAGAGTAGTTTAGTTTAGATATTTTAGAGGAATTTTTAAGTCTTTAAGCTTTAAAGGAGTGGTTAATAATTGTTTTTATAGTAGCAGGGATTACATTTCTTATTTGAAAACCAATCAAAAATTAGGAGACAAAGATATTACTTCCAACATTAGTGTCCTGTCTCTGAAAAGAATCAGCAGCCCATTAAGGCAATTACCATTCTCATTTGGGATCCTGATAAGCTCTTAAATAGTTTGTCATTAAGATATATACAGCATATCTCTTTAATAAGATCTCTTGATTTGATAAAACTCTTATTAGTACCATCAAAGGTCCCAGAAGAATATCTCCATTTTTGTGAGTATTCTGTTCAAGATTACTGTGGTGTCATTGACACTTCTTTTGGTATAATTAGGCATGAATATGGAGTACACTTCTTGATTTTTCTAGAAAGTTTAGCAACAATGTGTATGTATGTACTGGGTCTAGCTGGGATGTTAACTTTCCCTGCAGCAGCCCATACAGTGCCACACTCTGCACTTGTAGCTAGAACAGCAGCGTTATCACACTAGTGTTGTGTCTGCTGCTGAGAAGTGCTGGCACAGTATCAGGACTTTCTCTAACCCTCCTGGGGGGTGGGCAAAAAAGTGAGAAAGAAACATCACCAGGGCAGCTGACCTAAACCAACCAAAGAGATATTCCATACCATATGATGTCACACTCAGCAATAAAAGGTGGAAAAAGGAGGAAGAGGGGAGGGGTGGGCTTTCATTGAGAAAATGTCTGTCCTACTCGCGAACACCGGTTATGTGCGTTGAGGCCCTGCTTCAAGGATGTGGACAGGCATCGCTCATTTGCGGGAAGTAGAGAATAATTTCTTTCCTCTGCACTTCCACATAGCCTTTACTTGTTTTGTTTTGCTGTTCCCTTTCCCCCTCCCTTTCCCCTTTCCCTTTTTCCCTTTAGTTGAATTGTTAATTAATAATATTTCCATAATATATATATATATTTTCCTTTAATTAAATTATCCTTATCTCAACCCGTGAGTTGTTCTTTCCTTTACTTCTTCCCCTCCTCATCTGAGGAGGGGGAATGAGAGAGCGGTTGTGGTGTTCAGTTGCCCAGCATGGTAAAACCACCACAATGTACCAATGTGTTATAGAAACAGTTGCTATAATGACAAAAAGTATTAATACTCTAGTTGTATTTTTAAGAACAGTTAGTGAAGATTCTGACTCACCTACAATTATCTAATGGAAGAGAAATAATATTCATTGCTTTTACAGTAAAAGCATACCACACTTAAAATATCTTAACTGAAATAACTTATTTCCAAGAGCTGTATCCCTTTAGCTGTATCCCTGAGCACACTGCTGGCTAATATTCAGCTGACTGTCAACCAATACTCCCAGGTCCTTCTCTGACAGGCAGCTTTCTAATCACGCATCTCTGCTTGGGGTTGTTGTGCCCCAGATGCAGAACCTAGCACTTGGCCTTGTTGAACTTCATACCGTTGGCCTCAGCCCATCGGTCCAGCCTATCCATATCCTCCTGCAGAGCCTTCCTACACTTGAGCAGGTCAACACACGCACCTAACTTGGTGTCACCTGCAAACTTACATGAGGGTGCACTTGATCCCCTCATCCAGATCACTGATAAAGATGTTAAGTAGGACTGGCCTATTTATATACTTTAACAAGGCCAGGACTGTTGTGAATATGTCTTTATATTCACTTTATGAGTCAGACTGTCATGTTATATAAGCATTAAGATGCTATTGAAAGCAGAGGGACCATGTGAGAATTTATAAAGGCTCCAGAATATTTGCTGACAAAATTTATCTGGGAAAATACCAAATGACAAGTGGTCATTTTAGGATGGTTTATATGTTCCAAGAAGTTTTTATACTGATTATTGTTAAAAAATTATGATGTATTCAAAATTCTCTTAGACACCATTAGTTCAGACAATATTTGTGGAGTTCATCGTGGAAAGGTCTACTCTTATCCTTTATATATTTATTTTATTTATTTATTTTATTTATTTTTACCTACAGAAAAGTTTGCCATCAAGAAGAAAAATGTGGACATGTCCAATATTTTATCTATATACTTAAGATGAAACACTTTTCCAGTTTCATTTGAGGTTGCTTGGCATATTTTCTGTTCAATCTGCATAACTTCCAAAATGCTAAAACGCTGCTCTCATGCAAAAATCAGTAGATAATTCAGAAGGTGGAGGACCACTGCATTGACTATTGCTGAAATGTGCCTGCACACCATTGAAGCTTTTTCTTTTCCTTACTCTGTTGCCCCAGTGAATAGGCTGGTGTGGGCAAGAAGTTGAGATGGGACATAGCTGGGACAGCTGGTCCAAATCAGCCAAAGGCATATTCCATACCATATAACACCACGATCAGCAATAAAAGCTGGGAGGTTTTGTCTTCTAAGGTGGTTATTTCTTGCAGAGTGGCTAGGCACTGGTCTGCCTGGGGGGGGGGGGGGGGGGAGGGTGAGTGATAGCCTTTTTCATGATTTGTATTTTTTTCCCTTGTTCCTTCACTTATTCAGGTGTCTTTAACTTTACCTCCAAATTGTCTTGCTTTTGCTTTCTGACTGTCTCCCCCATCCCACTGTAGAAGAAGTGAGGAAGTGGATGTATGGATCCTTAGTTGCTGGCTAGGGTCAACTCACAACACCAGTTAATGTTAAATTATGGATCCAATGAATGAAAATTATCTTTTAATGCAAGTTCTTTAAAGTGATGTCTTTTTTTTTTCACCACATCTGACCTATAAATTTTAGGACTCTGAAAGTTAAAAAAAATACACATGAATACCTTACATCTTGAGAACAGTAAAGGAACTTAAATTCAGCTTCTGACAAACCATTTGGAATTTGCACCATTGGTTCCATAAACTTACTACTTTATAACTAAAAGGAACATATAAACATTAAATGAAAGCTCTACCAGGAAGAGTTCATAGAGTGCTGATAGCATACTTTTGAAAAGGGTTAATTTGGGGGCAAAAGGATAAGTGAGTATTACACTTGAGTGTTTTACAGCCTGAGAAAGGATAGGAGGAATTTACATTGAAAATCCTTTCTCTCTTCAGTTTTTCCCTTTCAAGACAGCTCAAGAACTTAGCTTGAACAATGCTCTTAGTTCCTGGGACTATGAAAGTAAATAAAAACTATGTCTGCCAGTGATAGTAGGAGAGTGGTTCCATAACTCACAGGTCTCTTCCAGAAAAGTATTCAAAATTCATTTTATTCATTTAGTGAACATGAAAGGCACATTTGGAGACAGTTGTAGAACATATGTAAGCAAAGTGAAAATGAAAAAAATAATATGAGGGTGACCATTATAGACAAGACAATGAAGAGAGAACAAGTAGAGATAGAAAGGAATAATGTAACACTGGCAGTAGTTGAAAGCACTCTTTACTTTCTTCTAAAGAAATGAAGACAAATGAGCCAGGGAGCCTCTGTTTCAAGAAGACAGCAGCCTGATCTAACAAATCATTTGCTTAGTTTCAAACATATGGGTCAGCTTTGTCACCTTGCTTGAAGTATACTCTCATTTACTGCTCAGGTCTGTGCTGGAGCTAGGAAAGTGGCAACACCTGAGGGATCCAGCCCCTCTCAGGTGACATCAAAGAAATTCTACTTGAGCACAATCCCAAGTAACAAAATCTTTTGCCTCTCTCTTTGTGAGCTCCTCCATCTACATTTGTGCCTATTGCTTCTCATTGTTTCTCCTTTATGATTAGCACTTCTTCCTCCCAATTCACTATTTGTCATTTATTGTTAGCACCAGAGAAAGCAGGCTAGTGTTAGACACCTTTTGCTTATAACATCATTTAATTTTACTCTTCCTTACTTATTCTAGAGATAGTGTCAAACATCTCCAGGAAATAAAATGCATTTGTAGCTTTTGCACAAATGGATGAAAAGGAAAAATGAAGATATACCACCAGTTGAAGTTGTGATGTACTGACTTGCATTACCTTGCCTGAAAAAAAAGATTCTCCTCCTCACATTTATGAGTTGACTGTAAAATCTCTCTGCAGCTCTCTAAAGGCATGGATTATGTGTGTTTACTTCATGCATATTTAGAATTACATTATAAAATGTTAAGGCTGAAAAGGCAATACTTGTAAATTAGGAAATGACATAATTTGTTATATATAAAACTTTAAATCTGCTTCTGTGCACATATAGCATGATCACTTTCAATGCCATGCCTGCATACTGTTTTTCCCAGAGGAGGCCTGTTTCATCTAATGTGTACAATGGATAATGCTCAGGATATTTCCCATGGAAGTGCTTTATTTATTTATTTATTTATTGAACTTATAATTCACTCTTTTACAAGCTTTTCAGTCCATCATTTAAGAACCTGGAAACCTGCGACCAATCATTTAATCTCCAGTATTATATTATGTATTTCACAGCTGGAGAAACAGAGACAAAACCTTTCAGGGCAACATATAGCCTCTGCAGTTTATGATGGGTTATAATTCAGGATCACCTAACTGCCAGGCATGTATTCAGGCATGATATATTTCTGTCAAATATGATGAATTCAAAGGTATTCAAACCTAGTCAGACTATAAGGTCATCCTGTTTCTGACCTTGTGGAGCTGATGGAAAACTCTGTGAGCATAAGGCAGGTCTTTAGTGATATAAATACATCATATTTGCAAATTATTGTAATATTTTCAGAATTATCTCTTAGCCTCAAGTAGCTTCTCACTCTGACTTCCTGATATATGCGGTGATTTATATATTTTTTTACTTAATAGCCATCAATTTTCTTCTAAGAATTGATCCTGATGCTTTTCAATAGCATCTTGGGGTCTAGTAATGACAGTTGAATTTGTTCACATTCTTTATATCTGTGCAAAGCCCTGGCTATATAAAAATAAGTATCCAGGAGCTTAGGACACAACGTGTCAATCTGTCAAAATGCTGGTTTACACGATCACTGGGCAGGATGATGAGGAAATTGTCACCTGCAGAAAAATGAAAAATTTCAGGGACTCTGCAGAGCTGACTAAAAAGACCTTGGTGAAACTTGAAACCAAAACGTGTATTAACCACAAAACTGTATGTGCTGAATCTATTTAAACAATAAAATTCAATGTTCTAGCACCTTGCACAGTGAATATCCAGCTAAAGTGACTGGGACAGAAAAAATTACCTATGAAAGGAATAATCTAGAATCTCTACTTAAATTTTCATTTATGGCTACTGCTTTGTATCATGTGTTGCCTTTTTATCTGGAACCATGACCAAGTTGTGTCAGGATGCTAGACAACATTCATTCACAGAATCCTAGAATCATAGACTGGAAAAGACCTCCAAGATCATCTGATCATCACCCTACAATGTCCCCCACCAAACCATGTCCCTAAGCAACAGATCCAATCTTTCCTTAAGCACCTCCAGCGACAGTAACTACACCACCTCCCTGGGCAACCTGTCCCAATGAACGACTGCTCTTTCTGAGAAGAAATGTCTCCTACTTTCCAACCTGAACCTCTCCTGGTGCAACCTGAGGCCATTCCCTCTAGTCCTATCACTAGTTATCTCTGAGAAGAAGCCAACCCCCAGCTTCCCACGACCTCCTTTCAGGTAGTTGTAGAGAGCAATAGGGTCTCCCCTGAGCCTCCGCGTTTCTCCAGACTAAACAACCCCAGTTCCCTCAGCTTTTCCTCATAGGACTTGTGTTCCAGGCCCTTCACCAGCTTTGTAGCCCATCTCTGGACATGTTCCAGGGCCTTGATGTCCTTCTTGTAGTGAGGGGACTAAAAATGAACGCAGTGCGTGAGGTGTGGCCTCACCAGAGCTGAGTACAGGGGGACGATCACCTCCCTGGTCCTGCTGGCTACACTATTCCTGATACAAAACAGAATGCCACTGGCTTTCTTGGCCACCTGGGCACACTGCTGGCTCATGTTCAGGTTCAGCATCAAGCCATGCATTTTGTTGGAGATTATTATCCTGGACATTACTGAATTCAAATTTACTGTATATGAGCTTAGCTGGTTAAATCCTCTCAGAACCACTCTGATGCAACAAAAACTACAAGTTAGAGGAAAAACTCACAGTGCAATACTTTTACATTTCGCACACCTGCTCACATAGTTTCTGTCCTGTAAATTACATTCTGAGTTTTCTGTTGAACCTTTCCCAACTACTGAAACAAATGAAGCAGCTCCTTCTTTTCCAGACCACCACCCATCCTCCAAGAGACGCTCCTTTGGAAAAAATATGTGATGAAAAAAGGTGATGAAATTAGGGTGGTATGAGCAACTTGCAATCTGACAACTGCCACCTATTACTTCTCACTTTGTATCTTGTTCTCTTTTACATTTTTTATGTTTAGTTACCTATTTTTCAAATAAGATGAACAATGGTGAACACAAACCCTAATATTCAGCTACAACAGCATTCCATGGTGTACCAGTTAAAAAGAGTCTGGATTGTGAACCATTGGTCCTGCCAGGATTGTATTTTCAGCATTGCAGACAATGACATTCTCAACTCGTTTATTAGGTTTCCTTTTGTGGCAAACAAAAAACACAATGTTTTTATTTTCATGCAATGCTTATATTGTGTGGCTGAAAAAATAAGCAGTGTAATAAGGGATGACGTGCCAAGCACTTCTAATGATTCCTGTCATGGATTTTAAAACAGATGTGTTAATCCATGCTAATCTGGTTCAGTACTTTGAAAACAATTATATGTTTTTTACAGCCCACTTGCCATCCTGGCTAGTATTACAAATGTGCTCCATTGCATAAACGCTTTTATTTTATTGCACCTGTAGGCAAATTTAAAGCAAATAAAAAGATATAATTAAGTTTGATTAAAGCAGCTCAGTGGTATATTTGTACCATCCAGTTCAGTATTTATATATATATATTTTCAGTTTTAGTTAAGTATGTACAAGGGATAAATAGATCTCATAAGGTGCAGTGTGCTCTGCTCTAGAGATCTATTTTGTTCAATATAAAATAAATGACTGCAGTATTATAGGAAAACTGGAGAGACACAGACACCTCTGGCTGGTGATTCCCCAAGACTTGAACTACCTTTGAGAAATACCTGTGGGTTTGCATTGATTATACAGATCATTTAGGAAGTCTAAAATAGACTCATAAGCTTTTTATCTATTTTGGGTATCCATGGAAAGGTTTTGGCAGCAGGGCCTGCAGTGCTGGCCTCTGTGAGGAGAGGCTGGGACTGTCCCATGCCAGACACAACTAGTTCCAGCCTGCTCCAGAGCAGGGCATAGCTAGGCCCAGCAGCCAAGATGAAGGCACCCAGCACCTCAGAGAAAACTGTATAAGGGCAAAATACCACATAGGTGGTGTTGTTGAGGAAAAATGTGTGAGAAACAGCTCTGCAGAGGAGGTCAGAAAAGGAGGAGGTGGGAGGTGCACTCCAGACACTGAAGCAGAGGTGCCGTGGTCCATGGAAGACTAACTCTGGGGCAGACGTTTTGTTGAGGGACAGTAGGCAGTGGAGAGCCCATGCTCAAGCAGGTGAGAATTATGAGAGGGAAGGAGTGGCAAGGAAGAATTGCTATATGTGCACCACACCTTCCCACCCATTCCCACTGTGCTATTCAGGGGGTTATAGAGGAGCTGGAGTTAAGCTGAATGTGGGAAAGGGGGAAGAAAGGTATTGCTTTAATGTTTGTCTTTGTTTCTTGCTACCCAAATCTGTTTTAACTGGCAATAAATTAAATTATTCTTCTACAAGTTGAGTCAGTTTTGCACACAGTTGTAACTGGTAAGCAATCTCCTTGTCTTGATCCACGAGCTTTCTTATACTGTTTTTGCCTTCTGCCTTGCTGATTAGGGGAAGCAAGCGAGCAGCTAACTGGGGGTCTGACTGCTGGCCAAGGATAACCACCACAGTACCTAAACTTATAAAGAATGATATAAGGTTGGAAGAGTGCAAAAGGAGACATGCCTGTATACAATTTATGAAAAGTATTTGTTTTATTGGTCTGAAATCAAAAACTCTGCCTGAGACTAAGGCACACACAGAATCATATTGCTGTTTCTGATTTAGGTACAGTTATGAAATAGGGCTATCCTTTACTTCTGATAAGGCATATGCATTTTCCATTAAATTCCTTCTTGTGAAGTCCCACTGAACATCAGCTTTGCCACAGACCAAAGCTGCACTGCAGGTTTGCACAACATAATAAAGCTAGAACATTGACTATCAGTTTATTTTTGTTTGAATTTTCTTGGGAAACGTTTCTGACTCCTCGTATATAAACATTAGTTATAGCATATTAGCAGAAAAACACAAAAATGAATTTGAGGCATGGTGTGGTATTTAGAATACAAGCTGGCCTTGAAATTTTACAGTCTAAATAACTGAAAACAAGCTAGTGGTGCAGTAAAGATCACTAATGTAACCATAGACTTAAATCCACAAAGCCAGAAGATGAAAACTAGACTCTAACTGTAGTCCTGGTCATTGCTGCTCTCCATGTTTCCAAATCAGCAATCTCTTTTCCTTTTAGCAATGATATATGCTCCTCTACCAATATTTGTACAAGATAAAAGATATAGTGTCTTTGGAACTGCAGTGTATTAATGGATGCACAATTAATCTAGTCATGTTTCCCATTCCTAACTTTTATTGATAACCTTGATGAAACATATTGTCACTGCTATGTTCCTGTGAGTGTCTGCCTCATTAAGTATATCCTGAATAACAAGTGGCAGGACCGGCCTACCTAAGAAATGCTTTATGGTAAAAACACATGAGCATTGAAAGAAGCCATTTTAAATGCCCCAGAAACGGTTATTTCTTTCATGCATTTGCTTTTAATTAAATATGTGTTCACTTATAATAACATTCATCATCATGATCATCATGCTAGTGGCAAGGAAATCTCTCACCGTGAGAACTGTACCCTCACTAATTGGTTCCTCCTGGGAAAATTCCAGAAGTGATTATGAGAAAAAATAATTTTCTCATAATGTGTAAATGTTAATGATTTCAAATATTTTATCACCCCATATTGGGATGGTCCTGAAAGTTAATGTCTCTTTTCATCAAAAAAAGAGAAAAAGCAAACATCTGTGTTATTAGGTTCCTCTTACAAATGATGGACTTCTGTTCAATCTCCACATCTGAGTTGAGTACCCTTGTCAGAATAAGTACAGCTATAGCTTCATGGAAGCTTGCATGCTCTGACAAAAGTTTTCAGTTGTGCTGAACTAACATATCTCGATTTTAAAATTAAAAAAAAAAAAAAAGAAGAAAGAAAAAAGGAAAACATGTTTAAGCTATTTGTTTTTTCCATCAAATTCTCAACAGAGTGTAGTGATAAATTGGACTGTGGAGTGCTAAGATGAACAAGATGGGGTTGCATGTGCTCTGCCGTACTTCTAGTTCATTTCTGGGGGGCAGGTGGGTGTTCTTCCTGCAGTCCCTTTGCTGGCAGGAATTAAAGATCCTTGCTCTTCAGTATTTACAGAAATGTAGTTTTATGCCAGCACTTCCAGTGGCTGGTACCAGTTTTTGCCAAGACAGTGAAAATGGGACTGCTAACATTTGAAATCTCTTATTTCAAAATAAGTAATCTGCCTGTAATGGCACATGTAAAGATAACACTTTATAAGATAAGCAAGCACAGATATAATGTTTCTTAAGACAGGCTAGCTAAAACTTCCATTGCAAGCAAGAGCTAGACTGACCTCAGCTATTTGATCTATGTCAGGTTTCCAGCTGTCTTTACAGTTACATGAAAGTTTACTAGTTTTGTACTGGTAAAGTTTGTTCATGTTGTTAAGTTACACTGATATTTGTCTTATGAAGTGGTATGCTAAAGAACAGTGTGTGCTTTATTATATATGTAGGTATATGCATCAACATACAGTTAGAATCAGTAATAGTGCAGAGTGCTATAAAGGTTTTATTGCCGGAATGCCACTTGTGAGTTATACAGGTCATCCCAAAGAAGTGGCAAAATGACTTTTACAGCAACATGAGCTATTATATATTTCAGACATGCCACGGAGTATATCACAGCAACAACTTTAAAGAAAAAAATTAGCAAGCTTTTAAAATAAAATGTTGTTATTGAAGCTGTTTTTATGTGACCCTCCACCTGTAAAGTGAGTTGCCTTGGTTGCTGATAAATCCCAAAGATTTAGTGAATGCTTTGCCTTGGTTACACTATGCACATATTTAGCACACATATTTAGTGAAACTATAACACTGTCTCCTTCTTTTTACATTCAGTACCTTATCTTCATTACACAGTTTAGCTTTTAAGATGTATAATTATTTATCCATATTCTTAATGAGAGAAAATTCCATTTTGATTCCTCACAAGTCAAAATTACTTTTTCTGCCACACTGTTATTTGTAGTTAGGCTTTAAATTTCACTTGCTGCCTTGAGCTAAAATATATGTGAAATTAGGGCAAGGTCATCTACACAGGATATTAACATTTATACAAAACAAGAACCAACTCAAGCTATGTTTCCAGTCTTATAGTATTAATAAAACCTGCTTACACACTGTAATATCAAAACCTATTTAAATTGCCAGGCATCACTTATTCAACAAGGGCTTTTATGGCTAATCAGGAATTTAACATTGATTATCACAGAATCACAGAATAGTCTAGGTTGGAAGAGACCTCCACGATCACCTAGTCCAACCTCTGACCTAACACTAACAAATCTTCCACTAAACTATCCCTAAGCTCTACATCTAAATGTCTTTTAAAGACCTCCAGGGATGGTGACTCAACCACTTCCCTGGGCAGCCTATTCCAGTGACTAACAACCCTTTCAGTCAAGAAGTTTTTCCTAATATCCAACCTAAACGTCCCCTGGCGCAACTTTAGCCCATTCCCCCTCATCCTGTCACCAGGCACATGGGAGAAAAGACCAACAGCCACCTCGCATTATGCTATACTATACATATTTTTTTAAAACAAAATAAAAGAAATTTGACCACTTAAGAGTCACTATCAATCCATTTGGGATAGCAAGGGGAATGAATACATTTAATTACCTTGCTATGGAGTCTTTTTTCATTTCACTTTTATTTAAGACATTGTATTACTGCAAAAGTTGAATAGCTGCTTTATGAGTTGCACAAGAATCCTGGTATTCCTGTGAGAAGAGGGACTATGTTTTTTGTACTGCTATAGGATGAAGAGTATTTTCTTCTACCTGTTCAAAAACATTTTATACCCAGTTTGTGAACTTCAGAGCACATCAAAAATACCTTGTTACCAGTAGACAGTGCATTGCAAGGCTGATAAGAAATGGGCAAACTCTTAGAAACGGGCGCACTTCCAGGCTTAAAATTTCACCCAACCAAATCCAATTCCTTTTTGGATTTTTGGTAAAGTTGCCACAGTTGCAATAATTCCTTTCTACATGCACCAGAGGAGGTGTACAGAAGCAAAACCAGGATCAAGAACAAATTTGACTTAATTGCTGCAGGAGTGTTTTCAGAGTTGCCTTTGTGATGATTGGGATCGTTCTTGCAAAAAAAGCTCTCATAATCCCCTAAAACCCATGCTCAGTGAGTACATGGGTGATCCCAGAACACTAAGCAGAGTCCATGTATTTGCTTTCGCAGTGATGTTAACATGATCAGTGCTAGTCAGAAAAGATGATCCAGAGTCCTTCTTAGAGAGATAGAGATATCACCTTTAGAAGAAGCTGAGAGGTTTGTAACAGTCTGCACATCGGGAATGGGCTTCCATGAAGTCCTGGATTTCCAGCCCAGCAGACAACAGCTCAATCTTAGGTGCAGATGTAGTACATATAACTACTGCCCTGGGATGTGTAAGTATGCTGATTCAGCTCATGCCCCTGCTATCTGGATATGCAGACTCTCTTCTGGAGAGTTTTCTATGCTGAGTCTGTAGTTGTGGCTTCTAGCCTCAATGCCCATTTTTTTTTCCCTACTCTGATTCAAAATGAGGGAAATCGTCTTTTACCTTTTATGAAGTTTTCTGTTATGGAAATACCTCACCTATACTGTGTACTAAATTTCTTAAACAGTGAGAAGGGATTGGAGTTTTCTGTTAGTAATTATTTCTGGATTATTAATTACCTTTAATTATCATGTAACACCAAGATTAAAATGCATTCTTGACACTTCAATCTTACTAGCTTACAACAAGTGCATGGTAGTTTCTAATACTATTTATCAAAGGTAAACCGTTTATTAAGACCTTATAATTATTAAGGTAGTGCAATCAATCTTCAGTAAAATTCCATTAGAAAGATATACGCCCTTGAGAAAACTGCTTACTGGCTCTTATGAACTTCACCAAATCTGAAATATATAAGAAAAGTTTTTTCTTCCCCCATGGATCACCTAAATTCAAATTTGCTACCTTGACACTTCAGAAAGAAAGGCTTTTGCTTGGTTGTTGGTATGCCACTGGAGTGTTTTAATCATCATGTAAATTCTGATTTTTTTTTTGGTAACAGTTCTCTTTCACAAGCAGATAATTTCAATGATATGCAAGAAAATTAATAAATCCATTAGAGGGCACAATTTTTTCCCAATGTGTTTACACTCTAAACAGTTAGAAGTAGCATTATCCCACTAATTTGCCTCTTTACCAGATAACTTGGGTGTCATTCTCCTCATGTTGTTTATCTTACTCCTGTTTTCAGTATGCAGATGGACTTTGTATATATTAGGTCTACCTACATATTCTCTACAAGCCTTGATCTCACCTGCATTTTGAAATTTTTGCATGTATTTTCTAATGTTTATTTTGGCTATGTCTATATTGTTGGACTGGAAATGCTCTCTCCACCCTGTAGTCAGTGATAGATTCTATTACTTAACTCACCTCCTCTGCTTTTCCCATGTGCCAGACAAGAATTTTGCTCACCTTAAGGTGCACAAAGAAAACAAAGACTGTCATTATCACAAAATGATCCCATCTTTGAATGTATCTCAAGCTCAGTGCAAGGTTGCTCTTTAAAAACTTACTCTGCTTTGCTGAGTTGACTCTCTCAGGGCCCAAGATAACAGAGATACACAAAGGGAAAAAGAGCCCTGTGTCACTGAGAGACAAGTGAAGCTCTTTCAATAGTATTTCCCACGTGAAAATGAAAGAGCAGGCTGTTGCTCTGTCTTAGCAAATTCTGCCTGGGCGAAACAGCTGAAGTAACATGGCCTTCTTACAGAAGATGGAAATAAGCAGGCTAATTCCAAAGGAGTGAATTCTCTTATCTCAGATGAATTGTGACCTTCAGAATCAGTTTATTTATTTATTTATTTATTTATTTATAAGATTTGTTCAGCATGGTGTCAGGTTATTCCATACTAAACTGAAAGGCTTGCTTTAAATTTCTGTTGTTTTTCTTCTTTTATACAGACCAGATTGTATTTCTCTTACTTCACAACAGCATTCAGAGCATGTCCTCATCTATACCTGCTGGCATTTAGAATAGCATTCTGCATTTCTCCAACTCATCAATAGCATTCCTTTTTAAACCTCACCAGGTTTCTAAACCTCTCATATATACCTCTTAATACCTAGACTCAATTTATTGCTTATAATTTGTCCTACAAATTAATGTCTTGTCTAATCACCCCAAAATAAATCTCCAGCACCTACCTTCAATTTTTAGTACATGTTTTTCAGTATTGGTAAGAAAATAATATTTATTTGGATCAAGTTGAATTTAAGGTAATACAAAGCCATATTATTCACTCCTTGCATTTTTTTACAACAAATTAAACATGAACATTTTATTTATATTAAATCTTCTTTTGACTAGATGAGCCTCCTACTTAGATAAAAATAAAAAAGTGAAATTACTTGCTTTTTAATTCACTGCAGCAAGAACTTGTGTCTTATTTTTCTGTTGAGTTAAAATTCTTACATCAGAAATTTGTACAAGAACATAGTATTCAAAAGCAACACACAGCAATCCTTTTCATTCACTTTCCATCAAAGAAATCCATTAGGAAGAAACATGTTCAAAGTCAGAAGAGGCTGCAGAAAGTGAGATTTTTTAACAGTTCCTCAAATGGAATTCAAGCTTTATTTTATTATGGATAACTTTGGCCTTTTGAGCCTTAGAAATCTTGAAAAAGTTCATTGTTTTTCCGCAATAATTGCAGAGAGTATTTGTAAAAGAATAATAAATTCTGGGATATGAAAGGAGATTGATTTATGCTTTTGTGGTGTTCAGAAAGAATGAAATCATTTCAACTGTAGAGCTGGGCTTATCTTCCTGATATATATATTTTTATATGAGTCACATTTTGTTTAATTACAAGACTATTTTTTGTGGGAGAGTATTTTTTATTTGAATGAAGTTACTTTAAAGCAAATAGTCTAAAGAGATATATATTAAAGATAATACAAGTATTTCCATTCATAAAATCTAAGCATCTAGGTTGGAAAAGACCTTCTAACGTGGCCTAACAAGTCCTATCACTAAACCTCCAGGGATGGGGCTCCACCACTTCCCTGGGCAGGCTTTTCAAATGCTTAATCACCCTCTCTATGAAGAAATTCTTCCTGATATCCAATCAAGGTTTCTTCCCTAGTGAAACTTGAGAACATTTGAATTATTCTGGAATAATCAGAAATGCTTTGAGTTATCCTATATGTTTTAAAACTGAATTTATACCTTCCATGGTATAAAATTTCATTCTATGTAGAGCAAGAGTTAAAGTCAGCAACATTATATTGCAGATTACATTAATTAGGATGTCTTGTATTGTATTTACATTACAATACAAATTACACATCACAATATACATTATTGTATCCAAATGTCTGCTAGATGTCTGAAGAACCCTTTCATTTCTACACCTATGCAGTTCTTCAGGACTGCTCCTTAAAAATACAATTAAGAAAGCAGATGTATTGAATGAAAATTGTTAGGAAGATAAGTGTCTATACAAATGGGTATCCTTTCTCAATTTTACTCTGCTTCACTGATTTTAAAAACATGGACTATAAATAAGAATGAAGAATTCCAGACATATTACAAAATAAAGGACCAAATGTTACAGTATTTCATCCCCTTGCAAAATCCTTTTTCATTTTATGAACTCCCACTGGCACGTGTTTTCTTTCCCACTGACAAAGTGATATACTCTTCCCATAGTATACAGAACTCTTCAGCTTTGTCATTCAAGTAAGGTTTTCTTATAAGCCATTTTCTGCCAAGTTAATACACCAAATCTTTAAAGGTGGAATACAAGAGCTTTTTAAAACATTACATGGTACCTTTCTTCATACAGTCAAGAGTAACTGCAATCCATTTCCATCAAATACTTCATATAAAAAGAAACATTTATAGCAGTAGGATTGTTTTTAAAGCAGTTTATGTTCTATAATAGTTTTGGCCCAGCCCGCTAGTTTTCAATAGCATTTAACTCAGACAGAAATCTTAATTTTCTCCCTGCAAAGTGTAAGTGACAGTTTCTTATGTAACAGTGCCCAAAGCTTGAATGGCTATAAATAGTTATTCAGACCTCGTTATTTGCTCGTGACTTGCTTATAATGGCTTAGTATTGTGATAATGCAATTAAATGCTATGACTTACTACAAGGCAATGGAACAACCAATTGCCATGTGGTTTAGTTTGACTGTGGAATATGGCCAGTGCTTGTAATGGATGCTATTAATCAGAGACAAATGTGAATGTAAAATTACAATGGGCAGGTAACAGGCAACTGATAATCAGACCATCCATTAAGGCATTAGATCAAAGAAAGATTATTTAATCATTTATTTAATTGATGAAATAATTTAATCAATCATAATTATTTAATCAATTACGTTAGGTTTGGGCAGCACTGGTTTGACATGTAAGCAAGATCTCCATGTTACCATTCTTACCACAAGTAGACCATTTAAGCTTTGTTTAAACTCAAGATGCTGAAGTGTCCCTTAGGCCCTGGGAGTGCATTCAGGCTATGTTCCATCTCCACCTGGAAGGAAATTTGGGTGCAGAGCTCTCCTACCTTATTTCTGATTTTCATGGGAAGAATAAAATCATAGAATTATAGAATGGTTTGGATTGAAAGGGACCTTAAAGATCCTGCCATGGGCAGGGATGCTACCCACTAGACCTGGTTGCTCAAAGCCCCATCTAATGTGGCCTTGAACACCTCCAGGGAGGTGTCTACAACTCTCTGGGCAACCTGTTCCAAGGCCTCACCACCCTCTGAGTAAAGATTTTCTTCCTAATATTTAACCTAACTCTTTTAGCTTAGAATTGTTACTCCTTGTCCTGTCACTACTACATTCCCTGACAAAGAGTCCCTCCTAGGCCCTCTTTAGGTACTGAAAAGGATCTGTGTGGTCTTCCCAGAGATCCCTCTTCTCTAGGCTAAATAACTCCAACTTTTTCAGCCTGTCTTCATAGGAGGTTCTCCAGCCCCCTGATCATCCTCATTGCCCTCCACTGGACTTGCTCTAACAGGTCCATGTCTTAGGCTGGGGACCTCAGACCTATATGCAGTACTCCAGGTGGGGTGTCATGAGAGCCAGGTAGAGGGGTAGAATCACCTCCTCCAACCTGCTGGCCATGCTTCTTTTGATGCACCCAAGGATATGGTTGTCTTTCTCGGCTGCAAATATACTTTGACAGCTACCATTGAGCTTTTCATCCACCAGTACTGCCAAGTCCTTCTCTACAGGGCTGCTCTCAGTCCACTCATCACCCAGCTTGTATTCATGTCTGGGATTGTTCTCACTCAGATTTAGGACCTTGCATTTTGCCTTGTTGAACTGTATGTTGGTTCTGTTGGCACAGCTCTTAAGGCTTTCAAGGTCAGGGCATCCATTCCTCCAAGCATATTGATTGCACCACTCATCTTGGTGATGGAGTCACAGATACGTATGCTCTCCAGTAAGGAAGGCAGGATTGCAGAGTCTGTTGCAGAGCACACCAATCTGCAGTATGGTTCTAGCTTTAAAGACAGCCACTGCAAAAATGAGCCTGATTTGATAAAAATCTCAGCTAGAACACAGTACTTGTTCTGCTGTTTATGTACTCTTGAAAATTTGTGTACTACATTTGGTGAAGACACAAACCTCTTTAGGAATTTTATATGGGATACATGAACGTGCTTAATCCCATTTAGCAGTGTATTTTAAAAATAGCTGACAAACCCCAGGTGTTCTTTTTCCAAACACTGAAATCTTAAGGTTGAATCTTACTGGGCTGAAACATAACTGTTTATATGTAGATTTGATTTCTGAGCCACCTAAAGGTAAGGTAAATATTTGTTTACATTTTAGGAGATGGATTTGGATCAAATTTGTCTTTAGATAACCAAATTCTTCATTGGATGCTCTGGCATTAACATATGAATTTTCCAACTTTCCTTTAAATAAATAATTGTTTTACCTATTTCAAAATATAAAAGTTTTTTTTTTTTTTTTTTTTTTTTTTTTTTTTTTTTTTTTTTTTTCTCCCTCCAAAGACATGTAAATTTAACTATATTTATTTTCTTTAGTAAGCCCTAAGTATATACCAGATGGGAAATGACAGATTTGCATATATCTCTCTAATTCCAACATTTCTAAGTCTTTTTTTTTTCATAAAACACAGAAGTATATTTATAAGGACCTCCGAAATGAAAATATATGCATTTTAGGCAAAATGTTTACAGTTTGCTTATCCACATAACAACCATTTCACAGATCCCAAAATATTTATTTTCAATATTGAACTTCTTTTTATGGTTGATCCACTCTCTTTCAAAGCTGTTCAGTTTATATAACCAGTAAATTACTTTTCCATAATTGCTGTAATTACAGTCCTCCTCATGTGCTCACGCTTATCTCAGAAATGTGCTAGTGTTGAACATTCTGGTAACAGAAAACCTCATGTTTATTTAGGCGATAGAACAGTGTTAACTAAAATATCTATTTGTTAAGTTCGCTGTAGTTAACGTAACGTAATATTACTGATGTTTAAAAGGCTGTAGTAACATACCAGCAACACAGAAAACTTTTAAAGATAAAATGTAGCTCAATGAAACCTTAATGCATTGAAATTTCCTATTAAAAATCAAGCTGAAACAATGGCTTTATTATGTAAAGGGATAATATGCTAACAGTAGAAGTATGTAATCCCAGTATAGTCCAGCTCACTCCTATAGAAAGTGGGAAATCCCTATTTCCTGCTTAAGAGATGGTTATTGTAATGACTTAAGATTGCACCTTTTGTCCTTTGACAAATTATATTTTATCATCCTTGTGTAAGTTTTACCAAAAATGATATTTCCTTATGTGCACATACTCATCATTTTGTTCTAGTTCTTGCTAGTATCAGTAGAAAAAGCAACCCAGTTATTTAAAACTCAGCTATGAGGAAATAACATTTTATCACCTGAAATACTCATAATCTGGAAGATGTAAGATACTTCTTCCTAAATAATAACTTTTTTTTTTTTTTTTTTTTTTAATTGCATCTGATGATAGTTTTCATCTTCAGCTCCTTTAGCAAAGCATTTCCTCAATTTTACTGTCAGCACTGATTACCCAAACCTGCTACTGTGATTCTGTTTTCATTATAAAAACACCTCAAAAAAAGAAAAAGAACAAAACAACAGCAAAACAAACAGCAAAACAAACAAACAAACAAAAACAAACCACAAGGCAAGACAGGGGTTCTTAACAGAGTTAAGAACAGAGAATTCTTCTCAGAATTCTCAGATGGGATGAAGCAGTCTTTCTCAAAGCTTTCTGAAGTGTTGCCTTGTACTCATAAATACTCTTATTTTCTTATGCAGTGATGAACAAATACATTAAATATATCATTAACTTCAGAATCCAGATTAAAGCTGGCCTTTTGTAATACTCTGACACATTTACTGCAAGGTACTATCCAGACTTTGTGCTTTATATTTCATTACTCTTTTGGTCTAATATAATTTTCTTTGTCCTTTATTTTTATTTTTATTTTTGTTTATTTTATTTTGTTACCATTACTCATGCTGGAACCTGGAACCTTCTCTCAGTTTTCCTACGTATCACTGCTATGTATCACTATTCAATGTCACATTAGAAAGCATCTGTTTTTTCTCCTTTTCCACCATTTTGATTGCTCTTTTCCTTACCTCTTCATTATTTGTAGTTCATAAACATATTTGAATCTATAAAATATTTTGGTTCATTGCATATAGGAGGATGCAGTATACATAAAAATAACATTAATCTGTATGGTACTGTGAGGAGTCTTTAATAAAATTAGTTGAATATTAAAGTAAAACAAAACCACAATTTCTTCATACTAGTATGAAACAGAACAAATCATCTCAAATTATCTAAATTAAAAAATAGAAAATGATACATAACAAATTTCCTTCTTTGTATAAGACAGCCCATGAACCAGGAATTATCTACCAAACAATAAAACTAGAATTATAAACTAATGTATTTGGCAAGTATATAAAGCAATTGACAGCTTATTTTCTTTAAGCAGATCCATGTTTTTTTTTCATCACGGTGCTGCATATAACTGTAAGGAGGAACTGAAAGAAGGCACTAAATGTGGAGCTACAGTTTGGAGCTTTTAACTATGTAGTACAGTCTGGGAGATCCCCCTCATTCTCACTCCAGGTTATTTTATAATAAACTCACAGTTTATTTTGCAGTGGCTAGAGCATACATTGGATGTTGATACCGTTAGACAATAAGCCAAGACAACTAAGTGATCAACCAGAAAACTAAAAGATTAAGTGGATGAATTATTTCATTCTTGGGCAATGGTCCTGTTCACAAAATCGTGCTTTCAGCATCAAAGTGCAGGAGGCAGTCAGGCCAAATATTCAGCCAGAAGAGCTTACAGTAATGGAGAAGGAATAAATGACAAGACCCCTTTTCATCAGTGAACTCAGCCATCTCTTGTAAAGTTATGATTTGCATTTCTACTTAAATGGACACTCCTTGAACTGATGCTGTTCACTAAGCTGGCTGAGAATTTCAAACATTTTTTTCATGCATACGAAAATTATTATTATTATTATTATTATTATTATTATTTTTACTAGCTTATTTGGCTGATTCAGCTTGGAGAGAAGATCGGGAAAAGGGAAACAAAAGGAGCACATAGCTGGGAAAAGGGTTCACTGCTTGGCAGAATTCATACCTTAGACTAGCTCATCCCTCAGGATGCTTCACTTTAGGAATGTTACTGGTAAATCCACCTAAAAATCTACTGATGCAGACAAAATCCTTGTTCCTCCTCTTGTCCTGTATTATTTCCTTCTGCCATAAGGTGACATTGTGGCATATGAGTTAATTCAGTTAGCTAGGGCAGCAGAAAGCCTGTCCCAGCTTTGGGTTAACTTCCTAATGGCTCTGGTCTCAGTCATCTCTATGCAGGCTCCACTGCTGTTCAGAGACATGGCAGAAAGATATGGGGAGAGCAGAAATGTGACCAACCTGTTCATGGTAGTTACCCACAGCTTCATGTCTCTGTAACGTCAAACTCTTCTTTAAATTACAGTCTCACTGGCATTTATACTGGCACCACTGGCCCAGAGAGTCCTCTTTCTCTCCCCTCCCATGCTCTTCTCCTGTAAGCCCTCATAGCTCATTCCCTACATACTGCCTTTCTGTGCTCTGTGTCAGTAAGGCTGTTCGTGTGCAGGTGTAGTGGGTTTACGTGGCAAGGTTTTGGTAGCAGGGGACCATAGGGGTGGCTTCTGTGAGAAGAATCTAGAAGCTGCCCCATGTTAGGTAAGGGCCCCACTGCTGACCAGAGCTGAGCCAATAAGTGATGTTGTTTTGCGCCTCTATGAGTGCGTATTTAAGACAGGAAAAAATAATGCAGTGCCACACAGCATCTGGGAGAGTGAGAGGAGTGAGGAACAGCCTTGCAGGCGCCAAGGTCAGTGAAGAAGGAGGGGGAGAGGTGCTCCAGGCGCCGGAGCAGAAGGCCCCTGTGGCCTGTGGTGAAGACCATGGTGAAGCAGGATGTGCCCCTGCAGCCCATGGAGTACCACGGTGGAGCAAGGGGACCTGCACCGACAGAGACTGCGGCTTGTGGAAGACCCCTGCTGGAGCAGATTCCAGCCTGGGCCTGTAGCCCGTGCAGAGGAGACCATGCAGGAGCAGGTGACCCGACAGGAGCTGCTGCCTGTGGGAGACCCAGGTTGGACCCATATATGGAGCAGTTCTTGAAGAGCTGCTGCCTGTGGACAGCCCACGCCGGATCAGTTCGGCAAGGACTGCATCCCGTGGGTGGGACCCCACAGCACAGGGGATGAGAGTGGCCGAGAAGGAGCGGCGGCGAAGAAGCGCTATAGACTGACCATAACCCCCATTCCCCCGTTCCCCTGCGCCGCTCGGGGGGAGGAGGTGGAAGAGGGTGGATGGGGGGGGAAGGTGCTTTTGGTTTCTTTCCTTTGTTTCTCACTTCTCTAGCTTGTTAGTAATAAGCAATAAATCTTACTTTCTCTCTATGCTGAGTCTGTTTTGCCCATCACGATAATTATTGTGCGATCTCCTAGTCCTTATCTCAACCCTTGAGCCCCTTTCATCGTATTTTCTCCTCACTCCTCTTTGAGGAGGGGGAGTGAGAGAGCGGTTGTGGTGGAACTCGGCCGCCCACCCGAGTAAAACCACCACAGCAGGATCACAAGACCAGGGAACTGCAGATGAGACAGTGGTACAAACATGCACAACTGGCTGCTGTATCTGCCTTACCCAGCTTAAGCAGGACAGGTGCCAAATGTGAAATCACAGCCAGAGATTCCCAAATGTAGCTTGCTCAGATACTGCCTTCACAGGGCTGGAAGTGTTTTCTATCACACCTTCCCACTCTGCGTCAGACCGTATGCTTAGGAGAAAACATGGCCCTGGCCCCAATTTCCCCTCCCATGTGAGAAAGTAGGAACAGCAGTGACAGATCCTTTCTTCTTCAGATGGGGGAACCCACAGGAGGAGACTTTCAGGCTCTCCTTGTCTCCTTCATGGAAGAAGAGGGAGATCAGCTGTTAATTTCTGGGTATAATGTTTTCTCCTGAATGTCAAAAGTGACAGGACAACTCAATGTCATGAATCATTGAAGTGGATCTGGCTAGATCCTTTGCAGTGGTGAGGAAAAGGGATTAAAATATTTAAAACTCAAAATCTATTTTTGTTGTTGTTTTTATAAATGAGGAAAATGAAGTGAAATAAATTAGAACACAGAACATCCTAGAGTGTTGTTGAATTGTTTATTTAGGTCTCCTAGCTCACCACACATCCCCTCCCTTGTCGGCAGGGGATGTGTGGTGAGTTTGCCCATTCATGGGGCAAAAACTGAAGACCACAGGGAGAACCAAATCAGAGAACAAACTCAGATGAACATATTAAAATAAAATAATAAAAAAGGAAGGAAAAAAGAAAAAAAAAAAAAAGATAAAATTGGATTGGCTTTCCTAGAGATTAGCCCTCTGGCCCTGCTAACTGTCTAGTATAGGGTCAGGAACAAAAAAAAGTGCAAGGATGTGTGTCTGACATCCTTATTTTCTGAAGCAGAATCAGCTAACGTGAACTTAGATCAGCTAATAATGAAGGTACACCTTCAAGCAACATTTAGAATTCTGCATAAAAGCATGACAAAAGCACATCTAACCCAAAGCCTAGGTGCAATCTTCATTGGTCAGCAGCTGCTCAGAGCCCATGAGATCTGCATTGTTTGCTTCCTGTGTTCTTACAGTTCATTACTACATATATTATATACATAGTGAGTCCCTGCAGAGAAACAAATAATTTCATCTGTCTTAAGCTAGAGCTTCCTAAAGGCACAATTCAACACATTTATTGGAAATTGCAGATAGTCACGATAACTTCTCTGAATGTATATTGAAATCTAAAAATTATGGCCTTAAAAAACTGGGAATTGAATAAGCCTTTTTAGATTGAAAGGCAGTAATGGAGAGGCAGAGTCTGAATCATTCTGGGAATTTTGAGATGTCTTAGTAGCAGTTTATGAGTACATAAGCCCTAAACTGTGATAATTAATCTCTTTTCAGGTTTATGCCTGCAGGAATTGTACATATTGGAAATCAAACAGATTAAGATTCTTATTCACCAGCTCTTCCTGGTTGTGTATTTCTTTCCATTAAAAATAAAAAAAAAGGTAATTAACCCATTTCTTGTCTTCAGCTACACTGCAGCATGAAGAATGATGGTATCCATTTGGGGAATATCGAATCTAGCTTCACAGGTACCAATAGATGTGGCTGGGCCATCACCAACAGTTACAAGACTCACTTGGAAGCCTGGGGAAATCTATAGACAGAAAGCCTAGGCTCAATCCTCTGCTACTATTTTTATATTGTAATTAGTATGTAAAGCAGATATTAGTACCTAAACTAAATTGAACCAGAACTGGAGAAAAAATGTTTTGCTGCTATCCTGTGATTTATCCTGTGCTTTACTTTTCACTTAGCAATAATGCTTTTTTTGGCATGACCTGAATTTCCAGCGCATACAAACTCCCCTACTCAAAGATGCTGTTGTGGGAGTAGGCATGCATTGGTAAAAAAATTGCCTTTCACTAGTCAGACAATCCTCCACTTAATAATGAGATTCAAGCTTAATTGTTCAAATAATGAGAAGGGATGTGTAGGTCATCACAATGCTTATAGGTGCCCCAAATGACAGCAATTCACCCACAATTCACTGCAATAATTAAAAAATGGTTTATCTTAATTTAGAACAAATACCTGTAAGATACACCTAGAAATCTCACCAATGCCCATGAGTGAAAACAGAATCCAATAAGACTCAAATCTGGATTTGCCGAGGACCAGTTTACATTCAGACTAGATTAATCCGGGTGCTGGATCTGGGTTACTGGTCATCCACATTAACTCCATGAAAGCTACAAAAAAAATCTAGTTTACATATTAGGAAAGCAGGAAGAAACCTGTTGTTCTGCTGGGTGATGGTCAAGTAAAGAAAAAAATGTGATAATCAAAGGCCTGTTTTTCATCTCAATGTGTTTATCTTACTTACTGAAGGGTGATATATATATTTGCAGTGTTGGATATAATTTCTTTCAAATAGTAGTATTCAAAAAGATGTTTTGATTGGCATAGTGCCCACTCATATTCTTGGCACTTCTCTAAAGTCTGTGAAGCCATTTTCTTCATTTCCCCCAAATAAACAAACTACAGCTGCCATTCTTCAAGCAGCAGCTTGTTGCCTCTGCTTAAATACAGCTTTATAATGTAAGAGCATTTTAATATTACTTTTTTTTTTTTTTTTTTTTTTTTTTTCCCAACATGCTTCTTTGAGCATGCTCACTCACCTCCCATACCCTTTCAGCTGATAAATAAAAACAATAAATAAAATATATGGATATAACGGAGTAGCACAACTCTGCACTTTTTCTCTTACCACTCACATACATTAACTAACTTCTAAAATTTTGTCTTTAATGAGGTCACATATGAAAATATGGACTTAGTGAGCTTGTTTTACACCCTTCAGAAAAATTCTAGTCAAATAGGAATCAAACAAAATAAATTTTCTCTCTTATCTAGATCTGTTTAACTTAAAAGAATCTGATAGACAACCAAAACACTTTACAGATGAATATCTGTGGAACTGAGACTGAAATGAAAGAAATTCAATAGCTACCTCATTTCCATTGAAAATAGTGGCATTTTGTAACTAACTCATTTGCCTTGAATTCCAACTCTTCTGCAAGGAATTCTATGGCAATTTAATAGCTACTTATTCTGTTAGTTTCAATAGAATTTCAGTAAAAGTAATGAAAAGCAGAGTGCACATCCAGTAACTACTAATTCAATACCATTTTTACTTTTTATTTTAAAGAGTATATTTCAGTAACTTGCCAAGGCACTCAGCCAGGAGGAGTGGTGGCCACCCTGACACATACAAAGGCAATCTCTTGGGAGTACAAGTGACCAGGAGTGTAGCGAACAGGATGACCAAACAGGGTATGGCACATCATACAGACAGTTCATGTGGCAGGGCTTGCTGGGAGGGTGAAGGTGGACCACTTTCTTCTCCTCTGGGAGCAACAAGAAGTCTTCTGCTGAAACAGAAATGGTGCATCTGCTGTGCTGAGGCTTAAACCCAGACAGAGGGGACACAACCTACACCCAAATAGACCTCCTGAGGACTGTGACCCTCAGTCACAGGAAACTCCAAGAATCTGTGCCTGAAGGCAGAGATGGATATCATGGGTGCAAGCATGCCCAGCTGGATGAACTTTTCCAGCAAGCTGCCATGTTGTGAGAGGAGCTCACCAGGCAGTCAGTATTGTATCCAGGAACCCAGGTGAGAGATTGATACATGGTATTATGTGCTGACATGGGCTAGTGACAGCTCTGCCTTAAGTTCTTGCAAGGGGAAGGTAAGCTAGCTTCCAATCCTGAGCTGATGGCCTTGACAAACTCACAAGACAAAGGATGCTAGACCCATGCTTCTGCTTGGAGCAGAATGAGGAGACTCCCCTTTGCCTCCAAAGTTCCTCAGTGCAACAGATACAATGCTCTGGGGCTGGAAAAAAAAAAGAGTACGTGCATAATGGTCAAGACCCAAGAAAGGACAACCATAAAATGTTGGACCAGCCAACTACCTGGTTAGAACCAGTGCCACCAAAATAGCACAAAAGGTGTTGACAAGGCCTTCTTGCTTCAGCTGCAAGAAGCATCACTTCCACACACTCTTATCCTGATGGGGGACTTCGAACACCCAGATGTCTGTGTAGTCTTAAACTAGGGAAAACAAAGAAACCTTGTAGAAAATAGGAAGGCTTGTAGCCTTGTGTAGTCTTAAGCTGAGAAAATAAGGAAACCTTAAAAAAAAAACAGGGAGACTGGTAGCCTTGAGCTAGCAGAAGCAAGGGATATAAGGGATGAAAGGTAAAAAGCAAGGAGAAGATAAACAGCTGCAGAAAGATTCCAGACCGACCTATGGTAACCTTTGGCTCATTAAGGGCCATTAACATGACCCAAAACACACCCATCAAAATACTAATGTGGAATTTGGTAGTGTTGTGTCCCTGAACCTCTAGGCAGGGGCTGGGGGAGCAAAGTTCCTCCCACTGTAAGCAAAGAGCAGGTTTGAGACCTCCTGATGAAACTGAACAGGTAGAAGTCTTTGGGTCCTGATGACAGGCATCCCAGGGTCCTGAGGGAACTGGCTGATGGAGTTGCCTAGCCACTCTCCATCATATTCAAAAAGTCATTGCAGTCGGGTGAAGTCCATGGTGACTGGAAGAAGGGAAGCATCACTCCCATTTTTAAAAGGTGGAAAGGAGGATGTGAGGAACTACAGACCAGTGAGCCTCACCTCTGTGCCTGGGAAGATCATGGAACAGATCTTTCTGGAAGAAATGTTAAAGGCTAGGAGGTGATCCGAGCCAGCCAGCCAGCATGTATGTCTTCATCAAGGGCAAATCATGCCTCACCAGAAGGTCTGGTGGCCTTATATGACAGAGTAACTGCCTCAGTTGACAAGGGAAGACCAACCAATGTTATCTGCCTGTATTTCTGTAAGGTCTTTGACATGGTCCCACAAAACATCCCTATGTCTCTCCATGTGGAGAGATATGGATTTGATGGGTGGACTATTCAGTGGATAAGGAAATGGCTTGAAGATCACACTGGGAGAGTTGTGGTCAATGGCTTTATGTCCAGGTGGAGGCTAGTGATGTGTTGTGTCCCTCCTGGGACATCTTGGGACTGGTTCTGTTTAATATCTTTATCGACGACATAGGCAACGGGATCTAGTGTACCCTCATCAAGCTTGCAGATGACAACAAGCTGAGTGGTGCAGTTGATACAACAGAAGGAAGGGATGCCATCCAAAGGGACCTGGACAAGCTTGGGAAGTGGGCCCACATGAACCTCATGAGATTCATGAGGTTCATAAGGTTCAAGTGCAGGGTGCTGAACCTGGGTTGAGGCAATCACAGACAAGAACACAGGCTGGGAGAAGAACTCATTGAGAGAACGAGTCCAGATCATGAAGATCATCAAAGGGCTGGAGCACCTCTCCTATGAAGACAGGCTGACAGAGTTGGTTTTTTTTAGCCCAGAGAACAGAAGACTCTGGGGAGGACTTATAGTGGCATTCCAGTACTTAAAGGAGGCCTACACGAAAGTGGGGAACGGACTCTTTTAGGGAGTGTAATGATAGGACAAGTAATAATGGTTTTAAACTAAAAAAGGGTAGATTTAGATTAGATATTATGAAGAAATTCTTTACTCAGGGTGGTGAGGCACTGGAACAGGCTGCCCAGAGAAGCTGTGGATGCACTATACCTGGAAGTGTTCAAGGCCAGGTTGGATGGGGCTTTGAGCAACCAGTTCTAGTGGGTGGCATCCCTACCCATGACAGAGGGGTTGGAACTAGGTGATCTTTAAGGTCCCCTCCAACCCAAGCCATCTTATGATTCTATAATTTCTATAATCATTGAAAAGCAGGTAGGACTAGGTGAAAAACTAATTATTTTTTCATGCTCGCATTAGGGATCTTCAGTGCTTAGAATAATACTTCTAAGCTGAAGGTCTTTCAGCTTAACCTGAGTTGTACTCTGAACTGAAGGTAATTTTAGAAATAGAGAAAATCTATTGTCCTCCCCACAAAAAACCTCTCCTGAAATCCAGTAAATCAGAGGTCTCAGTGTCATTTCCCTCTTTTACAGCAGCTTAGCACATATATGTGGGATATACTAAGGGGCAGCTTTTCAAAAACAAAGAAACAACCAAAAAAAACAACAACCAACCAACCAACAACAACAAAAAACTGTTATGGTAACATCTGCAAATAGAGTACTATATATAATACTATTTACTATAACAGATTACTAAAATATCAGATGAAGACTGACTTTTTGCAGAAATGTTTACTTTTTATGATATTCTTAAATCTCTCAAACTTTGTGTAGGTTTATAGACTAGCATTCAAAATTTGAACAGAAATTATTTCTGACATAGATTTTGTGACCAAGTTCAAAATGAAAAAAAAAAAAGATGTTATCGTTCTTCATAAATTCTTATTATTTTAATTAATAGCAAATGCAATGTTCCTCAATTTAAACACTTTTCAGAGGGTCCAGGAGGTGAAAGCTACAACCAAATAAAATGCTTTTAGAAAAATAATTATATAATTGTGGCAAATAGAAACACATTTCCTACAGCATTGATTAAGCTATAGTACAAGACTCCTACACGCAATATGCTTTGCATATATATATATATGCAACACTGAACATCTAAGAGGTAAGCCCAAGTGGAAAGAAACCCACAAATGAAACTGTATATACTGGCACCAGCTGAAAATGGCTGCATTCCTGCCACTTACTGTCACTAAAGGAATTATATACTTCACTTGTAAGAGAGAAGCAGCAATATATTTATTAATGAAAATAGTAATTTAGCTAAGCTTAATTGTGAATAAGACAATGATTTAAATTCTAATGGTAAATGCAACCTTAACAAGATTCATGATGGCAAGGTCACTTACTGCGTAGCGGACAGGGTCAGAATAAAAGTGTCAGGGAGATCCTCACATTGAGTCACAAAGTTCAGAACAGAGAACCTTTTGCTGTCCAGACTCCCAGGAATCTAGATACAACCTGATCCTATCCTAATCCCAGTCTTAATGGTTTGTGCCTAAAGGATTATATGCACAATCTATTCGTTATATCATTTAGATAAGATTACAAAGTTTCAGCATACTTAGCAAATTGTTAGCACAATTTCAACAAGGTAAGTATCTGTCAGAGGTAAGGAATCTCTTGACCTCAAGGGGTTACCTTCCCCCTGCTCAAGGGGAAGATCCTGGCATGCAGCCTGCTGAAGTACAGAAAGGCTCCATGAGCTCTGGGCTGTGCCCTGTTTATGGGGTAAGTTGATTGACTACTAGTCATATTTGCATACCAGCCATATGGTTGGTGCATGCTCCATTAGCCATTGGATCTATCTCCTCTGAATCCACCTTGAGCCCTCTTCAGCTAACATGACCAGACACATTGTGGCCACCACTGATGGTTATCACCCAAGCAGGGTTAAGGGTTAAAGGTCAGGTTGAGCTGGCCCGAGGGAGTATACCGCCACACTTAAACAGTACTATAAAGTCACAGCACTTTACACAATTTGGGCCTATTACAGTTCCAAATGTGTTGAGTGTGAAATAAGGAGAAAATTAAAATTATTAAAATTTTAATTCTATGTAATATACTACTTCGGGAAAAAAAAAAAAAAAAAAAAAAAAAAAACCAACAACTGTTTTTAAATTTTTTTTTTTTCTTACACGACGCTCTTTCTTTTTTTTCATTGAAAGTTTATTCTTCAAAAAGTGCAAGTTATGTTTACCTGATTTTCCTTTCCCTGTATAAAGAGTAGCTACCGAGAGGTCATGCCTAGTAACCAGTTAGGCTTGAACTATGTCAATGAGGCAAGTTGGAACAGATGTATCTTCATCTAAAGTGTATTTGGAACTACAATTGGGTTTAATATTGCCAGATTTCAAATGTGTGTGAATCAAGCTCGAAAATCTATGTAAACTTGTTCGCTTACCTTGTACATTGGACTTTAAGCAGCAACTCTACTTTTGTAAAGGGAGAAAAAACTCCCCAAATTTTAGCACTGAGAGATTTTTTTGTGCCTGAACTGGGTATAGATGGGGAGCCTTAAGGTGCTTTCACAGAAAGCAAAATAAGCTTTTGCGTCACTTCTCATTCAGTAACAAATAAATTGGCAAAATGAATTTCTTTAGGGAACTATTTTTTGAAAGACACATTTAACGTAAGTGGAATTAGATCTTTATGCATTGTCTACTGCCATGTTTCCAGTATTAAATGATTTGCATCAGCTAAAGTTCTGCCATGCTGTCCCTCCCAATTTCAACCTGAATAAACTTTTCTTAAGGTTTTATTAAACTTTCATAGAGAAGATTGATCACAACTGAAAGGCCAAAGAGGATTCTTAAAATGAGTTAGCAAATCATTATCATAGTTTTGCATTGTAGTAATTTTTAAAAATAATTTAAATATACACACTTCCAAATACACATTAGTCAGATGGCTAGATTTTATATGTATTTTTCTGGCATCTACATTTGAACAACACAAATATAATATGCACTTATAACAATAAAAGATTAAAAGATATTATAAGAACCAATTAATAATATATAGAGAAGACAGTCAAACTAAGTATGAAAATACTCATAACTTTCTAATAATGATTTATCTGAGTGTAGTCATCTTGCTGAAATGAGAATGTCAGTTATTAATATCTGGAATAGAGAATTTTCATATTACCAAAATGTGTTTTTAGCCAGCATACGTTGGAGCAGACATTTCTCATGAAAACAGAAAACCTTTCCCAGAGAAAGGTTTTTGTGACTGAAAGTCTCCCCAAATGTAGAAAGAGAACAAAACCATTGGAGCTAACCAAAAAGTGTAGTATGAAAAGGAAAACCTGGTTTAGGGAATGCTTCCAGCACTGCAGGTATCAGCAGTTTCAACTAACAAAATATTCATAGATTCATTTTACGTTTGTCATGAGAAATACATAAAAATCCTTCTTTCAAGTGTATAAATGAAACAGAAATTATAAACTGTAGATAGTGCCAGAACTGTCATTCTTACTTTCTGATAGCAGAGACAGCCTCTATCCTGTTTATCAGCTTCCCTTAACCAATGTATGAAAATAACGATGCTGAGTATAACTAATTGTAGGTACGATCCTCTAAGTTTTATTAGAAAGTCAAAATCTGGAAGATTTTAATGTATCATTTCACCTATGGAATTGAAGTTAGGTAGTTGTGAGTGCTGTATGTTTTATTGGCTCATGTTCAGGATAACTTATTGACTTTTTGGCACTGTTCTGTTTACTACAGTTTTGTGATTGTTTTCATCTCATCCTACAGGTGAGCTAAGTGCAAGATGCTATTATGACCTACCCACTGGAAACGAACACTGACCTTCATCTCATTTCACAATGTTACAGTAAGCTGCAAAACTTGGTTGAAAACTTTGATCCTTTTAAGGTCAGTAATAAATACCCAGTGGAAACAAAATTTCATCATTTTTCAAGCTGCTACTTTTTCCTACATGGTTATATGTATTTTAAGAGTTAACAAGACAAGACAGATAGAAAGGCTCTTTATTGCTGCTGCAAATTGAAGTGTGATATTATGAAGGTGAGTTACTACTGACATGGAAAGTTCAGTATTTGCTTCTGGTGGCTAAATGAAAAATGCATGTCTTGGGAGTTTAAACTCCCATATGTTAACTTGCAATATAAATGACATTAAGGGGTGTTGAATGCTATATTACAGGGCAGGTGACACTGAGTAACAGAGAGAAATAAGAAATATAAGAGCTGAGTTTTTCATATTACCTTCTAAATGCATCAGAATGCATTCAGGTTTTACCACTGCAAAAATACTCAATGAATTTTGCCCATATCAGCTCTCTCATATCACTCTAGGCCAAAATAGCTTTCTTGACTACAGGAATGGTAAGACTTTTCATCAGTAAGGCAGAGAGAAAGTAGGAAAAATCTATGTTTTCCTGACTAATTAATGCATCAGGAAAAAAGTATTTCTAAGAAGAAATGGAGGGTAGACAGATATTGCAAGAAGGGAATTCATAGGGAAAAAAAAAAAAAGAAAAAAAAAAAGAAAAAAAAGAAAAAATATTTTGTTTATGTCAGGGAATTTATGTCCGTAGTGTGATAGCTGTACAAAATTAAATATTTGAGTAGCTTTTGCCATATTGCTAACAAGGTTCAGAGCTTTTAACAGTATACAGTCATTTATTTGTTGCTCAGAAAAGACTTGTATAAGCAATTGAAAGTAAAGAAATTTAGTGATTTAGACTACTAGGGTCTAAAAGAGTCTAAACTCAAAACTAGAGCTTTTCTACACATTTGCATTCTTTCTGGCTTGAGTTTTCATTCTTTCAGAAATGTCAAATTGAATCTTACTCATCTTCAAAGAATAAAATAACATAAAGAAGTGATACTAGGAAAAGCCCAAATACCTCATGAATTAACCTTCATCAGGCAATAGCCCAAAGAAAGTCAATAGCATTTTGCTTTGACATGATAGAGATCAGGGATTTGCACCCATCATCTTTTGTTGATATTGTATAATAACCATGGTAAAGCATTTTCAATAATTCCCAAGTTTTCTGATAGTAGTAAGGTAGTGTTTTCTTGGTGTGGAAAAAAAGAATTGCTCTTAGTTACTTGCATCTCTACGTTACATTTATTTGAATAATGGAGAATATAATTTGATATTTATTTCTAATACAGACCTTAGAAAATCTGAAATAGTTGGTAAATCAATTGGTCAGAGCAAAAGGATAACTAAAATATTTAATTCATTAATAATTAATATAAAATTCTTTATATTGTTCAGAATAACATACTTCTTACTCTAGGGCTTAACTACATTTTCTTAAATTAAACTTATTTTTGTTTATTTCTGTTTTGGAAAAAAATACCCCAGATTTTATCCTTCAATAAATATCAGTAATATATAAAGAACGTGTTCCATTTCCGAACAAAATTCTTGCAAATATTGTTCCTTCTAAATTCTTTACTTGCCAAAGGGTAATAAAAACTACTTACACAAAGCACAGACTTTGAAAGGAGAAGGAGTGAGGTATACAAACGGGCTGTTTAACCAGATATGTTTACATATGAGATGGGTATCAGCTGCAGTTTGGATATGGTGTTCCAGTTTGTCCAACTACAGCTAGAAATAACAAACAGTTCCTCAGTTCTGTATTTTAATTAAATCCCAAATTATACTTGCATGCACTATCTTCAAACAGTTTAAATTCAGGACTATGACTCTTGATTTTGTCCTGCAAGTTATCTGTGCAGTGGAATAGAAATATTTTATTTATATATTTATTTTTTTCTTTTAAAATATTTCTTCACAGCAATTAAAACAAACAAACAAACAAACAAACAAAAACCAAACAAAACCCCAACACTTTGTAAATGTTCTACTTCTGCAGAAAGAGGAAAAAAGTCACACATTCATCTGCTGCTTTTGTATTCCTGCAAAAAAAAACACCCCACCTACATTGAAGTAGCTCTTTCTGGTAACTGAACCTTACGAGCAAGAACAAGTTCTGGAGTCTGGAGGTACTCTCCTTTCACCCCTCATTTCATATGCCAGAGAGACTGAGTGCCCCAAATCCCCCAAAACAGAAGAGAAACAAGACAGCTACACGACACAGTATTTCTCAGCTGGTCCCTGGCCTGTGAAATGGGGAGACTGGCATAGTGAGTGCCTGAGGGTTGCCTCTACAGGTAAACAGAGATGTAGCACACATGAGAATATTTAATTGCAAGATCAATTCTTTCACTGAAGAAAAAACACTTTGGAGCTGTTAATATACATGGTAACCTAGGACAGAAAGAGCAGTACTGTTTATTACACTTCTGAAAGCAAGAATTCTCCTGAGACAGTAAAGCTATGGACTTGGAGAAGTACAAAATAATATACGTTTGAATCATTCAATATTCAATTAATTAATAATTAACGTATTCTCCTCTTTCTAACGAGGTCTCACATAACACCACTGTGTTCATTCAGACCCTTTTGAAGGGCAGTGGCAAAACAGCTTCCCCAGCACTTCTGAATATAAACAGAGGAATTTGCTGTTCCTTGAAACCTCCAAATGGAGCGTATGTATACTCTAGCCTGTCATTTTACTTTAATATATAGTGATTTGAGGGAATTGGAGATAAGGACTGAAAATGGAACTAAAAAGTCATCACTTATGTATTATAGTTTCATTATAAAATCTTTTAGACTTTTTTTTTTTTTTTTTTTTGACAATTCTGAAATTCTGATCTGTGCAATTATTTTCAAATGACACTTCAGCTGTAGCACATAAATATTGTAGTTGACTTAGGGTCCCATTGTGCCTGGTGAAAACTCTGAGCACGCAATACCACTTCAAGCTTTGAGAGCTTTTTCCCACAAATTCAGAAATCCCACAGTTCTGGTGTATTGCATAAGAATGGCAAAGACAGAATTCCAAGACTGCTGAATTTGATCCTGTATTTGCAGCTGTCATGTGGCATGATGACAGATGACATGTTTCATACATGCTACCACAATTCTGTCCTTAGCAGAGGTGCCATAATTATTCACCATAGTTCATTTCTGTAAGTCCAGTTAAAGCTAAGGAGTCAAAGAAGCCACTATCATTCAACTAGTCATCTGCATCTTCAGATACCTACAGCCCCTCTTCAGCTATAACAGTTCTTGAGAATTCCCCTGAGTGACGCTATTAACATCCTTACAGGATGCATCATCCTAGTGAAGAGCTGCTGGTGGTGTCAACAAACAGTAAGATCAAGCCAGATAAGCCCCAGCCCTCCTCAAGCTGTAACTGGAGCAGATGATCTCCTTAGTAACACAGAAGAGAACCTTCTTCTTCAGTGACACATCCTAAAGCAAATATACAAGGCACTGGATGCTGTTAGCTGTTTGCAAGAAATTGTATTGCCCCAGTGGGGAGTTTCCGAGGTTTAGCAGGGTAAGTAGAGTTTAAGATGCAGGCAAGTGCTAGTGTTATTTGCATGCTGCTGGCAGTCCCGCAACTTCAGAAAGCTGCTCTCAGGCTGAATTCATTACCAGCTGAAGAATTACTTGCCCAGGTTGTGCTTTATGCTTCTGAGCAAAGAGAAACAGCAGAGAAAAAGGAAATAGTTTCCCTTTTCTATGCATTGTTATTTTGCTCAGTGACTGGTGATAGTCCCTGTATTTCAAGGATGCTCCTACATGCTCTGGCCAAGCTCAAGCCATAGGCAGTGATTTTGTATTTCTGAAAAACAAGTGGAAAACAAGGGGAAAATCGTGAAGGCTGATGCTTATTAGATAATTTAAAAATTACAATGCTGTAATCTTTAAATAGATATCATCAAGTTGGACTCACTGTTTTGTTTAATTACCTATTTTTATCCTGAGATGTTATAACTCTTTTATGTTGTTAAGTCTTGCTTTTTAATAGCACTGAAAATTCCTTTTATTGGGGCTGCCTATACATTGTGGAGACTAGTGGGCTAGAAGTATACTTTTTTTTTTTTTTTTTTTTTTTTTTTTTTTTTTTTTTTTTCTTTTTTTTCTTTTTTTCCCCATAAAGAACATTTGATTATGTCCACAAGTCTAGTTCTTTTTGAGCAACTGCATTTGCAGTTGTAACACACAACACAGTATTCTACCAATTTTCCCTCACTTTTGGGAAAGATAAGCTAAAATGGAGAAAAAAAAATGAAACTGCAGTTACCATTTTTTTCATTGATAATCAGGATTGTACTCCAGGACCTTCACAGCTATCCAACAAACATTGCCACTTCAACTAAGGGAACAGTGATCAGTGTAAAATAATAACTGCTATAGTGTACATAGACAGGAGGCTTAAAGAAAATATTACTTCTCCAGCTCTGGAGGCACTAGACCTTCTCTAAGAAATTTCTTCATTCAGGAAGAAAGCAAGAAAGGATGATTTTATCCTGAATGATTAAATGTTTAGTAACTTGAACGTAACTGAAAATAAGACGGTGTGGTTTAACCTGGCAGACAGCTAAGCACTGCACAGCCATTTGCTTCAACCACCCCCTGCCAGTGGGATGGGATATATATATATATATATATGTATATATGTATATATATTTTTTAAAAGGAAAAAACTCATGGGTTGAGATAAAGAAGGTTTAATAGGACAGAAAAGGAAGGGAAAATAATAATAATAATAATAACAATAATGATAAAGGAATATATAAAACAAGTGGTGCAAAATGCAATTGCTGACAAGTGCCCAGCACACCCTGAGCAGCAGTCTCCTCAGTTTTATTGTTCAGCATGGCACCAGACGGTATTGGATATCCCTCTGGCCAGCTTGGGCCAGCTGTCCTGGCTGTGATCCCCCCTGGCTCCTGGTGCACCCCCAGCCTCCTCTCTGGCAGGACAGCATAAGAAGCAGAAAAGTCCTTGGCTCTGTAATCACTGCTCTGCAACAACTAAAACATCAGTGTGTTAGCAGCATTATTCTCATCCTAAATCCCAAACACAGCACTGTACCAGCTACTAGGAAGAAAATTAACTCTATCCTAGCTGAAATCAGGACATAAGTCCTTATACATTTGATTTGTAGGCTGCCTTAACTATGAATGTGATTAGTTTTCATATGAAATTTTATTTTTTGTTTTCAAGTACTCACTCTCCATCGAGTCAAAATGCAAGAACTTCTACCAGAAACTCTGAATTTGGAGAAGTGGCTCCCCAGGAATCTTCTGCAGTGCCTCTCCATGGAGGGAATGATAGCAGTTATTTTTTTCTCTCAGAGTTCTTGAAAGAAGCTAACATATAATAAATATCACAGCATACTTTCATACAGTGATTACAGAGGAGGGCGGCAGAGGGAAGAAATTCAAGTGCCAGGTAACCAGAGCTGATAAAATCCTTTTTTAGCTCTTACTTACCATCATCAAGCAGGAGCAAGAATTTTTCCTTCTTTTTTTTTTTTTTTTTTTTTTTTTTTTTTTTTCATGAACCAAAGTGATTCTTGAAGAGCACAGTTATTCTCATAATAAGCTAGTAACAGGAAACAGATCTGGGTGGTCTTTTGAAGCTTTAATAGGAAAATATTTATCCTTGTGCTTGCACATGGAACACAGAAAACACACAGTCCTGAGGGCTTTTGTAAGCAGTAAATAAAACTGATTGCATATTTTCATCACTCTAAAGCTTTCATTAGGAGTAAGTAGTTAAGGTTTTGATGGGGAGTTTTACTTAAAATGATTGAGTTGCTATAATGGAAATTGCATGGTATGCTCCATCTCAAGAGGTCTCCTAAGGTAAATGTCTGAGTCATACTGATGGGGAGGAAAAAACAGGATTTTTAAAGCACAGCAATGAGAAAGTTTATTAGTAGCTCAGAGCCGCTGCACAGACAGTAAATGAAATAACTTCAAGACTGGCAGGAGAAGCTTTTGCTGAAAACTTGAAGCTATGATTTTCTGTGGATGAAGTATAGCAGGACGCTGGCAGTAAAAGATGGCTCTGGCTCTCTGAGCCTGGATGCTAGCTTTGCTGCCCTTGAAAACTACTGTTTGGGCACATCACAGAGTGATTTGCCTTGCTACACTACAGAACTTGAATATACTACTAGCAAAACTGCTTGCTATCCACTTGGCTCTTTTTCACAGACATGGATGTGGTCCTGAGCTGTGCCATAAGAAGTCAGATTCACAGCCACTTGGACATTTCTGTTACTGCACAACTCCTGAAGTGTTTACCCCAGTCTCCCTTCTACTAAAACACAGGAGAAAAGTCAAGGCATGCCTGATTTGTTGTTCAATGGTTCCTAGAAAAAAAACACTAACCAACTATCCAACCAACCAATCCAAAAAAAAAAAAAAAAAAACAGCCAACAACAAACAAACAAACAAACAAATAAAAACAAAAAACCAAACACAAACCAAACTTGTAATTTCTGCTGCTATGAATACCCATGTAGTGACAAAGTGACAAACCTCCATGGACTGCAGCAAAGCAAACATGATCTAAACAGGCACCACACTAGTATAGACTGTTACTAAATGCAGCATCAGAGCATTTATGATTTATTTTAGATGTCTACAAAATAAACCCAAGTACAATCATAGCTGTGATTAAAGCAACTATCTTTATTTTTACCATTTTGCTGAGCTGAATAAAGTAAGGGGTATCATATTTGGCTCACAGTCTTGCTTTACACTCAGATTTATATATTTATATATACATTTTTGACTCAAGACAGAAAAAAGCTTAACCTGCTGTTGACTGAGAAAGAAATCCTGCAGAAAGCAAATAGATTATAGCCACTTTGCCATCCTGAGAAAATGATCAGAATGAGAGGTGCAGGTTCCTACATGAAAACCGTCTTTCTGCAGGTGTTACTTCTGAAGTTGAATGAGGGCAGCAAGGAAAACTGTTGTGCCCACTAAGGGGAGCTAGTTCCTCTGCTGGCATGCCTACCTGAGACAAAGAGCAGTTGAAAGAATCTCAAGACAGAAATGGGGGCTGAAATAAAGGGTTGCTAATGAAAGATGAGTAACAGTGTTACTAAAATTGAACTTATTTCCTTAAGAAAAGGAAAGGTTTCAAATCTTTGTAACTGGGAATAACTTCCACATTGTCTCTTCTGTGTTTCCATGATGGAATAAATGGTGGGGTCCTTGATCCTTATCACAGTTAATTGCTATAGCTTCATGGAAAGAAGTATAATTTGGACTGTATCTTCTGGGACATGGGACCTAGAGAAAATCTTCTTTTCCCCATTCCATGGAATCAGTCAGCTCCTCCCCTGGGGCAATCTCCTTCCTTAGCAGTGCAGTTCCTCTACTCATCCTTTTTATCTTTCCTTTGCTAACTTTGCCCGAGACTGATGCAAAGGAAATTATGAGGGGTAACAAAGAGGCAAAACAAAAAAAGCAGGCTTTCTTAAAATACACAATTTTGAAGTTGGCTGATTTATCTCAAATATTTTATAGGTACCTGGAAGAAGCATTTAATCATTATGGTTTTATAATTATAATGTAGTTATTAATCACTATGTCTTTTTTTTCTCAGGCAAAATTCTGATATTCATAGGAATTCTACTTGAACAGGATGCGTTACATTTGGCTTTTATTATGCAATAAAGAAAACAACAAAATACAAAAATCTTGTAGTGAAATGTTACACAAAAAGGACACAGACCTTAAGGTGACACAAAAAGGAAAAATACAATAAACTGTGTGTCATGCTTCTGCAGCTGTTTCACCTCTTACCCATTTTCACAGTCTATAAAATCTTGGAAAGCACCAGATGTTTAGGGGAAGTTGTCCTACTCTCCTTAGCTTTAGAAGTGGATGTAAGATTTATTAGTGCTATATAAATGTGATTTCAGTTCTGATTTCAGCAGTTATAAACTAGGTAGAACTTGTTAACACATCCTGTTGTCAGAGCCCATTTACTTTCCGCTGCTCCTCCTCACTTGTAGATTTTAGTTGTTGCTGGACAATTAGAGTAACTACAAAACAACCAGAATATGCAGTCTAAATTATATTATTTGCTTGGTTAGTAACAAACACATCTGAGAGTTTTCTCCCAATACTAAATTTTGCCAAAACGACCTTGCAATACACAGATTATAAGCTAAGCAAATTTATCTTGTTGTGTATGAATATGCACTAACATTTGGGATTCCTGCCTATGAAGGGACTGTTAGTGCACAAAATTATTATTATTTTTTTTTGCCTAGTGCATGGTTCCTAACATTGGAACAGGAATAAAAACTGCTCTTGCATACTTTCCAATATTTCATAGCTCAGTGGTGCTGTAAAGTGCTGCCGTTCGTTTTAATTCAGTGAGTAGAAGTTTTGTTGTGTTTAGTACTAAGGGAATTGCATGTGTTATTAGAAAGCCTCTGACAGCTGTCAGAGACAGACAACTTGCTGCATTTCGATCTTTTATAAAGGAAGGAGTAAGGACACTCAGCAAAGCTGTCAGAGGTCTCACAAAATGGGATAAAACAGAATACCTTTTCCAAACACAGGAAAATGTCTGTCTCACCTTCTCTATTCCTTCTTCTATCAATTTACACAGGGAAAGTTGTATAGGTAGAAGAAAGAGAAAACATGTCTTGATGTATTAGTGCTTTATACTGCCTTGTCATCACTGACCTGAGGGGATAATTGCATAGCAGTCTGCTTTCCTTTAGGAAGCACTTAGTGTTTTACATGGTATTTAATAAATTAACACTATATTTTAACAAAATATACAAGCTTTTATGCAGTTTTGCTTTTCTGAGAGCAGGAACAATCAAAATGCAAAAGACATCGATGAAGACAAGGACTTCACATCAAAGACTTTGGAAGTCTGAGTCAGTAAGAGTTTCCACACTTTTTAAAAATAAAACTTACCCTGCCCAGCTCTCTCACTGAATTCAAAACACCAGAAAAGAAAATCTTCTCTTGAGACCTGAAATTTTACTTTCCAGTTTTTTATTTGAACAGGTGCTTACCTTAATAAAAACTCTGTTGCTTTTTTAAATTGATTTTTTTTTTCTAAAAACCTACATTTTCTTTGATTAGAATTAGTGACAATTCAGCTCTTTCTCTTTAGCATCAAAGTAGTTCTCATGATAAGTTTAGTAGGTCAGCATTGCTTTCCCATCAGTTAATATTTAGCTTTCCAATGATGAACTGACTCCTCCTTTCTCACCAGTAATCCCACAGGTATCCCTCCATACAGTGGTGCTTCCTGTGACAGCTCCTTTAACAAGTACAAGGGACCGAGAAGGCATGTCTATTTGCACCACTTGTTTATTATTGTTATTTGCATTTTTGCTTATGCTATTTTTATAGCACAGCCAATACTGTTTGTCATTTTGCATAATCTAATTCATTTTCTCATCCTGTTTTGTTCTCCCTATCCATCTTATACCACCTTTGTGATGAGCAAAATGAAAATCCATGTGTGAGTCAGAGTTGGGCTTTCAATGTCACATTGGTCAGTGGGGTTTGAAATTAGCAAAATGAGATTGCTCATATTTTGCCTTTCCAAGAGTAGAAAACAATATTTGCCTTCTTAGTTATGTTAAGAGAGCTTTATAACATGTATTCCATCTGCTTTTGTTTTCCAAAAATCCGTTTTAGCCTAGGATGCTCATTAGGGGTTGATGTAACTAGCTGCTTCTGTTCTTTCTGTATTATCATTAGCCTTTGCTAATTCCTCATCCTATCCTTGTACTATATATGATCAAAAGCAATTTGACGACCTTATTTCTTTTTAAATGTTACTCTTCAGGGAGTTCTTTTGCTCCAGGATATCTGAATGGCTATTAAAGGAGATTTCTTTCTTTATTAGTTTACTTGAGTGATGAATTATATGAATAAAACTGTAATAGCAGTTTTCCTTAAATACATTTTCTATACTCCATACTAACATTATGCTTGTATGTTTGATACTTTCTATTCAGCACACTGAAATGCAGACATTAACATATTTTAACTGTGAACAAGGAGTTAGTAATTTCTCATGTATATAACTTTTAAAGTTCTTTGCTTATATACTACCATAACCAAGAAATGCAGCTGTTTTAATTTATGTTAGATGGATCTTATTCAATGTTATCATCTTGCTTGCAAGATGCCCTGTTTGCAAGAGCCCTGTTTTCAGTTGTAGTACATGCTATTTCTTCCTTTTTAAGCTTGTTATCATATCCTCAACTAGAGCTTTCTCAATGTTTCACATATCATATAATAATTCAGCTCAGAATCCTTTTGAAATATGAAATATGACTGGCTGTAGGGTGGAAGTGTTACTATTATTATTATTATTATTTTTACTGCAAGACAGGACGGTCAATTAGAAGGTGAGATGCATCTACAATCATTGCAAAAATTGACCAACAGCATCTTCTAACCTCACAAAATTCTGCAGATGTTTGCTATTATCAGCATTTCCTTCCACTAATATTTAAACTCCTCTTACCTATGAACAGATTCCACTCAGTATCCAAATCAGCCTGATTTGCTAGGCAGCCCTTCATTACATTGAGGCAATAGTTGTTGCAAGGTTTCACAGTGGGAAGTCCTCTGCAGTAAGGGCAGTACAACATCTTCATTAACGCCCGGATGCACCCTGGGGTGGGACTGACCTGCAGATTTTGATGGGGGGAAAGAAAAAGAAAAAGGAGGAAATCAATCTCCTGTTCTGTGAATGTTGGGGTCGCTGAGATTATGCCTCTCAAGCAATAAGTGCAGAAGGGACAATTTGTGAGAAGAGCTCAACCCTAAATAACACCCTCCTACGAGACTAATCAGTTCCTACCAATTATCTTCATTTAGTACAGCCAGCAGTAACTTTCAGGAATGCAAAAATGAACACTCTTCTCCTGATGGCAGTGCTTTCTGTCCCAGACCTCCCACACAAAGTCTACTAGAACAAGAAGGAAAAACATCCAGGAAATAAGTTGGACGGAAACTGACTGATCCTAATATGGAAGATGCTGAGAAAATCCAACACTCTTCTCATTCAAGCTAGAACTGCCAGTCACACTGGATCAGATTTTTTTTCTGTATTAAAGCATGGTACATCCAGAATAATCCTGATTATTTCTATAAAATTATTCTGAACTGCACCTTGATAAAGGGATATCATCCTGTTTTCAGACAAAAATACCCTTCTATCTTCTCAGACAACTTCATAATGAGATTAGACATGGATTTCTGTATGGCTTAATCTTTCACTATCTCAAGAAGGAACAAAAAATCAAAACAGAAAAAAAAAGCAGAAAAATATTTTATAGACAATAGTCTAATGTGTTTCAATTTATGTATCAGTATACCATTATATCACAACATGGCTGAACATAATGAGCTTAGAACAGCCATCAGAGCCAATGGAAAGACACTCTATGAGTTTAAGGTTTTAAGTCAAATTCATTAACACTGGGCATAGCTGACAGAAGAAAGCAGTATGTAGAGATAAATTTATAGTGATATGAATTACAGTTTGCACTAGAAGAGTATGGATTTCATGGAAAGGGAGCATACAGGTAGAGAAATGTTTTTCTTGCAAGGCTTCTCCATTATCTGTAATGATAGGATCTTTTCTCTCTCTTTTTTTTTTTTTTTTTAGTCATCATAATGCTATACATCTATTCAATAATGTCTTCCATACGCCATGGTAAGAAATAGGTCTTTTTGGGGGGTGGTTTCTTTATGCCTTCTTTTGAAGGATAGGATAAATCATCTTCTGGAGGACATCCACCAAAAACTCACTCCATATCTAAATTTAAACTGTCCAAATTAGTTACATTTGATAACCACTTAACATTGCCTAGGTGAATATATTTTCCTTTAACTCCTCATTTCCTTATTTGTTTCATCTCAGATTTTAAAAATCATATGTACTATTATAATATATGCTTTCAGCCCAGATAATCTATCTTGGATTAAAAGTGCAGAATGTTAGGTATTATTAGCAAAATGTCTTGTCATGGTGCAGTGGAGCATATGCTTACCATGTCAGAGTGACAATCTAGAGCAATGACAGAAGGGCTACAGGTTCCTCAGTGATCTGAGAATTTCTGGACAGGAAAGTGCAAAGCAATGACACTCCTTTCACTCATTCTGTTAGTTTGTAATTAAATGCAACACTTCTAATATGAATTCGATGTTTTTCTATATTACTAGAAAAATGTACTAAAACAGGGGCTGAAAGTATGAATCTGACTGCTCTGCTGACTGCATGCTAAATTGACTGATATGTTTTATACTGTACTAAAATGGCTTCCCCCCACGACCCCCTCCCCGACCCCCAGCCCCCCCCCCATTTCATTTCCTCTTTTGGTGTTAAAACATTGATTTTTTAGAGGAATATGCTGAATATATTCTTTCCCCTGGACATTTTTACATGAGAATGTCTTTGTTAAACATTAGAACAGATAAGTCCGACTATGCTCAGAGATGAATTTGCATTAGTTTCCTAGAGATATGCGCTTTACTCACACAAAACTATCACGGTGTTTGTGAAGGTATATTTAGTAATCCATTTCTAATAACTTTTGAACATGTTGATCAATTTCAATCAATTTGACTGAAGACTTCAAGTCTTAGTTCATTAAGACCCTACCATCTATTTGAAAATAGACAACTGGGAGAAGAAAAGCAGAGAGGCTCTATTATTTCTTTTATTGAGGAAAAGGTTGAAGCATGAGGTCATTTCCACACAAAACTCAAAGAATACACATGGAGAATGATACTATTAATGTCCTAAGAGTTCAAAAAGCACCAGGTAGAACTTTAACCTTATTAAACACCAGAAAATCCAAATATAATGTGTAAATTGAAGGAAAGGTTATCTTCATTATTTCCACTTCTAAGAACAATTATTTTTTTTTTAGAGTCACTTATCTAACATTTTATCTTTGTACCTCCAAACCTAGAACAGATCCTTTTTTACAAAAAGATTAGTACCCAAAGGGACATATGAGAAAAATATAAATACTCATGTTTAATGACGGATACTTCAAAATTACTTTGAAAATGGTGTTTAAAGCTAAAGTTGTTTCTATCTGTAGTCACCAAGAGTTTCATAAGAGAATTTTCTTTCATGTTTAAATTTTTTCTTTTTCCTATGCCCCAAAGTCTTGTCAACACAAAGTTGTTGGCACCTGAGTAACCCTTAAGTTCAACTGTAATCCACAGTGTTCTCCAATCTGTGCCTTCTCAAGCCCACTTCGGTATTCATGCTGAAGCACTTATACCTGTGGGATCTTGATCATCCATGAAAATTTCCCCATCATTTCATTCTTGGAAAGCATAGCTAGAGAACAAAAGACAGTCCTTGTTTTTTATGTTACATTTACATCAATGAAATATCATGAATATTTATGTGACCCTCATTTTATCAAAAGTTTAATCTGGGAAGTAATTAGGTATAAAGTTTTTCTCCGCCACAGGTCCAGATCATATCCCTGACCTACTAGGATAGGACTCTAAGGGCCAGTTAGAATATTTATTTACAGTGGAGTAAATCTTGAATTGCAGGACAGCCTTAACCAGAATATACCCACCTACTGCAAGGTAGTCAGGATAAATTCTTACTATTCAAAAAGGATGAGCAGGACCCAGGTCTCTCAGATCTTGTCTGAATGTTTTAATATCCACTGTAAAAAATAGTGGTATCATGAACACTATTTGACAAGAAAGGGAGTTGCCTTGCTTTTGTTCTGAGAGAAGTAACAGCATTTTTAAGGTGAGAGGCCAAGCTGTGACTCCAAGCAGAAAGCAAATGGAGAAAACTTCTACAGAAGCCTCTGATATATCTATATCAGCCTCAGATGTAGACCAACACAGATCAGTCTGGATGTTGCAGATATCTTTCAGAAGTTACTGTGCTGGTGAAATAAAGTATGAACATGGACAAAGTGATCTGAGGCCAAATGGCAGGGTCTGGCTTACATTCACAATGCTTATGGCTAGCACCTCCTGGTCCAAACTGGTCACATCCAATACTACTATATTGTATTTTGACTACAGCTCTGGGTCCCACCTGGTGCCTGAGTGACTATATGTAATAATAATTTTGTGTCATTATTTTTCAGCTCAAAGTGTTTGGAGTAATAGGAGGTAGCACTGCAGGCAACTAGAGTATCAATAATATAAATATAATGATGCATGATTTGAAGAGAGACAGGAGGGTTTTTTTGGCAGTGTTTAGACTACACTTGGGATAGCATTGGAAGGAAAGGTGTGGACCAAAACAGGACAGGTATGTTCATACAGCCTTCTGGAGGCAGTCTCTGTAGGGGAACTTCCTCCAAAGAGTACACAGGCATTGCATGGAAAAATCCAGTGAAAGATGTCCAAAATAGATCCAGGAGGAGGGCTAAAAATTAAGCCATGGCCTGAACATGATGAGTCCTATTCTCGGTGTTGCTCCATATTCCCCTCTCACCTATAGTATTAATGTACCTTTAGGTGACTGTGGTAAAGGCAAACATTAAAGTGTATCAGTTAATTTAGAGTTCTGAAGACTTTGTGAGTCCAGCCTCCAGTGAGCAGACGAGTTTCAATTCTCAGCTTCAGCTGATCTTTTTCTTAACTTAATTTTCAGACAATATAATCAGGACTTTTTTCCCTAACAGCAGCTCTCATGCAGAAAAAATAATAAAAAAAAAAAATCAGGTTTTGTTCTAACATTCTGAAATCTCAGAAAAAAAAAAATCAGCTTAGAGTGTGAGTATTTCTGAAATCTATGAACACATGAAATCTGGAGACTATGACAGAAAGTTGCTTTTCAACCATCTATATTGGCTTGCTACTTCTTGCTGCTGGCAAATCCTATGAAATATATTTTCAAAACCCATTTCTCTTTCTCATCTTCTAAAAAACAAAATAAAACCACAAAACCTATACACAGAATCTCTCACAGCTAGTAATGCTTTTCTGCAGATCAGCCAAAAGGCAAAAAATCATTTCATTCAAAGCTATTCAAAACCTGCATTTGCTGAAGAAAGCTGTTCGTCTGTGAGGAGTTTCATCAATTTTGCCATAAATAACATTTGCTATTATATGGTTTTATTTATTTATTTATTTAGTCTTTTAAAATGCATTGCAATTGGCTCTATGCTAATCATAGCAGAGAAATTTGAATAGATTTCAAAATATAGAAATAAGTAGTCCTTCTGTAAATCATATTCTATAGATCAATCAGAACAGATTGAATGACATAACTAGGGAAACTGCTATAGAGGAGTTATTAATTGTATCATGTTGTCTCCTTGACTGACTAAGACATCTTCATTTTAATATAAGCAGACACAGATTGCAGCATGTCAGAAAAGTACCCTTCTGAGCTTTGACTGAGCCTTGTAGCCGCAGGACATGTTACACTACTTCGTTTTGTAACATTTTCTGACAGCTTCATCTTTATGTAAATGTAAGTTTTTTCATAGATTAAAAAACCAACCAAACAACAACAACAACAACAACAACAAAAAGCAAGATTCTTAAGGGCTTCATTACCAAACACTTGTTTTCCCCTTTCAGAAATTCTTGAAGCAATATTATTTCATCTAGAAGATAGATTTTTCACTGCTGCACTTGCAAATATAAACAATTGAGAAGAGAATTTTTGGAGGGGAAAACATGAAATTGTACTATTTCATAAAAACACAAAAACACATCAGTAGAGACCATGTTTTGTTATGTACCTGGCCTGTTTTTATAATAAAAAACCTTGGCTTTGTCAGGTAATTTTTTTTTTTTTTTTTTTTTTTTTTTTTTTCTGATACAAAAAATCAGAAAAACTGGTTAAATAACTGATCACCTTTGGAAGGGTCAAACACACTGACATGCAGTTTCTCTATTTTTATTTATAGGAGATTTCTTACTGAAGTAGTGGTATGTATTGTCTGTTACTATAGTAGGGGTGTTCATCCAAAATAATATTGAATTAAAAAAAAATCATAGTACAAAGCCATCTTTAGGTCCAGATCCTGTAATTTCTTGTCACAAAACAAAATCTATCAAGTATGAACAAAACAAATCCATCCCAGATTTTTTGAGTGCCATCCCAGAGACCACAACAGGACACACAACACCTTCCAACTTCTCCAATGCGCTCAAAGAAACCAATCTCATTTTGGATCACTTGGAGACATCCCTTAGCATAAAAAGCTGGGAGAAAACTGCTCGGAGGAACAAGGTGATTTCTAGCCAATGGGCTCATGAAGTAGATACTCTTTTAAAATGTCTCTACATTAAAACAACTTTCCCTATAGCCTATAGTCTGGGAAGGAGAAGGGGGATGCATTTTATATCTCACAAACTCTAGAAATGCATTAACAACAAGGCAAATGTTGGAAAGTTCTTATTCCTATCTGGTGTTCAGGAGGAGTTAATAGACACTTTGCTTTATACAAGAGGGAAAGGGGGATAGGTTACAAGACAAGACAATATGTTCCATTTCTGCAATTCCATATAAGTGGTTTGCAATTAGACAGAGCTTTAAAATGAATCCTGTCTCTAGCACTGTTGCATTGGTTAGATCATCCAGCTCTCCATTCAGCAACCTGATGTCTTGTGTCCTGGCATGGGGTGCAGTCTCAGAAACTGAGGCATTCTTGTGCCATTTTTTATCTCTCTGTGCACTCCATCTCCAACTTAATGATCTCAGTGGAAAAATGAGCTCTTTCCCAAGCATATTTTTGTTCCTAGCCTAATTATTTCAAAAGCTTCAACTAGGACCAGGGTGATAATAATAAAATGCTGATGTATGTGGCCAGGTCAGAGTCTGATCTTGAATACATTATCACGTCTCGTACTATTATAGAGGAAATGCACACTCCACTAAGAGTAGTAATCCCCCCATATTCATCCAACAACAACAGAAAAATATATCTGTGGACAACTCCATAGCTTAATTTTAGCATTTCCTGAACTAAAGATTTTCAGTCTAATTCTAGTATTTCCCACCCCAAATTTTATTTAAATTAAAATGAGACATAAGTATTAGAAATTGATGCCCATGCACTTCAGAAAAAGAAGAACATTATTTTTAATTATTTTAAGAATTGCTTATTATTACATTCAACCTGCTAAAACTGAGGAAACTCTTCCTAAGTACATTTTTTTCCTGATTTAATTCAATGAGAGTAAAATAATTGTAACTTCAATTAAACATTTAGACTGATGTAATTGCGATCAGACTATGTACCATGAAGTAGACTTCATAGTTTATGCAGTTTTGCTGAAAACTCTTAGGTCACCTAACCTAAGAGGTGCAGATCTTTTTAAATTTCCTTTCAAGTTTAATTAAAGTCAGTTCAAAGACTAAACTTCAGTCCAGTCTCTCACTAAGCATATATCTTTGACGCTATCTTCTAAGCAGTTTACAATTATTCCTATTGATTTGTTGCTGTTTGTTTTTAAACTAGAGAAAACAGGTAAAGCTTAGCTGGTAACACTGATTTTCTCCTTTTTATTTATTTATTTTATTTTATTTTTATTTTATTTTATTTTATTTATTCTATATTTTATTTATTTATTTATTTTTCTTTCAAATTTGATTTGCTCACAGCTAGATCCAAGAGATTTGTTTTTCTCCTTGTTCATGTTTTGGCTATTTTCAAGAGCACTACATTAATTCAGATTTCATTTAATAATCTGGATATCAAGCAGCAGATTTCAGTGAAAAATATGGAAAATATGTCTGTTTGTATGTAAATAGAACTACATAGAAATATTCATAAGATATTGAAATATTACTCATTGTTTCAGTCTGTCTCTTAGACTCTAAGATCTCAGCTCACTGCTTTTGTAGCGCAATCTGATATACAAATGGAAATACAGCCTCAGCCATACTCATTTGGGAATTTACGTTATAGAAGGTCAATTTGAGAATACTTGCTCATACCAACAAAAAGCCTAGTCTAATACTAACCTCCTAAAGATAAAAATAGAAAATATTTTTTACAGTATCGCAGATGACTGAAATGTACAAGAGCTGTTTTAAGTACTATGGTTTTGTATTAGTGTCTTTGACTTTGTGCACGAATTTTACCAAAATAAAAGTAAAACACTACAGCCAAACAGCTGCAAGATTCTCACAATTCTTGGATGATAAAAAATGCTAAATGCTAACTTAGTATCTTCTTACTATCCAGTAGTATACTTTAGAAAATATATCATTCATAGTTAAACATGCTCTAAAAGTATTAGGAAAAAAAAAAAAAGGAAATAGCTGAACACTATAAAAGTTATTTTATGTAAAAAAGAAGTTACATATTTACCACTTGATACAAGTTTTGCAGTATTAAGCACTTACCCTGTTGTAACTCATTGGAACCACTGTATTTTTTTTTTCTAAAAGAAATATAACATTTAGAAATTGTCCTGAAATGTCCTTTTCCATTATTCATAATTCTGAAATCATAAGAAACATAGTAACTATATTTCTTTCCAACATTTATTAAAATGTAAGCTATTTTTCATACTTATTCAGTTGTTTCAGTATATCAGTAGATGTGTACCTGTAAGTATATAGTTCTAAAAGGCAAATATTGCTCCTCCATTTTACAGGTGAAAAAATGGAACATCACAGGAGATTATAAAGTGTATTTAGACAGATAAAACCAGGAAAGTTATGCACCAGAAATTTTGAAAGCTACTCATAAGTATCACTCTCATCTGCGATTTGCTTAAGTTATCGATACATGTAATTCTGAAACTGACTATAGTAAAACAAAGACTGCAAGTTTAAATGATTACATCAAGAGGCTGCATTTAAATTGGTAAATCATTATGGGAGAAATGAGTTGTGGAATTTTAAATTTCTCCTTGGAGGACAAGGGTAAAAGTCACAAGGACAAAATGTTCAGATGCTTGCTGAACTGAGATGGAACATCTATATCCAGAGGAAAAGAATAGCTTTTCCTATATTTAGGAAACTAAGAAAATTGCATATCAAATTACTTGAATACAGAAAATCCAAATTTAGAAAATCACTTGAAAAGCTTCAGTCACAGGATATTTTGTGTAAAGCTATTATTTTTTTCTCTCTTGAGTCACTTCTGAGTGAAGATTCATAGCATTTTATTTATTTATTTATTTAGTTATTTCAATTTAAGTTTTTACAAAATAAAATGTTTGAACAATTAGATCTAGATACTATAACATCCTTCAGAAATCCCATTTTACATTTCAGAGAAGTAATCAATTTAAATGAATGGGGTAGATAAAATGTCTGATTATTAAAATGATTAAAGCAGGAATTTCTTTGAAAATAGTGCAGGCTGAGAAGAGGCTACTCTCTGAGAAGAGACAGTACATGGGAGTTTACATCCCATAAGATATTAAGCTGAAAAATCTGCCCTCCAAATTTTCTGGAAATATATTTGTCTTTCTAATATCCCTTTCAAGCAAACCTACATTAAATAAAATTTGAGGTATGGAATCCATTTGTTATTTTTTCCAGCATTTCAAGGGCAAAGATAAGGTGAAAAATCATTAGAATCATAGAATGGATGGGGACCATTAAAGATCATGTAGTTCCAACCCCCTGCCATGGTATGGGATGCCAGCCAGTAGATCAGGTTGCCTCGGGTCTCATCCATCCTAGTCTTGAATACCGCCAGGGATGGGGCATCCACAACTTCTCCAGGCAATCTGTGCCACTGCCTCTGAGTAAAGAATTTCCTCCTAATATGTCATCTAAACCTCTCCTTTCTTAGTTTAAAACTATTCCCCTATTTTCTATCATTTTCTGCCTGTGTAAAAAGTCACTTTCCATCTTTTTATAAGGCCTGTTTAAGTACTGAAGAGCTGCAATGAGGTCTCCCCAGAGCCTTCTTTTCTCCAGGATGAACAACACCAAATTTCTCTGTCTTTCCTTATAGGACAGGTGCTCCAGCCCTCTGATCATCTTCATGACCCCCTTCTTTCGACCCACTCTTACAGGTCCACTTCCTTCTATTGCAGGAGGCCCCAGACCTGGATGCAGTACATTGTAATCTTTGAAATCTTTGAAATATTTTCTTGTTTCCACTGCCAGGAGATGATCTCACAGCAGCTGGCTTTTCAAATCCCACCATCCCTTCTGGAACATAAACTTTAAGAAACTCTCTTAATGAAAAGTAGTCCCTTTGCTTTCTTACCGAGTCTCACTTAAAAAGGAGCGTGATTTTTTCTTCTGTACTTATGTATAAATGTCTATGGCCTTAACTAGATAAGAAGGACTTAGTTTAATAGGAAATCATGTGCTAAATTTTCTAGGGTTGAAAACAGAATTGTGTAAGCAAAATTGATAGAGATCAGAAATATAAACTGCTTTTAAAATTTTAGAATGTTCATGGATAAGCAATATAAGGGTATAAATCTGAACATGGACAGATATTTAAACAGAAACTCATCACTAACATCAACAAAACCGTCTTAGTTTTGATGCCAGTAGGAACTAAACCACGAGCTCGACTCTTAATTTAAGTGTAACTCTGCAATTGGGCTTTAACTCTTTAGTGCAGGAGGAGGATATTGACTATACTTTGGTAGCCAAAATGAAGCATTCAGGTATTGAAAGACTCTAAGAAAGATACACTGGGCAACTTATATTACCTTCCTGTGACTTAGATATGTTAATGACAGTGTTGGACTAAAAGTTTATCAGAAGCTTCTTGTCTATTGAAGTTGTATGTATATGACATCAGAAATTGCTTACAGGATTTGCGGGGAATTGTGGTGTTGTGGGGAACAGTGAAATAGGCTTCACTGACAAAAGAATTAGAAAGTTCAAGAATACTATCAGATGCATCTCAGAAGTTGAGTGGACTAACAGAGTAGAGACATAAACCAACGGTACTGGGGAAGGAACAAAAACAAAATGGATTTAGACATGATTGTAAACAACAGGGTCAGGAACACCCCTACCATGACTATACAAACTACTTTGGCAATCTGAGGAGGAAAAAGAAAATACAATTAAGTCCAGAATTTTAGAAGAGTTCCTTAGTATTTTCTTGACTAAACACTGATATCTAAATCTGATAAGCTATGCTCCCGTACAAGACAGATTGATTTCAACTTAAAACCAATAATTTTAAGTAGCTGCATATTAATGTCTCCTGTGGTACTATAAAAGAGTAATTAATTCATGTGTAAATATCATCATGTGTGTATTTAAAGTTGGGGATGATTCCATCTTGTCCTTCCAACAAGAAAAGTATGAGGATGTTACTAAGCAATTTTATGCAGTTGCCTTGCAGGACAGTCAGGAGAAGAGCTGAACTGAAAGAGGTGAAGGAGGATGAAAGTGTGGTGAGGAAAAAAGACAGACAAGGCTCTGCATAACCAAGCAAAAATGGCTTTTTGCTCACTGGGAAGAAAAGAAAGGTTACAGAGAAGTAAGTCACATATTGCTGAGGTATAAAGAGATAGGAAGTGTGGTCCTTGATAATTTGGAAATAAAATCCCCAGATAAACAGGAGAGAAAATCTGAGAAATAGTTGAGACAGAAAAAGAGAAGAGCTGCCAAATCAGGAGATAATAATACAAATCAAGTAATTAGACATGTATCTGGTTAAAAAAAATGGTGTGAAATATGGCCAAGTCAGTTCAAAACCCAAGAAACTTGATATGCAAAATAAATACCTGAGAAAAAAGTTTTGCAAACTCCCTGTGTTTCAGAATGCAAAACAGAAAAGCACCTGAGAAGCAAATCAGTTCTCTCAAACAGAGAAAGAAAGCATAAAAACTGTTCTGATCACTCATAAGTACTCACAGATACTCACAGCAAAGTCTTGTTTGGTGTTCACTGACCTGTGACTTGTTTTACTGACTTAAAAACAGCATGAAGCTAAGAGTTTACAGAAGACTGTGGGATGTCCTACTTGTGCGATGTCAGCAAGAGCACACTAGTCTGGATGAGGAAGAAGTAAATGAAGATATAATATTGACAGTCTTGGTCAGTGATTTGAGGTGACAAATGACGATAGATTGCCCCCAATATGTTCCAGCTCCTTCCTGCTCTAAGAAACATGGAATACTGATGCAAAAGAGACTTTGAAGTTTATGGTCAAGTGATCACAGTCTGAATTTGTTGACAATGGCATTTTCACATGCAAGTAAGTACATGAAAATACCTTACAGATGCTAAGTCTACTTTAAAGACTTTTTTTTTTTTTTTTTTTTTTTTTTTTTCTGAAGCCTCTCCATCCTGGAAGAAAGAAAGAAAGAAAGATGGTTGGTTATCTGGGACACAACAGAATAAAATACTTTGCTTATGCTCCTGTTCCATTTCATGATATGAAAGAAGCACAAGATGGAGCACGATAGAAAGAACAATAAAGCTAATTTTGTGTGGATCATACACAAGTGCAGAGATGAAAAGGGAACATAAACTATTTTCTGACTTCTAAAATGCAGAATGGTGTCAAATTTTTAAGGCATCCCAGAAAGGTCAGATGCATTGCTGGCTCCTCATTATGATACACAATGTCTTGGTAATATATTCAGAGTAGCACAGAATTAGAGACATGTTTTATAAATAGCTCACCATCTATTTATAGGATCCATAAATGCCCACTGCATTGTGTGGGACCAAATCATGTGAGATCACTTTATAACTGTATGTTAACATTTCCTCTTTTATGGTCTTTCAAATCCTCTTGTTAAATTTTCAAAAAGCTACTTGTAAATATAAATACCAAATATAAAATATTTAACAGATGCTCAAGTGCACCCTGGGATGATGGCTATGGTCTGGAATGACCTGTTTATGGGATGTGTGCCCACATTTCTGCTGAGTATAGCACTTGCAACTTTTGGAACTGCATAGTAGAAAGCAGATCTGCATCTTCCGCCATCATTAAGCTTAATTATTTATTTTATTTTATTATTTTTTATTTTGTTTTATTTTATTTTATTTTATTTTATTTTATTTTATTTTATTTTATTTTATCTCTTCTTAATAATGCATTCTCCATAGACAAAAGCAGCAACAACAACAACAAAACAACCCAACAAACAAAAACTGGAGAGGTGTCCTCATAAGCATCTCTGTGTCCTACTTCCAAATGACTGTAAGGAAAATGTAGGAAAGAGGCTAAATGGAGAAAAGTTACGGGAATTAATGTCTCTACAATAAGAAGAGGGATTCTTCTCAGTGTTTTGTCTTTAAGCCGTGCACTAAAAAAAACGCTGTTCAAAGTATCAGCATTTGGTAAATGCATAATTTGAAGCCAAATAAATAACTTCCCTTTGAATTTTTTGATTGATGTTATTAAAACAAAATAGTCCAGCTTTCTTCCTTTTGTTTTCTAAAACAAAAAAAATCCAACTTTCTTCCTCTATCACACCCATGTCCACATAAACATACACAAATTTAAATCAAGTACATATATAGTAAATTTGTATGCAATTTCTTGTGCCCTGACAGTTAACAGAGGGATTAATTGCATTAGCAAAATGTTTCTATTATACTATACCTCAGGCACTATAATTTTTGGAAAATATTCTAATGGAAATTAAGGACTTTGTAACATTGATTTGAAATAAGCAAGCACCCAATACAAGAAAATTCTTTGAGTTTAAACTAGTTATTTGTTCACACTTGCAGAAGGAGATCAAAACCTGCACTACAAAAACACATCTGACAATCAGATTTGCTTCTTCCTTTTATGTAGAGACAGACTAAATGTGAAATTTACTGTTATATCTTGATTTAATCTACCGTGAAATTTAGGTTGATGTACAAAACAGAAGCAGATTCTACAAGCATATGAAAACATTCCTTTTAATATTTTGTTCATCATAAATTCTCAGCAGGGAAGCTGTTCTTTAAATATTATATCTTCATCCAAAACTGAGCAAGAAAATGCATTCTCTGTTGGACTGCCTGGGACATAAAAAGCAGCAGATCTATAAATGTGAAAATGAATAGTAGACACTGAACTGTGGAAAAAAAATATAGCCTAAGATTATTTCCTTTGGATTAGATATTTTTCCATAATCTGTTTAAAATTATAATTTCAATTATCACTACTAATAACTGTAATTGTGTTATTTACATTTTTTTTACTTTGTCATCTGCACAAATCACTCATTTATGCATTATGATTTAGATCTGTCAATAGACCCTGAAAATACTGATCCTATGCCATCCTCAGTGGAATGGAAGTACTCTGCAGTATGTGCTGAAGCCCCTGTCCCAGATGTATACTTCCCAGCTGTTGGCTTAGATCAGCATCATCATCTGTACTAACCACTTTAATATCTGATGAATCCTCAGCTTGAAGATTCTATATTAAAGGGATTTGGAGGGCAGAGGAAGGACTAACAGCATCAACTTGGTACTGCAGGGCTTTCAGGTGCTGTGGTCATATTGTGACTGTGTGTCAGGATAAGATACCTGCTCATAAAACCACCCTTTTTGTGTGTGTTCTCATCTTTTATTTATTTATTTATTTATTTAGGAGAAAGCTGCATCAGCAGCACTTCCACAGATCTTCTGGTATGGGCAATCAACAACCACACCACCAACATCCCACTAAGCTTCTGCACTGCATGGGGCTGACACAGCCACTGCAGCTAAACTCCTCAGAGATACTGTATATGGGGAAGGCTTGTAACTGTGCCCGTCTTTGTCCCTGACAGTGTCACACTTCCCAACAGACTTTCACAGACTTTAAAAAATAAATTATAACAGACTTAATTGTGCTGTGGAATGAACTGGTCCTGAATACACCTGTAGTTAGACCAGGACAGTGATTTCTGTGTTTCTTCCTCATCATGCCAAGTTCTCCTTTAACAAAGTGAAAGATGTTCTATAGCCCATTAAATGAGATATCAGTCCTTGCCAGGTGGCAAAGCCCCATTCATGTTGAACCTGAAAGGACACCACAAATAGGAGTAAATGACAATTTGGCCCATGTCTCTAAGTGGCAAATGACTGATTTTAGAGCCAGCTAGGTCAGAAAATCTGGTAGAAGTAAAACACAGCACAGTATAACGGGTACCTGGCAGTAAATATGTATTTAAGCTATTTCATTGCCATTTGTCTCTATCTGATTAAGCCACCTGATTTATAAAACATGCTGGAGCACAATTTATATACAACAATATAATCTACCTAGTGGTCGGGGTTCCTGAACCACAAGGATAAACATGCTCAAACCATAAAGGTGCTCTTGATGCCAGATATCCATTTATAAAGCCCACTGAAAGATGTCTCAACATTACCATCTCCGTTATGGATGAAATGTCAACTACACTACCACAACATCTTTCCAAAGCTTTTAAAGTTAAGGCAAGGCTCAGTCATATCCAAAACACAAAGTTATTTCACTAGTCAGGAGAGATTTCCTCAGTACTGTAATGTTTGCATTGCCGTAAACCTTTCACAGAGAGGTCATGTTTTCCAGAGGGTTTAAGAAATGCCATAAACCCAATAGGCCATCTATATGTAAAGGTGGATACTGGAACAGATTCTGTACATGACAACTTTCACCCAGGTACTACAACAGTGCAAAAAAGTACAATTTCACAGTGTCTCTCCAAGTAAAAAGTATATTGTTTCTGACAGTATCTCTAGAAAAATATTTGATCTTCAAGACCTGTGTCTCATAAGGCTGCTGAAACATTTCTTCAAAAACTAGAGGGAAGCCAATACCTGCCTTTCTTTCTTAAACATGGCCAAGTGAATGGAAAAGATGCTGCACTGATACCTACCAAGATTCAAGTTCTTATTCACATAGGCAGGTACAATAAAGTTCAAAGCTTTTTTAGGTCTCCTGAACACCCCAGATTTAAGGGATTGCTTCCAGAGCAAAAGAAACTGTAAATTTATGTAAGCTTACTTGATTTTCAGAATCCCTAGAGAAGATGCTTTAAACACAACAATCAACTAAATCTAACAATAACTGAATTCTGCAGCAGAAGTATCTCTGCCCCAAGAAGAAAACCAGGATCACCTGTTGATTCCCCGTGTCAGTAAAATGCCATTTGATAGATGGCCTTGAGTTTAAGCAGGATGCATCCAGTTTGCTTTTCTCTCACCAAAAGACAATTTTCCAATTCACAGAGAAAAATCATGGTTTAAAGTTAGTCCCTTTTCACGGTCATTATTTATTTTGCATCTAAATTTACCACCATTACCCTTCACATCAGTACACAGTCCCACAGAACTATACCATGAACAGTTCACAACTAATAAAAAATAAATAAATAAATAAAAAATAAAAGCAAGCTGAAATTTATCAAAAGTTTTGTTTGCTGGACACTGTTCAGTCATCTCCATGGACAGACCTTAAATAAGTGAAATTGAAAGAGAAAGAAGTTAAAGGAAAAAAGATCTGAAGTTTTCCACAATAGCAAAGCTTCCAGAATAAAGATTAAAGATAAGGAATTGCTACTATCAGTTGAAAGACTAAGCTTTCTTTGAGACTCAGTCTAGGAAGTGTTGAACTTACTACATTGCAACTACTCCTTAGGAAATATTTCCCTCACTTCACTTCATTTCATTTCATTTCATTTCATTTCATTTCATTTCATTTCATTT
>CM021765.1:152503414-152519830 GCA_011076525.1 Nettapus auritus
TTCATTTCATTTCATTTCATTTCATTTCATTTCATTTCATTTCATTTCATTTCATTTCATTTCATTTTTTTTCTAGCCTTTCCTTTCATTCCTTCCTTCCCTGCCTTTGCCTACTGTCTTCTATCTTTCTGTTTCCCTAAAAACATAAGCTTTTTTCCAAAAAGATGAATCATCTGTGGTCATTATGGGGCTTGGTCCAAAAATAACCTGAAAATGTTCAGCATCCAATGAACCTTTCATAAGTGAGGTGGTCTGAGCAGTGGTTCTGTTGGGTCATTCCCCAGAGCGCTTCATTCCCTGTGGTCCTAGTTCTGTGATGAACGGATCATTTATAGCCTGTTCCCTGCCATCAGTTTTGACCTAGATGGAGTTAATTTCACCTAAATTTATAAATCTACAGTTTGACATATATCTTTAATGAAGTTATCTGAGACCCTTTTAGAGATAATTGAGGTAAACATCAAGGGCTTAATCAATTGTAGATGTAAGTAGGTATATGTATCTCATGTATCTCAGATTTTAGTTAATGAGGAGATTATTAAAAAAAAAAAAAAAAAAAAGGAAAAGATTGGAATTGTTTTAATGTCAACACTAAGCATTAAATACATGCTTTCACTTTTCTGGTATTCTCTGCTGTCTCAGGCAGAAGGTTGTTGACTATCTTTCTCCATCAAAACCACATTTCAGCCAGACTTTGTTCCATTTTTCCAAGTGTAGAAGAACGTCTAGACTTTCAAAGAGTATAGAAAGTGGAACTGTGAATGTGTCTGATTTCTTTCTTAATATAGAAAGGTCAGTACTTTAGTTTTAAGTAACAAGATCAAGATATGCTGAGTGGCCCAAACCTGCCCTTCAATGTTTGACAAAATACTGGAGTTGCTCCTGCAATTCTTTCCATTGGCTACAACTTTGTACAGAAAAACAGACAGTTTTCACAAATAATATTTTAAATACAAAGTTTAAAACAATGATGCAGAGATATTTGCCTGTACAAAATGATTCCTGGAAGTAGATTGATCAGACCTTTAACATCAATATTCCCATTTCCCGTTTTACCCATCACACTTCTGACTGGCTACATGAACACATTGACAAAACACTGAGAGCAGTGACGTTGCTTTTGCTAGAGACTGGACAAAAAGAACTGCTTGGCACTCTTTATGATTAAGAATATTCAAAAAACAAAACAAAACAAAACAAAACTGGACAAAGAGAAACACTGAGACAAGATTTCAATCTGGAAACACAGAAAGCAGTCAAAATACAGTCAATATATATATGTAGTATATATTTTGTAGTATATATTTTGTAGTATATATTTTTTATATATATATGTAGTATATATTTGCAATTAGTAAGGGCAATGAAATGCAACCTGAACCAGAAATAATTTCACTATAACTGGATTACCTTATTCAGAGGACAAATGTTAACAAAATACTTTTTGCATTATTTTTCCAATTTAAATATATGCGGTCCCTCTAGAGTAGTGAAAACAGATGTCAAAATTGTAACACTATTACTTATAAACATAGGTACACAAGAGAGAAAAGAAATTTGTTCAATCTGCTTTTTATCATAATGATCTCACAATACTATCATTTAATATCTACTCACCTACTCACTGAGCTAACAAGGAAAAACCTTATGCACTACAATTTATTTATTTTATGAATGGCTGGTTAGTAAGTGATAACTAGAGAAGGTTATTACAGGAAGCTATTACATTGCTTACTCATCCAGCACTCTGAATTTTTATGTCTTTCTCTCAGGAAAAGTATTTAAATGAGAATAATGTTGAGAGAAGAAAAGTATTTATCCCAAAAGTTTGGCTGACTCCTTGGGCTAAATAACACTTTACCTTTCTTTGAATCTAGCACCTTGTCTTGCTGTGTTTCAAGCAATAATTGCTTCAAAAAAATTTGAGATATTATTTTAGAGCTTTAAAATAATATGAATGCAAACATAAAGAAGCTCTCTGTCCAGACTGAAAGATTTGGATTTATGAAGAAACAGAATTTTCACTTGAGGGTTTGTTAAGAAATGAGAAGACACAATGAATCTTTTCTATTCTGGAAATATAAAACATGTTATTTTAATCCTGTCTAAAGATTTCACATTATGAAATTTATTTTCTGGTTATACTTCATTAAGTTGAACAGAAAACTCATTACCCTACCACTCTAAAAAAGTCAATACAATATCTGAATCTTTTTATTAAATGAATCAGTTTCAGATTATTTTCTGTCATGGAGCCTTAGTAACAGCCTTTGGAGATCAGTGTAGTAGGGCTTTGGAGGTAAGGTGAGCTCAGTGTGTCTCCAAAGAGAGATCCCTACTGCACACTGCAGCCTGCTTAGATACTGGTGCCAGACCTGGCCATGCTGCTCTCAGTAACATACTGTGTTTTTTTCCACCTTTGACTAAGAAATAGGATAGCCAGCTGTTTATCTGAAACATCCCTTATTTTTCAGAGTCAGCATCAGTCCCTGAAGTTCAGCTAGTACTCAGTAGAGTTGAGAGCTTGCACCAATAGAGTAGAGAGAAACAAAAATCTGAACAGCTTGAATATGCCATTTTATGTTCCTGTATGTATGGATACATAGAAGGATAAATTGTATTGGTATTGTTTTTCACATCTTAATATTCATAGTGAAGAAAAGAAGCAAAAAGAACTTTAGTATCTTATATATTTAGGCTCCCTTCATGATCTTTTTTCTTAATAGGCTTAGCTTGCAATATGATATGCTACTATTTCAGGCAGTGTGGAAGTGTATAAATACTACTATTAACAAATAAAGAAACAGAACTTATGAAAAGGCCTAAAATCCTGGTGATACTAAAGTATTTTAGATAGTGGTAGCCATAAACTCTCCAGGGTGCATTACTGTGTTGATATCTAACACCCACAGCACCACACAGAAGCCAAACTCATATTAACCATAAAACTTTAATCTGTTTCATTTTGTGGAGTTTCCTAATACACATTGTTCATTTCATTTTCTAAATTCAATCTTGCAAATAGGGTCTCAACTAGACAGGTTTTATTGAATACTCCAAATGACAGAATCCTAAGGGCATATGAACAAATTTTGAAAGGCTATGACTCATCCAGCATATATATATATACTTTTTTAATACAATTAGTAGTACTGTATTCCTTGTTAACCATTTGTTTTCCTTTCCTGTATTGGAGAACATTCAGATATAAGAAAATGGAAGGGAACTGTTCCATGAGAATCTGATGTAAAATGCACAACACTCTTCCTTCTAAATGTATTTTTAGAAAAAAACACAGATGATCAGCACTAATTTCTGTCTTAATCTATATGTGTATGTATTAGCTACTGGTTTGGTATGACCCCAACCCCCCCCCCCCCAAAAAAAAAAAATGTTGCTTAACTGAACAATGCTTCTGTAAGACTCAGCCCCATGAATTTCAATAAAAAAACATCATGGTGAGTATTAAAACTTAAAGTACTATTTAACAGCCATATCAAACAACAACAACAACAAAAAACAGCTGTTGGGAAAGTTTGAGCTAACTTGTTAATATTATATGTGCTTTGTTCATTCCCTTATTGCCAAACATGAAATGACTATTTTCCAGCATTCTCCTTACTTGTCTGATGTATTATTGCATTAGCTCAGAGAGGGCAATGAAATAAAGCAAAACCAAGTAACACCGAAATAATGTTGATAAGATAATGCTTGCCATTTCAACATCACAATAGTTAGGGCATCCAGTACCATCAAGGAGAATCGAAATAGTGCCCAGAATGAGCTGCATTTATTGCTGGTGATGAGTAACCACAAGAGTATTTTAAGAGATGCTTTATATCCCATTCTCCCATTCTCTTATTTGTTTTTGGTGTCTTATTTTTGTATGGTAGGGAGGATAGAGACAGGGGGATGAACTGTCTCACAGGATGAGCTAAGAGTTAAAGAAAAAATACTTCACATTCCATACTTTCCATACTGGCAAACTAACCCCCTCCCTACACCCCCCCCCTGTGTGTGTTGGGTTTTTTTTTTTTTTGTTTCTGGAAGCTAATGAGACAAAACACATATCTGCATGTCCTTCATCTCATAATACACTTTATACAAAACCATTATTCAAATTACAGTCTTATCTTATTAGACAACAGATGGTCTTATCTAAATTGGTTGGTTAATTCACGTTCACTATTTCTTATTAATATAGACACAAGAATGAAGGAAGTCTTCCTAGAAGTCTTCATGAAGCCAGTCATGTCTTGCAGTTAAAGACCATTATTTATTAAGAAGCAACAAATGTATGGAAAACCCATTTGTGTAAAATCTGTTACTGCAAATCCTTATGAATCTTCATAAGTAAATCTCCTCTAACTGTGTTTCTTCTATCACTCATAGGTGTCAGAATCTATTTTCCCATTGTGATGTAAAAATATGAAAAATAAATGAAAAATAAATGAAGAAATACAGAAAAAACTATGCATCTTACATGACATTCCATTTTATATTTATATAAAAATCCTAATGAGATTTCATGTGAAACAAGCTTTTCTAAATACGAAAAAATTGTTCTGCTATAAAACTTCAACTACTAAAATATTTTTAAAGGATGAGCAGCAGAAACTTGACTACAAGATTTTTTTACTTATCATATATGGTAATATATATTATGTCTTTGATATATGCTTTTATTTTTCATGTAAGTACTTTCATGGCATTGAAAATACCATTGCTTTTGTAAAATATCTGAAATAATGTCTGAAAAAATATTTGAAAATATCATAGTTTTTGCCACAAAACCCCTAAATTAAAATTCATTATCTTCATTATCTTAATTTTGTACACAAAACTGAACTGCTCACTGAAGACAATATTGTTTAATTCTGTTCTTTTTCAGGAAATATTAAGAAAGGGCTTCATTTCCACTGACTGAAATGTTTTACTTCCTGCAGTGCCTTTCTGTGTGGCCTCAAGATGAGATTCAATAAAAAAAAAAGTATTGCTGCCTTCACAGGTCTTACTTATCTCTGGTTTCCCTTATAAGCACTAGAGCTCCCCTGTAAGCATACTTGTAGTTACAATGTCTGGAAGCTATTCACTGAGATGCTTCCCTTTGAAGAAAAGGCAGTAGATGTATAAACAGGCTAACCCATGACAAAGCTAGATTTTAAAAAGCTGCAAGTCCACTGATGTCTTTGTACACAGCTGCCATTGTCCAATTTGATCTATGTTTTTGAACTGAATTTGACAGCTGGACTCAAACAATAACATTAAAAATATGGTCTTTTTACACCTGAAGTGAAAAGTGAGGCTAGCTCTTAATATGTCTATAGCTTATTTGAGCTCAGGGAGATTAACGGTGGGATTGAATCAGTTGTGTTTAGAGCAATACACTCTGATTGAGGTCTCCCTGTAGCTGAGTCATCAGACAGTCTGCTTCTTTTGCAATGGACAAATGTTTTGAGTGAGTCCTTTTACTATGATTGGTACAAACTGTTGTCTGCAGGTTGAGGTTGAGCACAGAAAGTTAATGCAGAGAATGGGAATGCAACAGGTCTGAAAGCTAAAAGAGATAAGACTGAAAGCCCAGATACCTTCAAAGTCCAGTAATATTTCTTGATTCAAAGATAATTAATGTAGAAGTAGTTGCAAAAACAATTGATAAATCCTAACAGAAGAATTAAGGGTGGAAAAGTGCCAAAGAGTTGACCTAGACAACCCCTTTATGAGTCAGAAGTATTAGATTCCTAAGTGGCATTACCTTACAAACCATTAAACTAACAGCTATAGTATACATACTAACAGTCACATCTCCTAAGCATCCTATGTGGATCAGAAATAGAACAAAAGAGGACTCAGATATTGGAGGTTAACCATAATGCTATGGACGGCATTTGTGTGCAACATATGCAAGAAGTCCCTGAAGACACAGAAGGTGAAAAACACCAGAAGCAACAAATAGCTTCCACAATTGAAATCTTGACCAATATGAGTGTGCTAGGAAGACACACTTGGCCTCAAATATCTGGCTGCCACCTTCATTTTGAAATTTAACTAAGGTTTTAAACAGGCCTACAGAAATAAAAAGAGCTATGAAGGTAAATAATTATCGCAGTAGTAGCTCTTCCTGAGTCAAAGAGGCATAGATCCTCAGCACTGAACAAAGTAGTCCAATTGTTTCTTAAGGTTGGGAAGATGCTTATTTTCATATTACATTCTAATCTCAGCAATCACCTCTCCACTCCTGCCTTTTTATTATTATTATTATTTATTTATTTTTTTATTTATTTTTGGTGGTGATTGTTAATTTTCATTGATACCATGATTTATTTGAATTACATTTCGGAAGTGAAGACATCATGTGCAGGAGAGTAAAGGAACTTTGAACCCACATGATACAATTATTCTTTACTTAGACAATACACATGAAACCTCATAAAGAAGATAAAAAGACACATCTCTTTGTTCAAGAGAAATACACTTATATTTCAAAGATGAGAAAAAGGATTTACAAATTTTAAGCTTTGTCTTGGAAAGTGCTCCTGTATATATTTAGTTCATTCCATTTAACAGGCCCAATCTCTTTGAATTCTCTGGCATCATAACTGTTTCCCTCCAGTGTTATTTAATTTACATTTGATTTTCTTTACACTTGAAGCCAAGTTTTGTGCTTTTTTTCATCTGCAAATGATGTGCACAAGGTGGGAGTTAAGAGAAAAAGATGATAAATTACAAGCTATCCGTAAAATTACATTTCCTAATTTATGTGAAAAATTCAGCTAGGTATGGGGGCCAAGGTTTTGAAGAAAACTAAGAACCCGTAACAAAGCCAAGTCTTTAGGTAATTTCAAAACTACCAAACATCTAACAACATTAAATTGCATGATACAGACAGTCTGCTCAGCTCTTCTGAAAACTAGGTGTTTAAACTTAAGAATCTAAATAAGAGGTTATCATCAGGCTCTTATTATAAAATAAAGATTTAAATAAGCTAGAGAAAAAAGTGTTTTCCAGTAACTAATTTTTATCCACAGAAAAAGACTAATACTCTAAAAAATTTTTCAGATAGTACTACTACTTAAAGAGAAAAGAAAATCACAACAAAGAACAATACATAGATACTCCTCTAGACAACCAAGAAAATATTTTATAGAAGTATCACATAAAGTTAGAGGAACTGGAGGACCACTTCAGTCTAAATACTTATCTTCTGCTTTATGGTATAATTATACAGTGTCCAGTGCAATAGCCAAATGCAACCTTAACAGTCAACTGCCTTGAAATCTTTTATTTTTAGAGTGCTATGAACTGTAATACAATACAGGCTACTATAATGCACAAAGAAAAAAAAAAATGTTTTTAAAGTAATATAAAAGTTCTTGTTGGCAGGAATTTCATGTAAATTCCCTGAAAAAAAGGGTGAGAAATAAAGCAGCAAAAGAAATGGCAGCATGTATAGAAGGTGTGTGATCAATTACAGTGGTATGGGATAAGAACAAGAACTCAAAATATAGCTTGCAGAGAAGTGAATCACAGAATTACAGAAAAGCCCAGGCTGAAAAGGACTGCAGAGATCACTGGGTCCAACCTTTCATAGCAAATGGAAGGCCTAGACAAAAATAGCCTAATACCTTGTCTATCCGAACATTAAAAGTCTCAAGTACTAGAGAATCCACCACATCCCTGGGGAAGTAATTCCAATGATTGATTGTTCTCACAGTAAAATATTTTCTTCTTATATAAAATCAGAATCTCCCCCAGTGCAACTTGTGCCCACTACCCTTATTCTTTTCTTGTAAAAATGAAGTTTTCATCTTCTTTGTGGCCACTCTTTAAATACTGGAACACAGTGATGAAGTCTCCCCTGAGACTTCTTTTCTCCAGGGTGAAACACTGTTGTGTAGTAAGTAGTATGTAGTAGTTTGGCTGCAGTGCTTGCAGCATTACACTTTTAGCTGTTTTTGTCTAGAACCTCTTTATCTTTGTCCAAATAAAAGAATCCTATTGTTTTCTCTTGCCCATCCCAGTTCCCAAAGCAAAGAGGATGTCCCATGAAAAGCCCTCTTCTAGTCCAGCATCAAGAAGAACAGAAACTTCTCAATGCTCATTTGACAGCTCTTTCCTTGCTGTGATCTGTGATTTGTTTTCTCACATCCTGAACATATATAAGGAGGTTTTGGGGCTGGGGATAAGGAAGTTAGTATTCATTATATTTTAAGGTAGCAGTAGGCCCATTAAGCACTAGGAAATAGGCTAGGGGATAATTAAACATGCATAGAACTCGCCTTGAACTATGAGAAGTTTTAGAACTATTTTCAAACAGCTTGTCCAATTGTACAAAAATGCTTTCCTGAGCATGATGAAATTAAACTTAATGACAAAAATTAGCAGCATTTCATATTTTGAATTCATCTGTTGGTGCCACAATATTTCCTACAAAACATCTCTTCTCTATGTTTCCCTCATCTTTTCACTTTTCTTACATTTTTATTCCTACTCTTTGTAGGATTTCATCTTTCCTGCCAATGTCTCATACAACTAAAGCACTTAATCAACTTTACTATCTTTAAAGAATTAACATTTTGAACGAGTAATTCTTTTAATTTAGTTTTTATAAACTGAAATTCCATTACATAATTCAGTACTGGAAGGAGCTATGGTAACTCAATCAATACATATTGTGATGTAGTTAACAATTTGAAAAAACTATCAGGATGATCGATCCAGGGAAACATTTTTTTTTTTTTCTCAAAATGTTGGCATTTTTGTGAGGCTGTTGGCTGAAAGGCAATGAATCTTCAGGTAGTCACTTTACAAAAGTCTACTGTACATGTCATATGGTATAAATATAAATAATATTAAAACATTAAATGAAGATCCTCTGCCACCATTTCTTATTCTGTTCTTCTGTCTTGAAATTCTACAATATTACGTCCCTTTCTCTAAAAGTAGAGAAATTCAGTAAAATAAGGATTATTAAAACAATCAAAAATAAGGCAGCAATGTGAAAATAATGTGGAAACACTTATCTGTTTACCCTTTCTAAGAGTTACAAAAGACCGGTACTTCTTGGTCAACAGCAATATAGGAGTATCAGATTCCTAAAATTCCACAAGCATTAACCATTTAAAAGAATAATCAAGTGATCAAAGTTTTTTGTTTGTTTGTTTGTTTTTCCTGAAATTTTTTCGATTTACAAGAAACCTAATCTTCCCAAAAGCAGCCTTTATGTCTTGGACTGGGACAAGAAAATAAAGACTGTTTCATTTTCATTCTCCAGTCCGACATCAGAGTGACAATGGCTATATTATGCTCCGATCTTGCAAAGTATTTTCTCCAGGCAGAGCTCACTGAAGGATCCTGGTTTCTGTTCATACCATCTGACAGCTTTTTGGTGGCCAGCATGAAACAAGTACACTTGTCAGCAAGCTCCATCCACCACACCACCACCACCATACCATTAAATGGCATTCTTGCTGGCAAGCTAAACTGAAAAGCCACATTGTGGGTGTCGAATCAGTCTGTTACCCATACCATTCTCCAGAAACAGTATAAAAACTTTCACTGCTGCCTCTGCTCTTTGGCTAAACAGAGAATTTAACTCTGTGTGATATTAAAGTGGTGCTATTCCTAAGTATGTAATTATCTAAGTACTTACACAAACTTTTAAAAAATTACATTGTTTTTTTTTGGCCATAAATGGAAAGAAGCATGAGGTACATTCCAATCCCAGGAAAGAGTTATGTAGCACTGCAAAGAAAATATAACAGACACTAAATAATTCTGAAGGGTCTTGCCTTTCTGTCCAGAAAACAGAGCTCTCTTTCACAGTAAGAATGTGAGTCTGAATGACACTGCATGAAATTACACTTGCCTAAGCTTATTGGAGAAACCCCCTGAAAATGACTTACAACTCAACTTGTTGGGGAAAAAATAGCAAAGAATTCTGGGATGTTGAAATTAATCTTTCCTGCTTTGAACTTTATGGATAGTTTTTACAGTATCTGTAAAATAAAATAAACAAACAAGCAAACAAACTTTCCTGTAAAGTGTAAAATATCAATAGATGGTTTTGATTATTGCCAAATAATAACTTACTGAATGTATTTAGGGTATTTTATGAAAACATATTTTTACATGAAAACTACTAACACTAAAAACAATGAAAAAGCAATAAAAATAATAAAAAAGACTAATAACACCAAAAATGAAAAACTTTGGTCATTTGGTTCATATGCTTGAAATTCTAGATTTTTCTTTTCAGTGCAAATCACTTCCATCTCCCTTCCTCTCCTTTGAGAGAGGAAATTATTTCCTTATCATGTTAGGAAGGCTGGTACAAAGCTAGAAATGAAGGTTTAGTTAAAACTTGGAGCAAATTTTTATTTTCTGAATTATATTTTACCATTTATTTCTTATGTTCTTTAGACAATTCTGAACTATCTCATCCTTTTGCTAGAAATTTTGCTTTTCATGTTTACCACTCTGTATAACAAGGCTAGTAAATTCATTCATACTCATGTAGCTTTTTTTTTTTTTTTTTTTTTTTTTTTTACATTGGTTTCTATATTTCTATTACTCATTACTGTAGTGGGTTTACGTGGCAAGGTTTTGGTAGCAGGAAGCCATAGGGCTGGCTTCTGTGAGAATAATCTAGAAGCTGCCCCATGTTAGGTAAGGGCCCCACTGCTGACCAGAACTGAGCCAATAAGTGATGTTCTGCACCTCTGTGAGAACATATTTAAGACAGGGAAAAACAAACAAACAAACAAAAAAACAAAAAACGCTGCACAACACAGCAGCTGGGAGAATGAGAGGGCTGAGAAACAGCCTTGCAGGTGCCAAAGTCAGTGAAGAAGGAGGGGGAGAGGTACTCCAGGCGCCGGAGTAGAAGTCCCCTGCGGCCTGTGGTGAGGACCATGTGTGTTGGGTCTGTTTGGGATGGAGTCACCTTTCCCTTCAGCAGCCCACAGAGTGCTGCACTCGTAGCTGGAACAGCACTGGTATCACTCCAGTGTTGTGTCTATTGCTGCATAGTGCTGGCACAGCATCAGGTCTCTCTCCAAGCCCCAGGAGCCAGCAGGCTGGGGGTGTGCAATTGATGGGGAGGGGACATCACCAGGGCAGCTGACCTAAACTGACCAAAGGGATATTCCATAACACCTGATGTCATACTCAGCAATAAAGGGGGCTCACGTGGGGGAGGGCACTCCTGAACAACCGGTATGCGTTTTGCGGCCCTGCTTCCCAGGACGTGGCCAAACATCACTCATTGATGGGAAGTAGAGAATAATTTTTCCCTTTCTCTCTGTGCTTCCACACAACCTTGTAGTTTCTTATGTTACTTTTTCTCCCCATTCCCTTTCCCTTTAATTAAATCATTCTCATCTCAAACCTCGAGCTCTTTGTGTTGACTTTTCTCCCCCTCCTCTTTGAGGAGGCGGGGAGTGAGAGAGCGGTTGTGGTGGAGCTTGGCTGCCCACCCGAGTAAAACTACCACACCATGGTGAAGCAGGATGTCCCCCTGCAGCCCATGGAGTACCACAGTGGAGCAGGGGGCCCTGCACCGACAGAGACTGTGGCCTGTGGAAGACCCCTGCTGGAGCATATTCCAGCCTGGACCTGTAGCCTGTGCAGAGGACACCATGCAGGAGCAGGTGACATGGCAAGAGCTGCTGCCCATGGGAGACCCAGGCTGGAGCAGTTCACTCCTGAGGGATGGACCCCGTGGTACGGACCCACATCTGGAGCAATTCTTGAAGAGCTGCTGCCTGTGGGAAACCCATGCCAGATAAGTCCAGCAAGGACTGCGTCCCGTGGGTGGGACCCCACAGCACAGGGGACGAGAGTGACCGAGAAGGAGTGGCGGAGAAAAAGTACTATAGACTGACCATAACCCCCATCCCCCCATTTCCCTGAGCCACTTGGGGGGAGAAGGTGGAAGAGGGTGGATGGGGGGGGAGAAAGGTGCTTTTGGTTTCTTTCCTTTGTTTCTCACTTCTCTAGCTTGTTAGTAATAAGCAATAAATCTTACTATCTCCCTAAGCGGAGTCTGTTTTGCCCGTCACAACAATTACTGGGTGATCTCCCTGTCCTTATCTTAACCCTTGAGCTCTTTTCATTGTATTATCTCCCCACTCCTATTTGAGGGGGGGGGGGGGGGGGGGGAAAGCACATTTGGGGTGGCTCGGGGGCGCCCACAGGAGTAAAATCACCACAATTAAATAAAACTTATTTCAATAGATTTCCTGGGAACTTGGCTTCCCTATTTTTTTTAATTATTATTATTATTATTATTATTATTATTATTATTGGTACATGACTGTTCATTTTCCTTTTGAATTTATAGAAAAGGATTTTTTTTGCCCATTTTTTCAGTCTTCCTGTACCATCTAATTATTTTTCAGCCTTTCTCTCAGGCTATGACATCTATAAATTTCATTAGCATGGTATTAATTCTGCCTCTTAGATTATTTAGAAAAATACATTCAAAAAACAAAACTGACTTTGTTGTCATAAGTCTCTTCTGGTGCAACACCTCTTCACCTCCAGTCTATGAAATAGTTACAAATAAGGTCCCTATGAGCCAGTAATAACTGTGTTGAGCTTTTTTTGGAGGTGACTTTTGCTCCTAATCTATAGCTCACAGTCAAAACAGAGCCTGTCCTTTCTGACCATCTCTACCTCTTTACAATATAAGATACTGAACTGAAGTACTAATGGAGTACTAATACACTACATGTGTTTTCTGCTTCCATTTCATGCCCTTATTCAGGGGAACACTACATTATGCTGTAGAATGTAGTGGTTTTCAGGTCCCTTAAGCTTTTCACCATAGGTTATTTATATTTTCTCCTAAGAAAATTTCTTGGTAATGGCCACTTTAGGAGCTGAAAGATGAGGATGTTCTCAGAATGATCTCCATGGGAAATTTCCTCTTTTCTTGATACAATGAAAGATGTGGAGCATATTTAACTGTTCTGCCAAGCAGGTCAGGGCTTATTCATAAATCAGGCACTTGGGGACTTTCTTTGTTCCAATGGTAAGGGCAGTTGTGTGTGTGTTGTCTGTAGCCTAATGCACCTTGCTGAACTTTACTAACTTACTATGCAGAAAAAGGCAAAGCTAGCCTTCAAAAGGCTTTGGATATTTCCAAGATAAAATCTACCAGAATATGATCCACTGGATCATATCTCTTTTATGACCAGTGTCCTTAGCTTAGGTAAAAAAGAGATAAGTGAATCCAAGTTGGTAGTTTCATGTGACTGAATTTTTTTTTTTTTTTTTTTGTCCCTTTTCACCAAGAATGGTAATGATGACATTGTGACGTGCCACTGTGATATCCTTGCAAAGACTGAGGTGCCAACCCTAGCCTGACAGGAAAGGTTCAGCTAGTACTCGTGTTTCTGGCTGATACGCAGCCACCAGGGTGTACAAAGGGAGACAACTCTGTGATGTCTTGGTGACATGATAACAATAATCTTCATCTTCTCATAAAGAAGATGGCAAAGATTCATCGCAATCTTTGTCTTTGTCTTCAACCATATTGTAATGGAATAGGACACATGATATAATTAAGGCAACTTGTTTCATCCATCAAAGTCTTTTCCATGTTTATTCAAATTGACACATCTGGAAAATCTTAAAATAAGAAACAGGAAAAAATGATGAGTTGGTCCCTACCCAGCACAATCAAATGCATATATCTGGATGAAAAGTAATGTTTCTTCTCTTCATTGCAAAGATACAAATGATTACAGAGAACTGCTGAAAGAAAAGCCTTCTTTACAAAAACTACAAACTAAAATGATCTTAAATAAGAGTGAGGGAAAAAAAGGAAGCTTTATTATTATTAAGTCATACTATTTATTGTACTGTCTTTGTTTTTCTTTTTGTGATACTGAAGACAAGACCTTTTGTCTATGCATGCAATGCTTTTACAGGCTGGTACATTATCTCTGCCTCATATGATTCCTTCCCTGATACAAACGTGACCTTGTGCTCTAAAGCTGGCATCTCCTGAAAGTAAAACATTCATTGCTTCCTTAAGGATCATCATGAACTGTGCAAATAAAATCAGATGTAAGAAAGGTATGTATATCTTATTTCTCTAAACTAGCATGTGCTGTTCCACCTGAAAATGTGAGCTGCTGTGCTCACAGGGCCAAGGGAACCTATATATTATCTTTGACAAAGCAAATAAGACTGGGAAAATAATAACAAAGCAGCTATACATAGCAACATCACCTACTTTTTGTTCTAACTTTGGCAGAACTACTAATTGAAACAATGTGAAATAATGGTTAGATGTTAATCCTAATAAGCAAAAGAGCAACTAAAAGGTAACTGCTTGTGATAAAGCTTGGTATCATCAATATTTTGTTCACTTCTTCCAAGTGTCAGAAGCTTTTTTACAACTCTGCAGTGTGGGGAATATTATATACCATTTTAAAGTAAAGTTTCCCGTCCTATTAATTATTATTTTAACCAGAGAAATAGTGAAATTCACTACTATGTTAGTTCTGGAAGGCTAAAATATGTTCACTTAGTAAAAGAAGCCTTGATGCTGTAGAATACTGATTTTGGTCACATCTTATTGTCTTCAAAATGACTTTTAAAAATGTGGTTCCTTATATTACTCAGAGTTTCACTTCCAAAGCAAAAGCAGAGTATTAGAAATATAAAGCAATATTAAACTCCATCTTTTTATGAACACAATTCTACACGTGGATATCTTTAAAGGAAGGAAAATAGGAACAGTTTCTAACTTATTTCCTTCTACATAATAGTAACTACTTCTATGGCTATTTTGACTTTGACAAAGCTATCTTGTCTTTCAGACCATTCAAAATCAGAATGCAATTAGGTCAAATTTCTATTGATCAAATAGAATGAATTACCTACTTGTACAGCTTCAACTGCAACTCTGCCACAGATAGGAGTAAAAGGAATGAATTTCTATATTTAGTGAAGTTTAAATGACAATAAAGAAAAAGTTGAATATGCTTCAGTCAGAAAGAGTAATCCTAGGAGGGCCACCTGGCAATTACATTTAATATGCTAATGCTATTACAGTACATGAAATTTTCTATTCTTCCCATAAAGGTCTTGTTAACAGTAATTAAATATTAAGACATTCATCCCTGTAAAGAAGAGAGATATAGTGAAATTATTATCACTAGAATCTGTAGAATACTTTTTTAATTAGTATTTGAATAGAAAAAGATTGAATCCTCGCTACCCAGGGACAAGAAGATTGATCATGTCTCTGTAAAATTACATGCAATCGTACTTTTGTCATCAGAATTGCAAGTGTTTGTGTAAACCACCGGCTTTGCTACTCAGCAGATGACAAAAATTGACACCAATCCTCACCCTTTCCTTTCCTCTGTGTGTTACTTCAAGGAGCAGTGACCTGTACTGTTAGCTTTGGAGATCTGTGCTGCAGTCTCCAGTGCTGGCTATCATGCCATCTGCTAAATGGGGAATCACGTGGGATTAAAACTGCAGTAGGTCTCAAGTGCTGACAAAATGAGAAGATGACCTGCTGGAGAGTGTTATTGCTGCTGCTGTACGTTTGTCTGCATGAGATATAAGGTATTACTGTCTTCAGTGATATGAGGACATATCACTGGCTCTTTTATTCAAAGAGTAAGAGTTCAGTTCATGTTTGTTAGTCCCAAAGGTCGTTCCCTCCTTTTTTTTTTTTTTTTAATGGCAGACATGACGTTAATGAAAACAGTTTTCCAGTTTCATAAAGAATATCTTGATAACCTCATTAAAATGTTTTCTCCTTTGCAGTGGTGAAGTAGTTTCTGAACCAATAGCAAGCACTGTAATTACACAGCATGACTTCCAATAAAGAATAATTAGATTCAGTCTACAAAACTAATTAAGATTGCCACAGCCTCTTTAGGATTCTAATGTTCCTTTTAATACTTGCTTATAGTTTTTCTAAAAAACATCCATTGGCAATGAAATTTATGTGTATAGATAAATGTATATCACCTAATTTAAACACATGAAGAATGAGGTCCCCTTGTTACTTAAACTAGATAGAAACTTAAAAGAAAATTCATTTAAATTAATATTTAAAAGGTCTTGTATCAAAACTGATGCGATGAATATTTAAATGTGAATAATCATCCATACAGCATGTCAGAGATCATTGTTCTTTAGCATCTTGGCCCCAGTAAAGTAGCATCTATCTTTGTACAGAAATGCTTGAGAAATTTTTGAAGAAAAACTCCAAGTTGAGAAGACAAAGAGCTAAATTAATACTGTAGGAAAGGGGAAGGGTACACCATGGGATAACTATACTTTAACTCTTTATTTATATTTTACTATTATAATGCCTGAACTTATAAAATGGAGATTTATTTTATTTTATTTTATTTTATTTTATTTTATTTTATTTTATTT
>CM021765.1:152534516-152549638 GCA_011076525.1 Nettapus auritus
TTTCTAAATGGTATCAAAGCCTCACTTGTTTTTACTGAATTATCTGCAAATATTCCTATGAACAATACTGATGGTCATGATGATGATAGAGTAATAAAAGGAAAATATATTCACTGATGAGAAATTAGTTAACACAGGTATAGTGTAAAGAAGGTCAGAATTCTCTCTCTCTCTCTCTCTCTTTCTCTCCCTCCCACACCTCCTTCGCACCCCCACCCCCACAATCACAAACATGCATTTAGCTATCCTTCTGTTCTCAAAATTCAGACTCAGAGAGTGTAGATAGAACTATGTATCTATAGCCATAGATACAATGGAAGATATAACAATTCACCTGACTTTAACAACAGGCAACAACTTTAACAATTTACCTGACAAATAGACTAAGATCAAAGCCAAAACCTATGAATGGGTAGTATTTAAGCATGAAAACTATATACAAAAACCATATAGAAAAAATATATTAATATGTAGTTCATATGTTTTCAAACGTTTCCTACTTCAAGGTAGATGGAGCATAACTGATGACAAAACTTGTCTCAGACATGTCAGTACTTGCTATTTTATTTCTTTGATATGAAGGATGGATGAAGTAAAACCAATTTTGGTTGTCAAGGGCTGCCGCAATATGGAGCAAGAACAACAAAAAGATGTCAAGAATAGGTCCATCAATAACACTAACGTATTTTACACACATACTGTAAAAACCTATCCAACTTCCAACCTCACATAAATAAAATACCATTCAATTTCTAGCAGTTACCATAGCTTCAGAAGACATCTACTACTTTATCCACCTTCTGAAAGTGCATCTTAACATTCAGGCACTACACCTGTAAAGTCTTGAAATTTTAAATAATTTGTACTGAAACATACTTCTTCAACGAGGACACTATTCACATATTTTATAAAGATGCCGTACAAAGCTCCTATTGAAGGCAATAGAAACTTTGGCTGGTCAGCATCTCCAAAAGTCTCTTCATATATTTTTATTTCTCCAGCAACCATTTAAATATAAGCTCTGCAAAAAATAGGAAGACTGTCCAGACAAGAATGAAAATAGTCTGAACAAACCTGTACAGACTTTGGGAATTTATAGAAAATACATTTAAATTTAACACACAATAAGAACTATAGGTATAAATATTGAACACATCCCTGATATTAGCTATAAGAATGAGTTAGTTTTGACAGAGGAAAAATTAAAGAGTCTATAAAAGAAAAAATGTGTAGGTAGGGAAACAAAACCAAGAAAATCCTTACAGTGTGGAAAATCTGCTGAAACGCTTAATTTTCTGTAGAAATTCTAGTGTCATACAGTCATTTTCTCTTCACAGTAAATCTTATTTTAGAAACAAGTTGTTGCTGCATAAGCCAAGATTCTGTTAATTCTGGTTTCATGAATAATCAAATAACTTAGAGTTTGCTGGATTGATTTTTGTCTTAAATCTACCTGGAATAGGTCCTTACTATCAGTAAAAGACTCTAAAAGTTACAAGACAGAAGTGACAATCAAAATCTGAAATAACATGTATGTAATAAAGCATGCTATTGAAGTTGAATCACAGTAAAAGGAATTGAAATGCTCAAGATAGCCACATGTGATCTGATCTTCTACCTCCCTGTACTACATGATCAGATTAAATTTCCCTTCAAAAGTAATGTCAACAGTTCCATTCAGTATTTGCCAAAGTGATTCTGCTAAGGACAGAATGCTTTACTGAAATGGTTTTATACAGTAGAGTTGATAGGAGTGATAGTCTGGCATTTTCCTTCTATGACATGCTTCAGAAAACTGAGCAACACTCAAGGGTTTTGTTCCTCTAATTTGAGGTTTTCTTCAGAAAATAAAAATAAATCTACTAAATCAACTGCTTTCAGCAGAGATGCAGTGAATGACAGCATATATTAAAAGCAAATGTGTTAAAAGGAGACTTGATTTCTAAAAAAAAATTAATTCTGATATAGAAAATAAGTGTCCTTTCAACAAACCAATGTGATATAAGTGACCTATCTTAAGTGCTTAGTCTCGTTGTTGTCCCTGAGGACCACAGAGTGATACAGGCTTAAAAATCTGACTTCTACAAGAGTGACAAGTTATGTGATTAAAAAGAAGTGTATACTTAATCACCAGAGCAATTTGCTCTTTCTAAGTTACGATGAGTGAATCCATCCCATGTTACCTAGAGAATTTAAACATTAATGAAAGTCCATTTTCTGTTCATAGATTGAATCATCATAGAATGTCTTGGGTTGGATGGTACCTCACAGACCATCTTAGTTCCAACCCTCCTGCCATAAGCAGGGATGTCACCCACTAGATCAGGTTGCTCAGGGCCTCTTCTAACCTGGTCTTGAGCACCTCATGGATGGAGCTTCCACAACGTCTCTGAGCAACTCTGTTAGAGTTGGCAAGCTGTGTATTTTGCCTTTCTGCTATCCAAGCAGAATGGATACCACGAAATACTAAATAACTAAAATATTCTCAAAGCCAGATGTTTTAAACACACTATATTAATGTTTCTTTTTGTCAACAAAGTTTCACAGAATAATCAAGAATAAGTTAAGAGCAATTTCTTTTGAAAAAGGTGATTCAAGAAAATGCAATGACTCTTCTGCTTGAAATACAGCTTGGATGGGATCCTGGAACAGATAATAGATATTTCAGATCAGGTAAGCATGGAAATGAATCTACTCCATTGGAGAACAAAGTGGAAGTGTTTTCAGTGTCCCTTTGCAAACCTGATATGTGTACATTTAAGGAAGAGAATTTGGCATGTTGATTTAGGCACCTGAGCCCCTCTAATTCTAAAACTGGAAAGATGTCCACAGGACAGAGAGATGTTCACTTTTATCTTATCAGTAGGATGTTAGGATGTCTAAACCACTGATAGAAAAGCCCAGAGAAGAAATTTCGCTTGAGCATGAGTGCTATTTCAGTTTATCAGTTTATGTGACTTGATAATAAAGATTTTAAAAGGTTTTGAAAACTTCTGGCTTCAGTATCTTTCCTTCACCCAACGATAAAGTTTTAATCTAGGAAGCAAGTTGCCGTGGCTCATAGTTCTCCCATCTCAGAGGCAACACACTATTTTTGAAAACAACTTAAAAAAGAATACAATTTATAAAAAATCTTAAGATACTGAATGCTTATGTTCTATGCAATTCCACTGGGCCTAAGACTTTTCTAAGGTGTTTGGGAATGTTTGGAGATCTTATTCAAACTCCAGAGGGAGGAAAAACACAATTACATTAGACCCAAGGAAAAAAAAAAAAAAAAAAAAAAAAAAAAAGAAGAAGAAGAAAAAGAGGCAAATATTACAAGGAAGGATATCAGAGAGAAGTTTTTCTTGTTTGAACAGTAGGATTTGACAGGGCCATGGAAAGGTCCACAAATGAATAGAGCAAATGTGAAGCGCACAGGGCTTTAGCGAACAGCAAGCAAAATGCAGGTGAAGTAAGAGAAGGAGAAGGTAGAAATCCACCGTGAAACTATTTGTGAGGAGGAAAAAAGACCAGTTCTTAAATTAAGGAAGACAGAATTCCATCTCTGTGTTGGCATTAATTCTGCATTACTTACATATTTTATGTAATATGATTCACATAGGTTTACAAGAGCACAGCTCTACAGGCTTCCAAACCCCTAAAAACATCCAAAACAACAGCTATTTGACTATTACTATAGCTTCTTAAATTTTAATTCCAGTTTAGTTATTGTGGCACATATTATCTATTCTAACATCCAAGTCACTTATTTGAAAATGCTCTTTTCCAGCTTTATTTATATATATCATGATTGTTTTTAATTTATAAATTTTGTAATTATAACCTCCCAGACCTCTTTCAGCACTGCAATTTTTGTATTGTTTTCTTTAAGAAATATTCTCTTCCATAATGCATCCAGTAAGACAGCATCCTGATCACACTGATTTTGCAGAACACTTGAATTATGTAGTGAAGAATATAGCAACAAATAGCATAGAGACTGTAAATAGTCAAAATACCCTGATAAGATGAGCAACCTGCTAATTTAAATGCATTTATTCTAAATATATAATCCTGTGGTTTTATCTTTTTCTCATTTCTTTTCTTAATTTCAAGACCATTTATTAAGCATACAATATAAGTAACATCTGAAGTCAGGCAGCTGAGTAATCTTGTGATTTCAAAGTAAATAAATGAGGTTCCAGGCACTTTAATTTGTGTGGTCTCCCTAGAAGAAAACTAAAGATTGTTCTCCCATACATAGAGCTTTTTAGAAAAAATGTGTTAGCATGAAGCTGGTTGGATTTTTTTTATTATTTTTTTTTTCTTATTTTTAATTTTTTTATTTTTTTATTTTTTTTCCCAGTAAACCACTTTTTCAATCTGAAAATATGCAGTTGCTTCAACTGATTTTACTGGATCTTGCTGTGATGAAGTTAACTTTCTTCACAGCAGCCTGTAGAGTGTTATATTTTAGATCTGAGACAAAAACAATGTTGAAAAGACAACAATGTTTTTAGCTGTTGCTGAGCAATGTTTGCATAGCTTTGAGGCTTGCATTTTTTTCTCACTCTGCCCCAGCAGTGAGTATATTGGGCATGATGAAAAGATTGGAAGAGGACACAGCCAGGACAGCTGAGGTGGAGGATACTTCGTATCAAATAACCTCATGATCATCAATAAGAACCTGGGGGGGGTTCTTATTGTGTAGTTGTGTGTCTCGGAGAGTGGATTTAAGAAAGGAAAAAATGCTGTGTAGAATCACTGGCAAGAGAGAAATGAGGATTACTTAGGCTGAAGTATGTGCAATATGAATCAAGTAGAGTCTTGTTCATTCACAGGAGTTTGTTCGTCCCTAACTTGAGAGGGAAAAACTGGAGAAACAGTCTTTTAAATCCTGAAAAATTATGTACCAACTACACTCTGGTATCCTTCAGCAAATCATCTCCCAGTCCCTTCATAGGAAGACTGAAGTTTCTTGGGATTAAATAGAATGAAAAGTATTATAAAAAGAAAGTAATTACATAATTATATCAATATAAAATATTGTTACTCGATTATTATTGAGTTGAAAATAAAAAGAGCAAAAAACAGAAATGTGGACCTGGATGGTTTTTCACTGAAGAATTAATTTTCCTTGAAAGTCTCTCTTTTCCCTCAATTTTCTGCTATTCAAAGTTAATTTGAGACATGCCCAGATGTCTTCAGAAGTTATGAAATACTGCATAGCCCTAAGCAGTCTTCAGAAAATCTATTTTACTGTGTTCCTTGTACGTTTTACCATATTTAATTTTGGCTAAATGGATAGCTGAAAAAGTGAAACACAAAAACATGTAAGTGCTCAAAACTTGTTCTGTTCTTGGAATATAACTTTGGGATGTTAATTATTCAGATAAGTATGGGGCCTTTGGTCTATATACCCATACTGAACAATTCAGAAAAAGAAAAAAAAAATAACAATGACAAAAAAAAAAAAAAAAAAAAAAAAAAAATAAAAAAAAATTTTATTGGAATGTATTGAATTCCATTCATTTCAGATTGGTGAAAAATAGTTTAATATTTTCTTTGTATCTAACACTAGGTAAGGTTTCTTAAGAAGAATTAACACTTGCAATTACAAAGACAGCTTAAGGCAATTTGTATAAACAAAATTCAAAATGCATTTATGTGTTTGGAGATTCATATATACATTGTCCCCAGCATTTTTACAGACTATATCCATGCCTTGTTGATACATATGCTCAGTCCTAAATACCACTGTCTTTAACAACAGAATGAAATGCAGTCTTGGGCAGCAATTTCAAAGTGATCTAAACAATATTTTCATCTAAATAAGCAGGAAAGTGATAGTCAGCACTTTGATAAAGATTAAATAACAAAGTTTTATTGGGTTCAATGGCTGTGTAAAGCACTTCTAGAGCACCTAGATTCTCCTTTGTTTTTCATGCTATCTTGTTCTTTGTTGCAAGAAAAATATTCAGATTCAAAATTCTATCGAATTATTCTATCTCTAAGCTTCTACTTTTTTGTTCTCTAATATGATATTTTACCTTGTGAGAAAGGCAAATAAACACCACAAATCTTAACAGATGTTAATAAGAAAGTTATTATTAAAAATATCAATATTTTATTTGGATAAGTTATATATATTGCAATAAAATTAAAATAGTTTTGGGAAGAATGCAGATTTAAACCTAAAAGACTTGAGAAAAATGTTTGAATTAATGGGAAATTCCCATTTCCATAGAGTTGTGTCATGTAGTGTCATCATTTGTTCATTAAAATGTGCTATTTGAATACACATATCAACTAGTTTGAAAGAAGACTGCAAACATGCCTTAATAAGTAATTTTAATATGCATAAAATTTAGATGTCGTTGTGCAGGAAAATTTATGATTTTTTCCTTAGTGTTATTTTTCTTATTATCTTTGGTGACTTTTGCACAGCTAGTTACACAGTAAAACTATAGACAGTTTTTAAAATGTGAAATCATAATAAAACTATAAAATAACTAGCTATATTCCTGACTGTACTTTGTGGTAGCCCTTCTCTTTAGTATAAACAATACAATACTGGACAGTTTCTAAATGCGGCCCTTAGCTGTAGTACGATGTGCAAAGATGTGGAATGATGGCAACTGAGTAAAGCAACAGCTTTTGAGGCTTTTCTTCCTTCTGAGCCTGAGAAAACTTGTAAGAAGCAGCTCCTGGCTGACTGGGTAGAAAATCTGTTAGGCCTTTATATAATTTCTGTGAGGGAGATAAGGAAAGGAATAGTCTTTTTTTTTTTTTTTTTTCCACACCACTCTCTTTGTGGATAAGGGAAAAGCAGAGCTAAGTTGTAATTAGTTCTTTCTTTCATCATGCAATAGAGGTGTTCCCATGTTTCTCATATTAAAGAATTTTGTTGAATACAACTACACATTCATGGATATAAATGATGAAGCACCATCAGGATGCTTTTGCCATCATCAGTGATGGTATGTACATAGTAAAGCTGTATTCATAGCTAGTGCCCTGGAACTGTTGCTCAAGACAGCAGTGTTAATGCAAACCTGCAACATTTCTGAAGGGTAATAATAACATAAAGTGAAATAATGCAGCAGACTTCTGACGACGTCTCTGTTCTGTGCAATTTACCACAGGAAATAAATCATTGAGACAGGAAACATATGCAATGGCAAAACATGGGATCTGTCACATCAGTTCACTACCAATCTGTATCTGTCTAGTTAATACAGACTTACATTCACCTCTCCTAAAACTTTCTGACCAAAAATTTTTATTGATTTTTCAGAGTGCATAAATAGCTTTCTGTTTTGAATTAAAAAAAAAAAAAAAAAAAAAAAAGAAAGGTAGACATATTGTTTATCTAGTGACATGAGAGTATCTTATGGTTTCCTAAACATGAAAGACATCTGAGCGCTTCAGGCTATAAACTTACCTTTAAAATTACATATAGCTTTTAAAGTGTATTGTGTTGTCTGGAGCATGGAGATACTACTGTGTCAGTGCTGGTGAATCATTCAAGTGAAAATTTGCTTCAGACTTCTATTGACTGTGAACACTCTTAGGCAGTACTTTCTCCCTGATGGCTTTTTCATGATTTCCCTGCTGAATTTTGTTTTTAATACATTTAGATAAGTAAATAAGCCATTTCATTTTTATTTTCCCTTCCGTGAAATGCTTTCCAAGTAACTTGATTAATGTTCAAAACCAATATTTGAGCAGCCACATAATGTAATTAAAATTTCATAAAATAGTTATAATCACCCTAGCTTGGTAGTAAGCAACCTTATTTATCACAGAAATGATTTCTTCAGATTTTCAACAAGCACTTTATTTAGCTAACTAAATAATCTTTTATTATTATTATTTTTATTATTATTATTATTTTCCTGCAGGAGTTTTGGGTTTTAAAACAGACTATTGAAGTCAGAGCCAGAATGTCTTGTCATGCAGAGACAATATTTCATCACAGGAGGTTTCAGTTATGTGTGTATTGAACTTAGTCTGATATATCCAAGAAAGTGTGCTTGACTGAGTTTTATTTTAGACCTGTCTGCCCCATTTGTTTTCTTTGTTGTTCTTGTTGTTGTTTTTGTTTATTTTTAGTTGTATTTATTTATTTTATTTTATCTGGAAGTGTTAAGAAGTGCACAATGAGCAAGTTTAAAGTGTTAGTTACAAGTTACAGTGTTAGATGTATAGGATTTTTGTTGTTGTTGTTTTAAGTAATTTACAGTACTTCATCGGTATCTTTAACACCTGTCCTGGTTTCAGTTAGGACAGGGTTAATTTTCCTCCTAGTAGCTGGTAGAGTGCTGTGTTTTGGATTAGGATGAGAAGAGTGCTCATAACATGCTGACGTTTTGGTTGTTGCAGAGCAGTGCTTGTACCAAGCCAAGGACTTTTCAGCTCCTCGCTCTGTCCAGCCAGCGGGCAGGCTGGGGGTGCAGCAAGAACTGGGAGGGGACAGATCCAGGACAGCTGACCCAAACTGGCCAAAGGAGTATTCCATGCCATCTGATGCCATGCTAAACAATATATAGGAGTGGCTAGCTGGGATGGGGGGGCCGGTTGCTCGGGGATATACTGGGCATTGGTCAGCGGGTGGTGAGCAATTGCATTGTGCATCACTTGTTTCATACACACTCTTCTTCTTCTTCTTCTTCTTCTTCTTCTTCTTCTTCTTCTTCTTCTTCTTCTTCTTCTTCTTCTTGTTTTCTATCTTAAGAAACTGTCTTTATCTCAACTCTAGCTTCACTTTTCCGTTTCTCTCCCCCATCCCAGAGAGGGAGGGGGGAGGGTGAGCAAATGGCTGTGTGGTGTTTAGCTGCCGGCCAGATTAAACCACAACAACACCATATGTGATTTTGCTGTTAATGACAATAACTGTGAAATCTGCTAGATGCTGGAGAACCTTAAAGCTGAAGAGAAAGATATTTAATATTTTCCACTGTTTTTTTTTTTTTTTTACATAATCTCTGCCTCCATACTGTCCCCACAGTCCAGTGCTATTAGGGACTTCTTGGTTTAAAGTGCAGTCCTACTTTGAAAATGCTTTGGCAAAAAATAGTAACATAAAATTCCATATTTGCTATATACAAGTGATTTCCAGATCAAATTTGCTTACCTTACTGACTGAAATGTAATTTTTACCTACATATTTGTTCTACAAACCTTCCTGGAATCTGAAAACTAAACTATGCTTTTTCCTCCATGGGCTATTCAAAACCTTTCCCCTGGGCAAATGGTTCCTTCAGGTACAACTGAGAAAGACAAGCCATTGCTTTCAAATCCTGCCCGCATTTACCTCCTGTGGTTTAGGGCCCACAGTGGGCCTGTAAATGTGCATCTGAATATTCATTTTAACCTATAACAGAGAAGAGTAGGCATATTTAACACAGTTAAATAGTTATACTGATAATATAAAGAGTAGAAAACTACCCAGCTGTCTAACGCTGAACATAATTAGTTCAGTAGGGATGATGGGATTAGAAAGGGAAGAAGTATTCCTTTTCCAGAAATATAAGGAAAAAAAAAAAAGCTGTTTGCTGAATGAAACAGTCATTGTATACTATCAGGTTTTAGGGAAAAAGCAGAGTTAAATATTATTCCAAGGTTCAGTACTACCACCAGGAAACTTTTATTCTGTGAAAACATCAGTAACAGCAACTGATGATTTGTGACATTGTGCTGTAATCCAGGAGGAACTTGGAATATGACCAAAGGGCGTTACTAATATTCTGCATGACTAATTATTGAACCTTCCTCTGGGTTCAAATATCCCAGTGTTTGCACAGTTGATGCTTTTCTTCATCCATCATTTAAAATGTCTTGTAGCTGTAAAGCTAACAACATTCATAACAGTCCACTCATAAAGCCCTCTGGTGGGGAGGGGGTGACAGTTTGAATTTTTCTGGTTTTTTAAGTTCTTTGCTACTGACCATGATTACAAATACCATGAAGCCATGGCCACTGGGAAGGTGATTTGTCATTTTTTAGACAACAAAACTAAAATACATTATGTTATGGCAACTGTTAAGACAAGTCTTCTAGCCAAGAAACTTCTGGTTTTGTGCTAAAAGAAACAGTGTAAGAAGTGAAGCATATCCAAAACTTTTCCTGATATGGAGTTGGAACACAAAGCAGGTGTTACTGGTTAGATCTGTTTTCACTGATATCATAGTATTACAGAAAAGATTACATTGGAAGGGACCTTGTAAAGTCATCTGGGATAACCCCCCGTTCTCAGCAGGGCCAGCTTCAAAGAAAGATGAGACTGTTCAGGACTCTGTCCATCATGAGGTGCAAGTTCTACAGTAGTTTGTCTTGTGACCAAACCCCATAAAAAAGTGGTGCTTTCCCACTCTGACCTCTGACCTACATCTTCTTTCATTATTAAATAAGGAAACCTGGTATCTTCCAAGCATTGCATGAAGCTCCTGAAAAAACAGTTTAGATTTAAGTATTGGCCTTAAATCTCACAACAATATTTGCTAGCTCAAACTGTTATAACAGTCACTGTACTTTGGAGTAGGTCAACAGCAGCAAACCTATATAGCTATAAAAATGTCCAAAAGTTTAGTATTTATTTTCAAACTCTTTGCTTTGAAGAGATTCTTGGACATCAAGCTCAAAACTCCCCCCCCCCCCAGAAAAAAAAACAAAGGAATGCAAAAAAAGCAATCAACCAAACAAACAAACAAAAAAAATCTTTTTAGAGAAATAGGAGGCACTGAATATCCTATCTTCTTTCACAAAGCTTCTCTTCTACACTCAATTTCTTTTCTTTTGTCAGTAGCATTCTGATTAGAATTTCTCTGCAGAAAGTCAATACTTATTTAATAAGAATGAAGTTGACTTTGAATTTGAAATGGAAATTGAACCTGTCAACCATTCTGACTTGAAAACACTTGAGTCCTCAGATATGAATCCGTTAAATTGTTCTCCAAAAGCCTATATTTTTCCCCAGTTTTAAAGAATGGGTATGCACAAAATCATAAGGGTAAATTACTGAACTCGTTCTCTTGCAAAGTAGATGAGAATTATCCAGGAGCAAGCTCTTGGAAAGTTTGATGTTATGCTCAATAACAGGTAACTATTGAGAGGCATCTGTGATGGTGTTTCTTCCTGTTTAAAATTTGAATGACAAAAAAGGGTATGTACTATGCATAGCGTGTTACGTGCATGTATGCATGCATGTGTAAATGCATAGGTATCTGTACCTGTCAGATGGGGACTCTCTATGACTTCTGTATTGAAATTCTATTTCTGAAAAGAAAGTAGCCTGATAAAAATAAAATACCACTTAATGAAGGACAGATATTAGACACTCAAGTTGTTTCTCTCTGGGTAGCTATCTCAGAATATTTGCTAATTTTGAAAATGCAGGTGCTGACTGTCTGAATACATGATTTCCACCGGTTACAAAAAAAAAAAAAAAAAAATCTTAGGTTTTAACTCCATCACCTAAAAGTTGAACACATTCAGCAACATACAATCCTTGCTTCTGCAGACATTGGCAAAAGGTTACTTACAATCAAGAGGAACTGTGACCCCCCTCACCTCTCCCCTCTGGGTTTTATTTAGGAAAAAATTAGTAGCAGGATATTGCAAAGCAGAAATTACAGGGGAGTAGAGCACTTCATTAAAAGAACAGAAGCAATATGGACCCGCTCTGTTTTGAGCATATGATTACTCAGTGTTGGATTAAGCATTTTCTTTCAAATATTTTTTACTTGGCTATCTGTTCTGTGAATGAAAGTATGATCTTATTTCTCAGCATATGAAGGATTAGTTTGCAGCACAGTACAAAAGAGTTCCTTCAGCATGTATGACTATACCATAGGCAGAGGAAGGTGATAAGCTTATTGAGAAGTATGTAGTAGGAGCAACAATTTTTAGCTTCTAGAGCTCCAGAAGAGCTGTCTTCCCACTGGATAGGGGTAGGGGAAGCACTGATCTTATGGTTTCAAATGTATTAATACCAAGACTGAGCCTTGCTGAATCACTAAGGTGATACAAAAAAATGTCTGGATCAGACATGAATCAACCAACCACTTTTTTCCTAATTAATCTGAAATATCCCCAATTGCCCCCTGTGCCTTAGAAACCACCAGTCAGCTTCAACTTATCAACATTGGAGAAATACCTTTTGCATCCTGAGTTTGAACAAATCTGACCACCTCTAAAAGCTGGATAGTCTCATTGCTTGTTAGCAGTTGCCTTAAGGTGAAACATATTAAGAAAGGTAAACTCTGGGGAGCTCTCTACCCAGAGAGGATAAATATAGTCATGCTGCAGTTCATTGTAGACCACAATAAACCTTTTCCTGATGACAGCATTAGATGGTCTGGCAGAATGCAAGATGGTTTTGCTTTATACAACTCTTCCCTGATCACAGACCTATGAGCAGCCTCTGATCCAAAACCCATGATGATAAATTGACTACGATTATATTGCTCTGATTTTAGCATTTGGCCTGCCTAGTGTAGCCATTATGGAAGTATGGTCTAGCTCTTGCTTAGTTTAAAACAAATAAAGAAAATTGTTATTTTTCTCTACTTTGAGTCTAGTTATTTTACCTATCTCACTGTACTAGCAGTGAGAGGAAGGATACTGTCAAATGTAACTCTTGGAGACCTTCAACAACCATCTGGACATGGTTTTGGGAAACCTGTTTTAGGTGTCCCTGCTTGTGAAGGAGGGTTGGACCAGATGACTCCAGAGGTCCCTTCCAAAGTAAACTATCCAGTGATTTCTGTGATGCAAGGAAGGTTAGCTTCTCAATGGGCTGTGTAGACCATGGATTGAGATATTTTTCCTACTTTATTTGACAGTAGTGAGACTACATTGGGACTGCTATGTCCTGTTTTCGATTCCCCACTACAAGAAAGACATAGACCTACTGAAGTGCACTCAGAGGACCATCAAGAGGGTGAGGGAAGTCAAGCATACAATGTGTGAGGAAAGGCTGAGATGAGGGAACTGGGCTTGTTCAGCCTGGAAAAAAAAAATTAAAAAAAATCTGTCAACAGCTACCTCCCAGGCGGTGTAGAGAGGATCTGATAGACTCTTCTTGCAGATGGATAATTACAAGACAGGAGAAACTGGACAAAAGAATGGAAATTCTAATTAGATATAAAGGAAAATAATAAAAATAAATAAATAAAGAAAGAAAGAAAGAAAGATGAGGGTAATTAAGTGCTGGAACAAGTTGCCCTAATAGACCATGGGATTTCCTTTCTTAGTTCAGATGTAGCCTCTAAAAATCCCTTCTAACCTAAATAAATCCAGTTCTGTGACTCTCTGAAGTTCTGAGAAATCAAGCTTGATACTGTTTACATCCTGGGTAATTTGAATAAAGATCAGTTCAAACTAAGAAACACATTTTCCTTGTGTTTTACCACAGCTTCTAAAAAGCAATGTGCTGGTTATATTCATCTATAGAAATAGAAACAAAAGAGAGTTGGACAACCATCTGACAATTAACCTTCAGATTTTGCTGAGTTCCACAGCAATCATCAATGCTCTGGAGAGCAATTTCCTGTTTCAGGTGATTAGGGAGTTACTGAATGTTGCTGGGCCTGATAAACAAGTCAGAGATGTGAAGGATGTTGGCAGCTTCAGCTACAGTCCTTTGAGGTGGTGAAGTTCAGGCTCCTGAGAGGAGGCAAAAAGACAAATAGCAAGATCATAGGCCTCTAATTAATAAAGGAGACTTGGCCTGTTCCAAGACCTGCTTGAAAGAATCCCAGAGCATACAGAATTGGAGAGGTTATGGATCCATGACATCTTTTCAAGTATCACCTTTTATAAGCTCACATTCATCCCAATGTACAGGTACAAGGCTGGACAAGGAGCTCCTTACAGTAAACAAAGCCCCAAAAGAAGCACACAAAAAGTGGAAGCAGGGACAGGTGACCTTGGAGGAATATGGAGGCATTCTCCAAGCATGAAAGGGAAGCCAAGAGACCACCTGAAGTTGAGTATGGCAGGGGGCATGAATAGTAACAGGAAGAATCTCTACAGGGATATCAGCAGAAGAATTGAGGGCCAGCTGCTGAATGGAAGAGAAAAATGGAAGACAAATGGAAGAGACCTGGAGACAAAAGACCTGGAAATAGCTAAGGTACTTAAGACTTTGCCTTTTTTTTTTTACTGTTAAGACCAGTCTTCAGGAAACCCAGGCCTCTGAGACCACTGGGAAAGTCTTGAATAAGGTAGAATTTACCCTCAGTGGAGAAGGATCAAGTTAGGGAGTGTTTAAACAAATTGTATGTACACGTCTATGGGACCTGACAGATTGCACCTATGTGTACTAAGGGAACTATCTGATGTAATTGTGAGGCCACTCTTGATCGTCTTTGAAAGATCAGACTAGAAGTACAGACCTGATAAGTGGACAGTGAGGTAAATTGAAACTGGCTGCACTTCTGGACTCAAAGAGTTGCGTTTGTTGGCATGAAGCCAAGGTGGAGGTCATTTGATAGTGGTGTATAGTACAGTATTGGGCCAGTAAGATTTAACCTCTTAATTAATATCCTGAATAATGGGACAGAGTACACCATCTGCAAAACTGTAGGTGATATAAAACTGGGAGGAGTCATTTAGACATCAGCTGAGATAAATGGGCCAACAGAGACTTCATGAAGTTCAACAATGGGACATGTGAATTCCTGCCAAAGAGTAGGAATAATCTCATGCACCAATACACACTGAGGACTGACAGCTGGAAAGCAGCTTTGCAAAGAATATCCTTGGGGTCTTTGTGGACACCAGGATGGATATGAGACAGCCACATGCCTTTATGGCAGACAGCCAACACTAAGTACCTTGCCAGCAGGATGAGGGAGGTGATACATTCCCTCTATTCCACACTGGTGAGACCACACTTGGAGTGCTGGTTCCAGTTTGGGGCTGACCAGTGCAAGAGATTTATGGACATACTGGACTGAGTCCAGCAAAAGACCATAAAAATGATTAAGGGACTGGAACATCTTTCATACCAAGAGAGGCTGAGAGAGGTGGGACTATAAGAAGGCTAGAAGGCTAGAGGAGAATCTAATCAATGAGTGTATATACCTGAAATCAGAGAGGAGTAAAGGATGGAGCCAATGGTGCTCCTCCCC
>CM021765.1:152559987-152576534 GCA_011076525.1 Nettapus auritus
TTTTTTTTTTTTTTTTTTTTCACAGCAATATAATCAAAGTTAGATTTTATATTCTGTGTCACTGATTACAATTTCTACATGCTCAAGTCCTTTTTATGTTTTCTTAACAATAAAATAACTGACATAATTTTTTAATTCTTTAACCCTTTTTAAAGACAAAACAAAAAGTTGAAAAATATTGAAAAATATTTTGGTACACTTAAAACAAAATGTCATTTGAAGCAGATTTGTAAAATCAAATAGGTAAACACAAAATATTTTTTTTCCTTGTCTTATTTAGCAGTAAGTAGCATTTTACCCATTAGTAATATAAAATCAACAGAAGCTTCACCCAAACAAATGCCCTACATATTTGCTTAAATATGTTTTTCTGCTTGGGTGACAAGCTCTTGTAAAAACATGGTACAAAGGATAAACCAGGATTATTTCTGGAGAGTATAGTTGAAGGAACATTTGCTAAGAACTGCGGTAAACTTTACAGTGGACTATGCATTTAAATTTCGGCAAACTATTATTTTTCTCATAAAAATGTGACATTCTCAAAGACAGAATAACCACATATTTCATGAGGTTTCATGTTGTATTTGTATGTGTGTTTCAGTGTGAATGAAGAGCCATCAAAGGTTCTGTAGCTTATACATAAATGAGATCAGGAATATTTTCCAAAATAATACCCTTGCCTAGATCTTACTGACATGGAAACAAAACCAAGCATGTGAACCAAGTGAGAGTGGAAAGGAAGTATTTTCCTTCTATGCCTCCAATCCCCACAAAACTTTGCCAAACTAATCTCTTACTAATCTCAGTCTCTCTGTGTTGTATGTAGTGTGCATGTACTCGCAACCCTTTCTGGCTAAAGAGCATAAAAAAGCAGGTTCAAGTAGAAGGTTTGCTTTTGAAAGATCGAGAGCACATCACATGTCAAGATCAAACTTGTAACAGAAGAATTAACCATAGATCTAGTACTAATGCTTCCAGACAGCTAAGGAAATTTAGTAGGCAAACAATAAAAAGGGTGTTGATCACACCCAGTGTCTCTCTATTTACACAGGTATCAAAAGTGACTATTGAATTGTGACATTAATTAGCAAGACATTAATTAGCAAGACATTAATTAGCAATGCGACATTAATTAGCAAGAACATGTTATTACTTCAAATACTCTTAAGATCATATATATATATATATTTTTTTTTTCTCATATATGAGCAGCCATGCCTAATATGAAATGGAAAGAGGTACTGACTAGCAGTTACCTCACTTCTACTTTTTAAAAACTCTGTGAGCTTTAACAAAAATAGTTGTCTGAAGACAGGTTTCTTTCACAGTAACCTCAGTGGTGCCAAAGTCTCACATCTCTGAAGAGACCTCTATATAGTTTTAGCTGTTTTTTTCCCTACCAAAACACTTTGGGGAATGAAACACCCAGTGTTGGTGTGTGGCAGGTTGGAAGAAAGGTAATGTTGACTCAAATGATGAGCCAACATATCACAGAATCACAGAATCACAGAATTTCTAGGTTGGAAGAGACCTCAAGATCATCGAGTCCAACCTCTGACCTAACACTAACAGTCCCCACTAAACCATATCCCTAAGCTCTACATCTAAACGTCTTTTAAAGACCTCCAGGGATGGTGACTCCACCACTTCCCTGGGCAGCGCGTTCCAATATCTAACAACCCTTTCGGTAAAGAAGTTCTTCCTAAGATCCAACCTAAAATTCCCCTGGCGCAACTTAAGCCCATTCCCCCTCGTCCTGTCACCAGGCATGTGGGACAACAGACCAACCCCCACCTCGCTACAGCCTCCTTTGAGGTACCTGTAGAGAGCGATAAGGTCACCCCTGAGCCTCCTTTTCTCCAGGCTGAACAATCCCAGCTCCCTCAGCCGCTCCTCGTAGGGCTTGTTCTCCAGGCCCCTCACCAGCTTCGTCGCTCTTCTCTGAACTCGCTCAAGCACCTCGATGTCCTTCTTGTAGCGAGGGGCCCAAAACTGAACACAGTATTCGAGGTGCGGCCTCACCAGAGCCGCAGAGAACATCTCATATTCTGCAATATACCCATATGATTAAGAAGACTAAGGCTCTAAGGGGAAGATTCATAGGCATACTTTATATTTGTGTGATGGTAAGAAATGTACAGTTTGATTCCTATAGTCCTAGTGACTCACATAGACAAGCGCAGCACCACAGCAAAAGAGCTCTTTTGCATCTATCCTGAAGCCCAATCAATTCTACGGTAAAAATATTATCCATGTAAAAAGATCTATTTATTTATTTATTTATTTACTTATTTATTTATTTATTATATACTAGGCCATCCATTCCTTTGAGTTATAATTTAAAATATGACAGCAAAAATGAAGCAGTTGATTTCTACCAATAAACTTTGTAAAGAGCAGTGATTTTGTAACTTTCCTTGGCCTGTCTTTTGTTTTTGTCTGTTACAAAATGGTACATTTGCCATTACGTGTTCTTTCTTTCTTTCTTTCTTTTCTTTTTTTTTTTTTTTTCAGATTCATCCTGTGATGATCCACTACCCTCTGACTTTCTTTCTTCCCTCACATCTTTCTTTCTTCCCTCACATGTGGGAACTGTCCTTTTCTTTCCTGGATTTATACATTCAAGATTGTACAGTGATTTGGGTTTCTGACTTTGTGTTTTATTTATGGAGCATTTTTCCATTAAAATATTGCCTTCAATTACATGAAAGATACCCATATTTCACCTGTCAGGTGCTGGCCTCTCAGCAGATGCCATCCTGCCCCATCACTAATGATGTTTATACCAGAGGTCATTGTCTGAGGCTTACTGTCACTTATTTCACTGACACAATAGAAAATTCTCATGAAAGCTCTTCATTTATGCAGTATGTATTTCTTTCTAATCTCAGTAATTTCACTGTACATTTGTAAAAGGAAAGCATCAATAAATTTGTTGACTACAAAGAGAATTTCTGATTAACAGCAGGGATTTCAGTCTGTGTATGCTCTAGTGACAGTGCATTTTTGCCGAATGCAATATATCACCCCTGCGATTCAGCAGGTGGCCTCATTTTCGTTCTAATCATACAGTATCAGTATCTATTCCATTTTTATCCTGAATCATATATTTTCAGGCTCTTGTCCTTATCTGACCTTGATAAACTGATTGCATTTGAGAAGCTCACAATTTGCTCTTTAGACTCTTTTTCACATGAGTTATTGGTTGAGCAGTTGGATATACTTGGTTAATCTTCCTGTGCCTTTGGGCAAGAAATCATGTCTGCTGAAAGATGCTGTGATGAAACTTGGAAAATGTTCTGCTTTTCTGGGGGAGGGAGAAAAGGCGGGGGTTGGGGAATCTTTCAATGTCCTACCATTAATTTTTATTTTGTGGTATTGTTCTATCTTCCAAAGAATTTAGAGTGTATTATTACCTTCTGAATAGCAGCTTAAAGGAACGCATATGGTAGGTTCTTTACAAGATTTTTCTGTTCCCAAGGAAAGGAGACTGCTACTTTATGTTCATAATATTTATTCAAGTTACTGCTGAAAAAAAAAAAAAAAAGTTCTCTCAGTTGCAACACTGGATGATAAATAAACTATTCAAGTATTCTAACAACTAATTTCCAAGTGACATTAAAATACTGTTTCATCTCTGTTCTTGAATTTAGATTTCCCTTGTTAAATCTACAGAAACTTTTGTCACTCAATTTTCACTGAAGAGCACTACATATATATATATATATGCATATATAAAAGTCAAGGAAGAGAAAGAAGAGGGATGAATATACCAAACCTTGTGGCAGCTTGCCATCAAAGTCATAACAGATGTTAATGATAAATGGACACAGAATAAAATACAAACATCCTGGGAAATTATGCTGTGGCCAGCCTGTACTTCCACTCGTATGCTGGAGTACTTCAATATCTACTACATTTTGGCAATGCTTGATTATCATTGTTTGACTTTCACCAGTCATTGCCCTAAAGGCAGAGACAGCTAGGGTCTTGGCATAAGTATGGGCATAAATTGGCATAACTTGGTCATCACTTGGTGTTACTTGGGCATAAGTATGACCTTGTTAACAAATGTATTTGATAATCCAATTACTGCTAGCAAAAACCAGCAACACAATACTAAGACAAATTATTAGTTTTATCATTCTATCATTCTATCATTCATTTGGGAAAATACAGTAAACATTTTCCACTCTTACTTTTAAAATTAAAATTTAAAAATAATAAAATTTTAAAATTAAAAATACCCAAAGTGCCTTGCCAATCCATACAATCTCTTTCATCAGTTTTGCTCTGCTGCTCAGCAACTTTACAGCCAAGCACAGTAAAGAAATGAGAAAGCAAAGTATGGAGATCTCAGTCAGCATAAAAGCACTATGAAAAATGAAGCATTAGAACGGACAAAATAGAAAACAAGAAGGTCTGTTGAATGTATTACTTTCTGCTTGCCAAAGAACTGGAAGCCTTAATTATGATTCATGGAGTCATTAATTCTTTTTAGGCACAAAAGTTAATGGAATAATGATTTTTAATGGCTGTAGGATGATTCCTGATATGCCTAAACAAATATAGTCCCATCGACGTATAATGCATAATGAACATTAAAAAAAAAAAAAAAAAAAAAAAAAAGTCTAATCTAAATGAAAGGATACTTAAGGACTAAGTGTTCAAGGAGTGCACTTTATGATTTCAGTTCAGAGTACATGCACTGAGATGTGCACACTGCCAGAACTACAACACAATTGCAACTGAAAGAGAAGGACCAGGTTTGCTTGTATCTGTCTTACATGAAAATAACAATGATTTGACCTGATTCACTTGAAACTCTTTCTCTCTAATTGCTACTTGAAATGTAATGATTATTACAGGGCTTTATGTAGTGGACAAAAAATATCATGGCATTAAGGGCAGCTTCTACTTAATTGCAGAGTGCCTTTGGATTGAATTCTGCCAGTGCCAAATTACTGGCAAAACTCTGATGGACTGATTCATTTCAGCAGTCATCTTGTGTTTGTGTTCTCATTCAATTAAAGTCTTAGTAACAAATTAAACAAAAACAAAAAAATTAACAAACAAAAACATTTTTTTTAATTTTTATGTCAGACAATTTTTCAGAATAAGATGTGATTAAAACATATGAGATAACTAGGAATATTTGTACAGAACAGGTCTACAGTCTGTATTTCCTTGGATTAGAAAATATAAATCTAAGCTGGGTCTTCTTCTACCTTATTTTTTATTCCTGTTTATGTATGTGAGTTGTGGATCTTTTGGTATATATCACCTTTCATTATTTGTTTTTATAGTTTAAATTCAGTTCTCCCCTACCTCTGCTTTCTCCTTCGAACCTTTTATTGGCTTGCTTTATAGATCAAAACAAGCTGCTTGACTCAGTATTATTTGGCTGCTGTTTCCACAGTTGATTATCTATTTATCTATTTATTTCCTTTCAGTGCCAGACAGTTCTTCCTCATTTCTGTTGTCTCCAGTGCAGATGCCTGTACCTGGACTAGTCACCTGAAAGTCCAAGACTTTCTAAGAGGTTTGTGGCATCATTTATTTTTCTACTTGAATTTACTTCAGGGTGAGACAAATGGGGAAGAGGAGGAAGGATTTACAAGTCCTTCCCTGTGCTCAGTATTGAAGCATTGGTCAAAATAGAGTGTGGGCAAGTATAATGTGCTGGGATAAGCTCCTGCCAAGGCTGGGATAGTGCAAGCAGATTTGTAATCTCAGACATAGACTTCAGTGAAATGTTTGAAACCAGTACTATTAATATTATAGAACAGAAGTCCTTGGGTACTTGAGGTACAGTTTAAAAACAGACAGACACACATACACACACAAATGCCAGTTCTTAAGACCAGTTTGCTTTCACAAGGAGGGCAGGGTTGCCATCACCACTCTCTGTATCTTGTGTATCAAGTTATGAGGATTCCTCAAAACTGCAATCGTGGACGTAAAAAAAAATAATAATAATAATACCACTAGCAGTGTTTGCCTTATGAAGCACTAGGCCTTCCATTACTGATGTTCAAAGGTGAGTATACTCAGAGTGTCCTGATTTTGCTGTCAAGCTACCTTCACCTTTTCTGTAAACTAAATACTTACATATTAAATGTGTAGTTAAGTACATAAAATGTATGAATTTATCACAATGTAGTGTTGTTTATTTACAGTGTCCTGAAGATAATTACAGAGCAACAGTAGGGGAACTATTCAATTTCCAGAACACTACTGAATAAAATCTAAGTTAGTCAGCACCACATCTCCTCAACTAATGTACTATTTTTGAACTCTGTCTGCTTTAGGATTCTCAGAGTAGATCAAACTGTGCTGTAAATATATGACATCTATAAAATATTGCCAACAGAGTAGAAGATACAGCTGTTATGGCACTGAGGGCCGGAGGGTAGACCCAGGGAACTACAGGCCTGTTAGTTTAACATCAGTGCCAGGGAAGCTCATGGAGCAGATTATCCTGGGCGTCATCATGCGGCAGTTGCAGGGCAAGAAGGCGATCAGGTCTAGTCAGCATGGGTTTAAAAAGGGTAGGTCCTGCTTGACAAACCTGATCTCCTTCTATGACAAGGTAACATGCTTAGTGGATGAGGGAAAGGTTGTGGATGTAGTCTACCTTGACTTCAGTAAGGCATTTGACACTGTTCCCCACAGCATTCTCCTCAGGAAACTTGCTGCCCATGGCTTGGACTGGCACACGCTTCGTTGGGTTAAGAGCTGGCTGGCTGGCCGGGCCCAGAGAGTCTTAGTGAATGGAGTGAAATCCAGTTGGAGGCCGGTGACTAGTGGAGTCCCCCAGGGCTCGGTACTGGGGCCAGTCCTCTTTAACATCTTTATCAATGATCTGGATGAGGGCATCAAGTGCACCCTCAGTAAGTTTGCAGATGACACCAAGTTAGGTGCGTGTGTCGATCTGCTCGAGGGTAGGAAGGCTTTGCAAGATGATCTGGATAGGCTGGACCGATGGGCCGAGGCCAACGGTATGAAGTTCAGCAAGGCCAAGTGCCGGGCTCTGCACTTGGGGCACAACAACCCCAAACAGAGCTACAGGCTGGGAGATGAGTGGTTAGAAAGCTGCCTGTCAGAGAAGGACCTGGGAGTTTTGGTTGACTGTCGGCTGAATATGAGCCAGCAGTGTGCTCAGGCGGCCAAGAAGGCCAACAGCATCCTGGCTTGCATAAGAAACAGCGTGGCCAGCAGGTCCAGGGAATTGATTGTCCTCCTGTACTCGGCTCTGGTGAGGCTGCACCTCAAGTACTGTGTTCAGTTTGGGGCCCCTCACTACAAGGACATGGAGGCGCTTGAGCGAGTCCAGAGAAGGGCTATGAAGCTGGTGAAGGGTCTGGAGAACAAGTCTTATGAGGAGCGGCTGAGGGAGCTGGGACTATTTAGCCTGGAGAAGAGGAGGCTCAGGGGCGACCTTATTGCACTCTACAGGTACCTGAAAGGAGGCTGTAGCGAGGTGGCAGTTGGTCTTTTCTCCCACGTGCCTGGTGACAGGACGAGGGGGAATGGCCTAAAGTTGCACCAGGGGAGGTTTAGGTTGGATATTAGGATAAACTTCTTGACTGAAAGGGTTGTTAGTCACTGGAATAGGCTGCCCAGGGAAGTGGTTGAGTCACCATCCCTGGAGGTCTTTAAAAGACATTTAGATGTAGAGCTTAGGGATATGGTTCAGGGGATGATTTGTTAGTGTTAGGTCAGAGGTTGGACTCGGTGATCTTGTAGGTCTCTTCCAACCTAGACTTTTCTGTGATTCTGTGATTCTGTGATTATTCAATTGAGGTGACATTGAATTTTTTATTTTGATTTTTTTATTCAAAGCACTCATTTTATCGAGGGACTGCATGACAAAATGCACAATTTAATTTATTATTATTATTATTATTATTATTATTATTATTATTATTATTATTTAAAATTAGTCTCTGTAAGTCTCACTTTTTTTGTCACATTGGCCTACTGATGTAAAAGACAATACATCTGAGTAGATATAGATTACATGAATAATACCTGTTTTTCTAAACTGTCCCTTGAATTTTCAGGTAACAGTCTTCCAGGTCAGGTGGATATTTCTTCTGGGCAGCATGATTCAAACATTTGCAGGCCGATAGGATAATTCCAGAGGTCATCTGGTCCAACTCTTAGCTCAAAACATGTACAGCCATATAAAGTTGCTCAGCACCTTCTTCTATCAAATTTTTTCATTGGAATATTTCCAATGATGGATATTCCACAGACTCCCTGGGAAGCTGTTCCAGTGCTGGACTTCCCTCATGGGAAAAAATAACTAAATCCTAATATCTAATTACAGTTTCCCGTACTGTAACCAGGGTTCATTACCTGTCATCCTACTGTACACTTTTCAGAAGTGTCTGTCTCCCTATAGTGGTTTTAACATGCTAGGCAGCTGAACTCCACCACAACCGCTCTCTCACTCCCCCTCCTCAGATGAGGAGGGGAAGAAGTAAAGGAAAGAACAACTCACTGGTTGAGACAAGGATAATTTAATTAAAGGGAAAAATAACTATTAAGGAAAGATTATTAATAATTAAACAATTTAACTAAAGGGGAAAAAGAGAAAGGGGAAAAGGGAGGGGGAAAGGAAAAACAAAACAGAACAAATAAAGGCTGTGTGGAAGTTCAGAGGAAATAAATTACTCTCTACTTCCCACAAATGAGCAATGCTTGACCATGTCCTTGAAGCAGGGCCTCAACGCACGTAGCCGGTGTTCGGGAGGACAGACGTTTTCGCAACGAGAGCCCATCCCCTCCCCTCTTCCTTTTTCCACCTTTTATTGCTGAGTGTGACATCACATGGTATGGAATAGCCCTTTGGTTGGTTTAGGTCAGCTGCCCTGGTGATGTTCCTTTCCCACTTTTCTGCCCACCCCCTAGGAGGGTTAGGGAGAGTCCTGATGCTGTGCCAGCACTGCTCAGCAGCAGACACAACACTAGTGTGATAACACTGCTGTTCTAGCTACAAGTGTAGAGCACACCACTGTATGGGCTGCTGAAAGGAAAGTTAACATCCCAGCCAGACCCAGTACACTGCCTCCTGCACATTTCCCCTGGGTATTTGTAGACAGTAATAAGATTCCCCCAAAGCTCTCTCAGTCTCCCATTACACATCATATCAAGAAACACAGCTGGTCAAACTAAGGAAATAAATAAATAAAAACATTTATTTACTGTTATGACATCATGGATTAGTGTTCAGCTAGAAAGCTCCTCTTGTTTTTATGGCCAATACAGAGAATAGATGACCATCCACATTTTCAGAATCAAATTTCTCCCCTAAGCAAAACAACATTCCAATTGTTAATGGTGAAGAAGAAAATTTTCAAATATAAGAGGAAAAGCTTTGCTGTCTACTAATTTTGCTCATACAATAATACCTGTAGAGCCAGTCACTTAACTCCTATGTATAGATTTTGCTTCTTTTTAGGTTAGTAAAAAATACTGATCTATATTTTCATAATTAGTTCTGAAATGTTTGTGAGTAGTTTTAAAGTCATTGCAACTATTTCATTTTTATCTTGGTCTTGCCCCTGTTCATATCAGTGCTGGTCTGGCAGGGAGGAAGAGAAAAGATTTTTCCTATTTTGGTAGCCAGAGCAACTTGCCAGATGGTATGTTAACTTTACTGGACATATAGTCAGCACTGATATGATCAAAAGGTCCAATAAATGGATCAATGACCAGTTTGAAGCTTCCAATATGACCATCATACAAAGACCAATATTGGAAAGACTTCTGAAATCCCCATTTCCACTTCTTTAAGAAGAAAAGAAAAGGCTTATACTTCTCTTGAATTTGTGTCAAATTTGACAAGAAGGTTAAATGATCTGGCTATTATGCCTCTAGTGAAAGTAGCATTTCTTCAGTAGATGCAAACAAACTAGGGAAGGTAAATAACTGATCATCCAAATTAATATATAATGCAAAGATTTCATTTTGGGTAGAATACTAATGAAATAAATATAGATTATAGAAGACACTGTTGTCCTGGTTTCAGTTAGGACAGGGTTAATTTTCCTCCTAGTAGCTGGTAGAGTGCTGTGTTTTGGATTAGGATGAGAAGAGTGCTCATAACATGCTGACGTTTTGGTTGTTGCAGAGCAGTGCTTGTACCAAGCCAAGGACTTTTCAGCTCCTCGATCTGTCCAGCCAGCGGGCAGGCTGGGGGTGCAGCAAGAACTGGGAGGGGACAGACCCAGGACAGCTGACCCAAACTGGCCAAAGGAGTATTCCATGCCATCTGATGCCATGCTAAACAATATATAGGAGTGGCTAGCTGGGATGGGGGGGCCGGCTGCTCGGGGATATACTGGGCATTGGTCAGCGGGTGGTGAGCAATTGCATTGTGCATCACTTGTTTCATACACACTATTATTATTATTATTATTATTGTTGTTGTTGTTTTTTATCTCAATAAACTGTCTTTATCTCAACTCTCGCTTCACTTTTCTGTTTCTCTCCCCCATCCCAGAGAGGGAGGGGGGAGGGTGAGAGAACGGCTGTGTGGTGTTTTGCTGCTGGCCAGGTTAAACCACAACGACTATTAATGCAGAAATGTAAATGTCTGATGGAATGTAGAGCACATAAAATGAGGTGAACACAGGAAAAACATTAATCCAGAAAAGGAAACACATTTCCTTTAGGAAATTTAAATGGAATATTCTGAATTAATCATCTTAGATATTACATATATTAATTTAGCATATTAATTTCACATACTGATTAATCTAAATTAATCATACTAGATATTGCATATGTTAGTTCTTTATAAGCTGAGTCTTTATAAGTTCAGCCTTCTCACTTCCATACACTGAATTTTGTTGACCCTCCAATTCCAATGAAAGGTGCATCTATCACTAAGATAGATGTGGTTGAAGGGTGAACTGGCTTTTCAGTATGGATAATCTTACTGATTTTTAATTGCAAGGTATCTATTTATTTAGTGAGAGATAGATTGTTAGTGATATTTACGTAATTTATTATTATTATTTTTTTTTTTTGGGGGGGGGGGGGGCCTGATGATCTACTAGTATCATCTGCATTTTTTTTCATTGTACTCTCCTGTAATTAGACCTGCCAGTTCATCAAGAGAATGTTTGTCTCTCTGTAGGCATCAGTGAAGGAAATGGTTAATGTCTTTAAGGCTGTCCTCTTTCTCTGATTACTCTTATCATTGCTCAACGAATGTTTGAGACACAGTAAGAGTAAGAAAAAAATGTATCTTATTAATGCTGAGAGGGACAAACGGAACTGAGAAGTTTTCCCAAACCTTTTATCAGAGATATGATATAGAGAATACTATAGGGAATCAACTTTCTGAAACTGCTTAGATAAGCACTAACAAAGTGATTTCTAGCTAAGTGAAAAAAAGATACTGTCTGAATATTTTATGTATATGGAAAATGATTTATATATCAGACACTAAAACAAATACAGTAGTGTTTCCCATCCTTATAGAAATGCTACGTCTTTCTCTCAGATGAACTCTGTTTTCAATGGGTTAATTTTCTCAGTGTGGGATGCAGCTGCACCTGTGCTGATTCCAGCTCCAGAGCTAACTCAAATGAAGCCAGCTTGTGGGTGTCTGCTACAGGCCTCATTGCGTGATGCAGGCTTACACCTCTTTTGTTTTTGCTTTTTCTTGCCTTCCCCAGAGAGTCAATCCAGACAATTTAGAGGGTAGTCACAATCCAAAGGTACATTTATAGTACATGAGAAAAGATATTTTGACTTTGACATATGAGAAAAATAATCACAATTCACTTAGCTGAAAATGTGATGGACTATCCAAACAGATACAATAGAATTGTTGAACTATTTAAGGCATATATCAGGTGACAATACGGTGTCTGAGATGGTAAAACAAGACAGCAACTAAAGTGATTTTGGATTCCCTGTTCTCTCATATTTCCCACGCTTGGTTTAATAAAAAGGGCATAGACTCTGAATTTGGCAGCTCTGTGCACAGCAGAGACTATTTGCTGACTGATTTCTTTGTTCAAGGCAAGAAAACAGAGAAAAGCAGCCTATGATGATATTTGTTTCTCATTCATGTTCGATTTGCCTCTGTCTCTCTCACCTTTTGACCTGACTGATCCATGCCAGGTAAGACAATCCTACAGTCAGTAATGAGGACTGTCAATTCCTTTTTCTGAAAGGTCAAGCTCTGAAACAAATCCAACTCTTAGTTCTCTAAAGTTTTCTCTAAAAAGAAAAAAAAAAAATCCCAAAACATTCATTTCACTCTACTCTGACCCTAGGGTGCATCTGGTCTGGAGAGAATAACTGCAGGTTAGGACAGGTGCAAGAGACTTTCAGTATTCTTGATCCAAGAGGTCTGTAAACAGCCCCAAATAGGAATGTTCTTTGTGAAGCTTTAAAAATTATTGAGAGAATATTTTTAACAATAGGTACGAATTTAAATGCTGCAGTTTAAAACAGAACTTGAGTCTGTAAATTTTATCTTTTGTGGGGTGTTCTTTCCATTAAGGGTAGGCTAGTGTAATAGATATCTTCCAAAAATAGAAAATAGAACATATGTTTTGCCTGCAATGGGTACATTTTTCATGCCCTAGGGTATAGAGATCCAGGAAGCAACTCCGTGAGTTATCCTGCACCAAGGCCTATGTACGGTCCATCCCTCTGGAGCTGGGGTCGGGAGAGAAAATCTGTGCAATAAGTAATGTTAATGGAGAGAGCCAGGTCTATAGAGCCTATATCCTCACTTCTCCTCTTGTACAGCTAGTTCTTGTCATAAAGATTTTAGACTCAGTTTACAGACATCCTACAATACCACACTTCCCGCATTCTTGAAGACTTGGAGTCATCTTTTTTTGCAGTCATGGTATTGCTTTCTTTTTATTACTAAGCTGGCTGCACAAGGCAAAATATTATTCAGAGAAATATTCTTCAAAATCTGGAGACAAGAAGTGTTAGAAGGATAAATTTGTTTCCTTTCATGGATCTTAGTGCATCTGAGATAGACAAGTACAGAATATGGGATTACTGATCTGTTTCATAACAACATTATTTGACAATATCCATTTAATCAACTGCAGGTTAGTTTCATATTAAGAAAATAATATAAACTTCCAACTAGACAGACTTGTATATAGTACTTTGTGAAGCTGTTCACATATTGGCAAATGAGCATGCTGTTTTCAGCAAAGCAGCAATATGTCAGGTTAAATCTGAAACCAGACATCTGAGAAAACAGTCTTCAGTCTATGTCTGGTCTTCCAAATCAAAATGACTCAATTTTAGTGGTATTCAAGGTCTATATTGTTCTTTCAAATAAAGATGTATTAAAGTGGAGCAAAACCTTACTTATACTGGTAATTTTTAATATAAGAGTAAAAATGATTTTTACTGAGGCTAGAGATCAGTGGGAAAAAAAAAGTTTGAAAGTATCCTTATGGGAGTTGGACCAAAGTTTAATGGCCTTAGGGTACAATATTTATATTGTACACAAATAAAGTGTTGATTATAATCCCAGATATGTGCTTACAAAATATCATTATTTTAGAGCTGAAAAACACTGAAACAAAATAAGTTAAATTTCATCTGTTATTTTACTGCATGTTTTCGGAATACATGGATCTTTTAGGAAGAAGAAGGTAGCACAGTGGCATCTACTTATCTGAATAAACTGCAATACTGAGTAGTAAAAAATATGTTTTACATCAACAGTTCTATTTTTCTGTGGTCCCTTTTGTCACTGAGGAATCACAGCTCTTTTAAATTGAAAAATAAAGTAAATGGATGAAACTTGAATAACTAATGTTATTCAACAGGAGTCAGAGTTTTTAAAAACCACCTGGCACTAATTTTAAATAAAATAAATGTTAATACTTGGGAGGAAAAGCAAAACGAACAAACAAAAAACACCAAGAAACAAGCAAAAAAATGAAACAAACAAACAAACAAAAAAACACTAAGGTCCTCTAACTGTTTCAAGCCAATGATTTAAATGTGTGACTAGGAAAACTCATGTTTTAGTATGGGAGGATTAGGTTAAACAAGTTTTTCTCTGGGTATGTAGAACTTTGAACAGTAAGCATATTGCACACCTGAGCCTCAACAATTCCTAAGAAAAAAATTCCTGGAGAAGTTCATATGCCACCAACCACCACTACCACCAACAAAAAAACAAATGTAAATTAAATATAAACTTATGAAATCCACATTAAAGAGGAAAATGTATCTTTTATTATTGGGCAGTAGCTGCCTACTACTGAGTGAAGCAACAGATGTCTTGCTTGCTTCTGCCAGTCAGCCTTTGGAAGCCTCCTTCAGACAGAAATGAATGGTCCACAGGCAGTCAGGGGAACTGGGGACACTGAGGGGATCCAGCTGATCATGTTCAGCCTACTGGAAACAAATGAGAGTAGACCCTATGTGACAACTAAAACACCAGATAAACATTAAAGTAGCAAGGAAAAAACAACCCCCAGGGAAAAAAAAAAAAAAAAAAAAAAAAAAAAGCCCCCCCCAAACTCACAGTGATGAATACCTTACCTTTCTACCTTTATGGTTTCTACCTTTACATATCTACCTTTATGTTCCCTTCCAATTGTTCCTCACCCTGATTTTATTTATTTTACAGGAATATCAGTTGTCTACAAAACATCTTCTTACAGTTTGGCTCCTTATCCTTCTTCCTATTGTTCAAGTGCCTGGAGATCATTGGCTTCCACTGAGCAGTGCAAATATTATTCTTTTCACTCATGCTAGCTTTCCCGTATTAATCCTTTCTGTATTCCACTGTTCCACACAAATTTGAGCTAACAGACACTGAACAAACACTGAACAACAACAAGAATCCAAGCAGAAGAGCAAATGCTCTGAAATGCTTTTTTTTATTATTATTTTTATTTTTTTTATTTTAAAAAAGCATTTCTTAAAAAAAAAAAAAAAAGGCAAATCAACAGCAACAAGAAAAGTGCTTTTCCTTCCCAGGACCATTTACAATTACTTTTCTGAAGTACGAGCAACCAAAGAGAGAGAGAGATGGTCCATCCAAACTTTACAATGAATTATTCTGTAGGGCAGAAAAAAATCATAACTCCAGCCTCATGCATTGAAACGAATTCAAATCAGTCTTGTGGGATAAGGCCATAACATTTTGTACGTAAATTGTTTATGATAAAATAATACATCTCTCTCAGCCTTTTTATTATAGATATTGCTGATAGATTTATGGTATTAAAGTGCAGCAGAGATCATTGTGATATGAATTCATATTAATTAGTGAATAACACATATATAAATATGTCATAATCTATCTAAATCGATGTCAATTCTTTCTTCCCCTTAGATAGGTCTGAGATCTCCAAATATATATATACTTGTAATGAAAAAGTGATGCACAACAAAATGAATATCCGAATTTATTTAATGCAATTTTAATTGATTCAAGATTTTTTTTTATTTTATTTTTTTATTTTTTCCTTAAACCAATGTCAAGTTCAGTGGAAGATAATTCTTGGTTATTATTGTAAATATATCTTTTGTGCTAAAAGTTACTAACAAAATGTTAATCAGGCTTATTTCCTGCCTGGTTCTATTAGCTACCACTTCAAAGCTGAGCTCCTAAGATTTAAAGACAGTTTATGAACAGTCAAGACCTCCCTGTGGCATTAGAAATTAAACTCACCTTTTATTCTCCCTTTTCTCAGATTGCTTATTCCATCAGGAGTAATTAGCTCTAATTAGAGGCTGTGTGTTCTGAAACTATAACTGTTTCTCCAGGAAAAGTTAAATGATATTGCTTAGCTAATTGCTATGCCCCTATCAACTTCATAAGCAAACTTAAAACCTGAATAAATTAAATGTAGAAACACAGCATTTGTCAGACTGTATCAGACAACTGGTCTGTCACAGTGTTCTGCCTGCCACTGGCAATGATCAAACACTTTATGCTCTTGAGCAAGACAAAATATGTGTAATGCACTGAAGGTAGTATTATTCGTAGGGAAAGAAAATTCCTTCCTGACCACCATGGGTGATTGATTATCTCCATGAAGCTTATGATTTTATTGAGTTTTTACTTTCACTTTAGAGATGTAAGGGATAACAAGTCAGGATTACATATACATAAAGAAGGACACATTCTTTAATTAGTTTGACTCTTCACCTCAAGTCTCCTTCTGTGTCTTCCTAGCCAAGTTTAGCAAAGGATTTCTTGATTTTTCTGTATTGTAACACCCCCACCTCCCACCCAATTACAAAAATAAATTTGATTTTTTTTTTTTTTTCCATTATTCTCCATAGCTCTCCATAACTACTAATTTGAATTGGTAGTTTTTTGGATTATATTTTTATTTTTTTTTTTTTTTTTTTTTTTTTTTTTTTTTTTTCTGAGACAGCTGTTTAAGTAACAGCAACATTTTCCTTAAAGTTACAGAACTGAAGATACAAGACATAATGAAACAAGAGAGAAGGATTATTTGTTTGCAATGACATTCTTTCTTTCTTTCTTTCTTTCTTTCTTTCTTTCTTTCTTT